>VOQZ01000986.1:0-417235 GCA_008079305.1 Phytophthora palmivora
ACATCCATGTAAGAAGGAGGTGGTGGTAATCCAGTTAGTGACGGACTCTCATCCCGGGCCTCTGGTGGAAAACTATCTTCCTCTGAATAGTCTTCGTCGCCATGGCCGCTAGAGCCGGAGGATCAATGCCTGGGAACGGAGGTGGAGGCGGCAAGTCTGAGTACATCTCAGACGCATTACCGTCAACATTTAGAGCTGAGCCCGGTGATTCACCAAGGTAATCGTAGCTCACTGACTGGCGCCGTCATCTGAGGCTGCGTAATTCTCTAAATCTTGATATCCCGTACCAAACTGTTTCAACGAACCTCCACGACTTTGCGTTCTTGGTCGCCTTGGGCTATTATATCCACCACTACTTGCTCTTGCGAGTGGTGGACGTCCAGCAGCTGCCGCTGCGGCAGCTGCTTCTTCCTCTCGCAACTGACGGAACGAGGGTACTGCTGAAGACGATGGTAAAGGTGCCGGTACCGAAGGTAAACCAGAAAGTCTGTCACGAGAACTTGAACGTTTGTGACCAGAACTACGACCGCGTCGCTGAAAGACAAGTACCACAGGCTTTTGAACCGTTTTCAACATTTCAAATGCGCCAGCAATGCCCAAAGAGTCAACATCGACTCCTGCCACGCGTACAAAAATGTCGCCAGGCTTCACCGTGTCGTTAACGTTGGGAGCACCTGCACCTGTAAGTCGCGCCACAACCACCCGTCCTTTGCTGGACGTCCGAATCTGAATACCCAGTGGTCCATCACGCCACAACACCGTATACTGTCTAGGATCCACGTTGCTGCGTCCCCTGGTCCTAATGGTGGTGTATCCTGGAAAGATCTGTTGCTCTGAGGTCCTCTGTAACTTGGTGGAAGTTCATTAAAGCTGTTTCCAGAAGACGGTGGCTGACGTGCACCACCTCGGTGGAACCGCAAGTACACAGGTTTCGTAGCTCTCATCATCAGCGTGACTGTGCTCTTAAATCCAATTTCCTCCGTACGTAGCCCGTTAATACTCACAAGGATATCTCCTGCCGCAATTTGCGCCACAGAAGGCGTGACACCTGTGCCGGTTACTGACTTGACTGCTGGAAGTCCATTCCGCTGCTTCAGTTCACAACCAAAGGTCCTTCACTCCACACAACATCATACTCGACATCAGTTGGATCTTCTGTCGGTGCTTCATTCACCTGTGGCATGTACAACGGGAAGATTCACCCCATCCACCTCCTCTATTGCTTCTCATATCAACTGTAGCATTCGACGAGACTGGAGAACCACAAAGGCCGAGGTAGCATCACTACTATGTATCGAAGAGCCTGTTCGAGGTAATCCCCACTTGGTTGTTTCTGCTGACGCCGCTGATGCCAAGTCACTCAGTTTTAGAGGTCTGAAATCCAACTTGATCGGGAATTCCGGGTTCTTCAATTGTTCAATCACCTCACTAAAAGGTGTAGCAGATACACTGATGCCATTTAGTGCCAGTAGTACGTCACCTGCTCGCGCATATTGTAGTCCTGTAGCTGCACCTTTCTTATTAACCCGTCGAATCACAGGTTGTCCACTAGCATTAGCCTTGAATAACAAGCCCAGAGGACCTCCGTCCCATGAAATCTCGTACGTATCATCTTCATCATCGTCGTCGTCGTCATCGTCACCCTCTCCATCTTTATTTCGTGGCCCTCCCGAACCTGTTGGTTCGGCTAACTTGATATTTTCAGCTAACGCAAGTGCCTGGAGCTTCTCATAGACCGTCATATTGGCCGATAGTTCACTGGTTCCACTGTGGTTACTACTGCGATGTGACGGCGCAGACTCGAGGAACGACGTGTTTTCGCTCTCGTCCAGGTCGCGCATCTTGTCCATCTGCCGCTGTACGAACTCGTCCTGACTGAGGGTCTCGTCGCCAAATGCCGAGTCCTCGGAGCACGACGAGTCGCCACGGGCCGCGCGCGGGTCCGCCATGGCGCTGAGGGAACTGCGGCGGGTTGGGGAGTGGAGCTGTGGGACGTCGGACGTTCGCCACGCCGAGGGAAGGACGGCGCAGACGAGATTGAACGCGCGATGGGGAATGCAGACGGAAGAGGCTGACCTGTGATATGTGATAATTAACAGCACAGCTGTAGTTTGTATGGAGGACGAATCTGTGGAGATCGATAGGCTGGTAGATGTGATAAGTCGAAAGGAATGACATAACAGAGGATATTCAGATGTTTTGAAATGTATCTAGTTGGAGATGCATAAATGGGGACATATGAAGTTATAAAGGGTCTGTGAAATGGAGTACTTCGAGTTAAACGCCGGACTCGAGTAAAAGTGTCAAATCCATTGACGTGCATCTCCATCTTTACAGTTCCAACATTGGGGCGATTGCATGTTGCTTAGAGTGCTTGCTTGGTCGTGTTGCAGCATTGTCAACACTCGAAGAAACGTGTTAAAGTAACTGGTATTAATAAAATGTTAATAAAATATTTCGTTCAAAGGTTAATGTAGACTGTCGACTAGCAATCTCATTTTCCATGTGATGTTCATATCTCGGTGGGCTAGACTCACATTGATTCTTACGCTATTACAGTAGATCGATGTACTCACTATTGCAAATCACGAGTTCCACCGAAAGTGTAAAGTTGGGGATTCACAAGTCGCGTTGTTGCTCAGCATGTCCCCTACACGCCCAACTCAGCTCAATCACATGGATACAATAGTATCCACAAGCTCCTTCATCTTTACATCGTTCAAGGATGATTTCATTTTTCATACACTGTCTCTACTTCTCTAGACATCAACTGGCTTGGCCTTGTTAAAATTCGTTCTCTTTTAAAGACGCACCCCATCTATCGTTGTAACTCGAGTTGGAACGGGAATGGTGCTTACCGGGTGTATAGGGCTTCGATTTGTGTTTCCAGCTTTCCATTGAGCCGAGCGAAGAATTTGGTTCCGACAAAAGCGCGATACTAGAAGTTGACGACAACGACAACGGTGATCGCGGAGAACTCATGTTGGAATATTTGGGATCTGCCATCATCGGTACTTCCTTCTCCTTTGGCCTTGATCTCCTGTCTTGTGATCTTGGAGACTTCATTGAACCATATCTTGATCCAGAACGACCTGATCGTGTAGATCCTCTTGGAGACTTCATTGAACCTTGCCGTGATCCAGAACGACCAGAACGCGTAGATCCTCTCTTTGGTGTTGAAGGTGGCGCGGAGTAATAACTATTAGGTGGAGATGCTGGGGCCAATGTCGGTCCTCTTCCGGAACCAGACGATTGCATCGTTGCCAGGCGTGTAGTGCGACCACCTGATGTGTTTGATCTGCATGCCTCCTCCTGCAACTTTTTCATACGGCGATTGGTTTTATGCCACCAAAGCAGGACGCAAACGCAGGCGATCACCACAACGAAACTGGCAACTATCACGTACATCCACCAGAGCCAGAAGAAACACCCACTTCCCCAAGGAACATACGTGGTCCATGTACTCTTTTTCTTGAGTGTGCTGGAGAAACAAGAGCACCAGTTTTCAGAATCATCAGACGTATATACCTTTTTACTTGAAGTGACATTGTTTGGACAATTGTCTGCTACAGCGAGGCCAATTTTTCCATCCACGCGATCGTGATACGAGTACAAACCATCCATGAAAACATCGCCGAGGACAGTTGAGGTCCCTTCAGAGATACCGATTGCACGGCATGGGGTACTGGAGTTGCCTCCATTCATTTCTGGACGCCAGTAATATTCGGGTGGAATTTCAACAGTAAAGTGTTTGCTGGTTGAACCATCACTGGCCTCCATCCCAAGTGTGAAGTAAATCGAGGGTAGCTCCAACAGTGCTGCGTTGGACGATGTCGGATCACAATAGTCCTCGTCACAACACGAAGTCGAGTCGTCAAAGTAGCTAGTATCAAAATCGGGGATAGCCTCCAAAGTGGCCGCTTGAATTTGTGCCATGAGTGCATTGTAGACATCCGATGGAAATGCCAAATTGCTTGTACCAGAGTCTAGGATTGCTTGAGGTTCGTTGTAGTTATCACACGATAGACCAAGACTGGTACCATCGTAGCCAATGTCCGTCACTGTTATAACATACCATGCTTCCTAGATAATGAACCACAGCAGCAGCTTCTTGTTAACATTTACAGGTTCAATGTCCACATACAACGAACTAAGGCGACGTACCCTTGTAATTGGAGTGTAAAGCATATCCCCTGTATAATAACTCTCGCCTTCGGTGCCTTCCGTGCCTCCAATCATCAACTGACCGGAATGGTACGTGAAATCGGTCCCTCCTGTCTGTAGCATGGGTTGCATCGTACCACAAAGCAACATACCGAACGCATCCGTCGTCTTTCCCGTATCAACTAGCGTATTATAAAGTGACGACACGGTTTCATCTGCTGACGCCGCCGCAAGTGCCTCGTACGCCAAGCCAGTGATACCATCGTATGTCGATCGGTAAAACGTATCTTGCTCTTCGATAACCAAGAAGGTCTTCGAAATATTGCCAATCTCACTAGACGACCACTTATCCGTCATAAATTGACCTCTGCACACAACAACGCACAAATTAGCAACAATACCTTCTCCACTCTTTCCCACTCGGTGTCTTACTGAATATTAGCTCCCGCAAACGCCAGCGTGACCACTTCACCCCCACTATTCGTACAAGTCGACGATGCATCGCACGAGTACGTTACCTCTGCATCGGAACCACAGCATCCAGAACCCAGCACTGCATCATTCGACGAGCCTGTGTCAGCAATTAATCGGAAGGCATTCTGCTTCAACAGTAACTCGTCAATAAACTGCAATTCTTGTCACTCCATTACATCCAATAATACGTACGTTGCCGCTGGAAGACCCCGAGTCATCGAGCGTGCCAATGTCCACTGTGAGAGTGTATGCTGTATATTTCGGTGAGAAACTGTTAACCACATCTGCATGGTCAGTACAGACGCACCTGTACCGGAGGCAATACCCGTTAGATCGAGGGAGTAGTGCGCAGTCGCAGCATTGGTCTGCCCAAACAGGAGCAACACAGAGCCCAGCAGTGGCCGAACCACCGCCATGTCCGACAAGAACCGCAATGATCGATAGTCAGACCAATTTGGACTGTCTTTATTTCGATGCTCGCACATCTTTTGATACGTCACTCTTCCGCATGACTGACGTCCCACTCGTCACTCTTCAGTTGAATGACATCAATTTAAATTCCGGCGCCAATAGTAGCAACATGTCAATGCCCCGCAGCGTGTCTGCGCCAATCCGCAGAAGCCGCTACAGCTCCGTATTAGAGAGCGCGTTGGTGGGATTAGGTCGAGAAGATGCTGTAGTACAATCCACGCGAAAACCGCGCAAGAAACGGCGCTACGAGAGCCCCAAACGAGGCATTCCACGCGCTCTTAGTGCCCCAGAAGAAGAAGAGGATCCATTTGCCCATTTAAAGCTGATTAAGAGCCACAAGAAGAAGAATAGAAAGGAGGAGACGTCCCCCGTCGTGACTAGAAGCGCTGCGAAGCTCAAGAGACGCAAACAACGTCATGGAGTCCTGGAAATGACAGGACGGACGCCTGTGACGAGGTCCATGAAGAAAAAGTGGAAACGAAGCAGTTTAGAGCTCATTGAAGATGCAGGTTTGAAGTGGACGACGTGTTATTCAGAAAAAGTTGTTCCAGTCTCCAGAACCCAAGAAGAAAGGACAGGAAGGAAGAAAAACCAGTAGAAAGGCAAAAGTGTTGAAACATTGGCGACTCGAGTGGCCGATGGAGAAGATGGAGATGGTGATAACTGGACAGGTGGATGGCCAAACAGCGAGGTTTGTTGTGGATAAACGGGAGGGAGCCAGGAAGTTTACGTCGAAAGATGGAGAGTATGTGGCGTTGGGTGGGAAGTTTGATCGTGATGCAGCGAGAAGTGCTGGGATTCCACGAGCAGTGATGGAGATGATGGAAGATGGCATTCCAGCTTACTTTATAAGAAGTTCCTCCCGTTTGTGAAGAAGGCAGAGACAACTGGGAAACATGACAAGGCAGTGTCGAAGCCGAAGCCGTCGAATAAAAAGTGTGCTGTGGAAACGTACAGGTACGGATAATGACATGGTTGGTGAGAAGCTGAATGTAGAACTGATGGGAATATGCGTGTGATTTACGTTGAAATAGTTCGCCAAAGCCGTCGATACATGAAGTTGAAGAGAGCATTAAACCACCTTCTGTCTCAACCCCAATACAAGACGACGATGTGTTCGAAACACCAAAGCCCAAGAAGGTCAGTGGTGAATATGATAAACGATACTACAATTTTCACACTAATTTACTTTGCTGTATCGTATAATAGGCTCGTGCTCCTGTAATCACGAAGGAGAACAAGAAGAAAACAAAGAAGAATGAACCTGAACCTGAAGCTGAGGCAGATATTTGGACATCCGAGCAATTGGAATTGTTGATTGATGCGAAGCTGCAGATACCAACAACTGCTTCAAACTTCTGGGCACAGGTACGGGGTTAAGTAGGCTAAATGGTGAAGGAGCGACTGCATTACTTTTATGTTCTGCTTTTCGTGCTGATAGGTGGCGCAATATGTGCCAGGGAAGTCGGCAACAGACTGTCAAGCAAAAACGTTTGAACAGTTTAGATCTCCACCTACGAATCGAAAATCAGCAAAGAAACTCGTCAAGCGTGCAAAATTCTGAGGCGAACTCCTCCATACCTACCAAAATTGCGCGCGCTGGTTCGAATAAATTCAAAAAGCAAGTGCGCGAGTTTGTGGAAGACGTAAGTACAGATTATATAACCAGGACGAAGTGATGAGTAGTTAGTTGTTGAGCTAACGAGTTGTGTTGTCATGTCATCCGTAGTACGAGAAAAAGCACGTGGATGACCTCTTCGAGACAACCCCATCTAAGGAGGGTTTACCAGAGCTACCCGAGTTTGATTCCATCAAGTCTCCAGAGTTAGCCACTCCGTCAAGAAGTTTTGACGACGACTCTGAAATGGACGATGAGGCACCTGGTTTACTCAAGAAGCTGAGTTCACGCAGGCGTGACGACATCGATTCATACGTGCTGGGTATCAATCGTCAGCACGTTGCAGGCGGTGGAGTGATGGTTGCTGGAAAGGTGCGCCGTGTGACATCAATGGTTACCCCTGTTAAGCCAGTGAAATCAAATACTCTGTCTTCCAAGGTACGTTGTGAAAGAGCAATGCTTACATACGCAATGCCTAACTTCTGTTGTTTATGATCTTCATTTCATTTGTGCGCAGAAGAAAGCCGTCATGCTTGTTGAAGATGTTGGCTCACATTTTCTCAAGGGAGTCGTGAGTCCAGGAGGGACGACGCATGTTCGTATAGAGAAGGACGGCAGTTCGTCCGAGGATGAAGACGATCACTATCACAGTAGTGACGAAGAAGAGGATTTCGATATACCCTGATTATGAGCACATTCAGTAACCAAGGAGTGCGATTATTTATTGGTTGTTGGTCAAAGTGGAAGGTGAATAAATACGGACTCGTGTGAGTTATGGTTGTCATAGAACTGGAAGTCAATCTTCACCAGCTCTGAAGAGTTTAGTGCTCTACTCCTGGAGGAGCAACAAAACGCGTCGTAGGTTTTCTGCAATTTCATTTAAAGAAGCAGAAGCTTGCAAACACAACGATGACGAATAGGTAAGTATCTGGATCTGCAAGTGGAATCAGCGCAGGGAAATAACCATGTACATACCATCTTTTTGAGAATCCACCACTTGCTGCAACTTTCTCAACACAGCTAACCTCGACAAAAGCAACGCGCGCGCCTTCTGGTTATCGTACACGAGCGACCAGAGTGCTGCTGAAATATATTCCAGAGTAATCAAGTCGTCTTCAACCACACGTAAACACAGAGCGACCATTTCATCCAGCATTTCTTCCCAGAGCGCAAAGTGATTTTTCGTTACTTCTGAGAGAGCAAGGTTCCTCATGAGCAAACATCCATTGCGCCGAATCACCACATCTGGTAAATGCATAACGTCGTCAAGCACGAGGGAAAGCGCGGTAGCCCAATTAGTGTAGAGTAGGCGAGCCCTTCTTCACTGCAAACAATGTTGCTGATCACACTGAGTATGAGTGCAAGGTTTTCATTTTCCAGAGGATATGTTTTGCTCGTTTGTCTGGCTTGTTTGAGGCGATTTTGAAGCGAATCAATCAGTCTAGAAATCGATCCAGTCTTCATGGATGCCGAAACACATTCAGTATTCAGCAGCGCGGTCTTCAGCACTTGGCATGCAACATTGCTCAAGGCCATATCAGCTGCAGACAAGGTATTGACTCCACCTGTAATTCGGTGTTGAGATGACACCTCGCCACGGGTACTCGCCAAATCGAACAAAAGCGATAACAGGGTTTGGACATTTTCACCTCTGGAGAGTTTCCCAGGCAATGAAATTAGCAAAGAACTTCTGGCACTGTCGTTTCCATAGCAGTAGTTCGCCAAGAGCTGAAGTGAACGTAACATCAATTGCGACCCACGCGCATGAGCCGTCTTCATCACGCTCCAATTTGACAGAATCACTCTGAGAAGACTCTCGTCCTAGGTAAAACATGAAAGGTGTTCAGTTAGACTAGAATTCAGCACATAACAAGTGTTTAGGTACCTTTGCCAGTCGCTGAATTTCCTTATCGCCTCCGATGATAGAACTCACGACCTCCATGTGTGTTTGTATGCGCCCGCAGAGGTCAAACAAATGTGTACCCTGGACAAAACTTTTAGGTCGCTTGCCACCAAATCCACCAGCTATGCGAATCGCTGTGAAAGAATCGTTGATGGAAGCAATTGCAAAAGGTACAACTCGCTTTATCAGAACAAACGGTTGGAGAACGGGGCTTGCCTCGAGCAGTACTTGAACAGCGCACGAGACACGTCTAATAGATGTCAATGGAAATACGCGACCCTGTAGATCAGATGTGGTCGTACTAACATCAAGTGACCTGAACTCTGCTACCTCTTGGTAAAGCTCGAGCACAGCGGATCCCAGCGTTTTGATAACTGACGAATCTAAAGACTTCAAAGACCCGGGTATTAGCAAAGATGCCTAAAGAAATAAAAATGTCAGTATACAAATAGTGAAAATATCTTTCATCCCATGAGCTCCTACTTACAGTAGTCACGAAACGAGAGAATGACACCCGAAAATCGATCGGGTGCTGGGGTTGTAGCAGTGTCGCCACTACACCTACAAATTGTGCTCCAAACCCCGATATTGTATGTGCTTCAATCAGCTCTGAATCGGAATCGTAGTTCAAGTCAACCGCTTTCACCAATAAAATGCTGAGTGTGTCAGCACAAAGGTCGAGTATTTCGTAATGTCTCCGCTGGCTATCCACAGAGAATGCGTCGTTAAAAGAAGCATTGATATCTCGCACAAGCTGCATTAGCTGATACTGCAAAGGTGTGTGCTACGCCGTATACAAACAGTTGTTAGTTCATTTTTTATCGCGTACGGGTAATCAAGCAAGGTAATACCGTGAGGAAGAAAGCCACTTGATCACCATTAGCATCACGACAGATAGCTTGGAGGAGATTCATCACTTCAGCGATCAAATCTAAAATGGCTGGAAGCAGTGAGCGTCTCCATGCACCGTCATCACAGTAAGGCAGGGCCATGCAGTGCGAACTGTTGCGATTGCACTTGTTCTTCCATTCTCGAAATGAGAGCGCCTATGCAAGATATTAGTCTTTGATACAACAGCTTATATGTGTAAAGCGTTCTTACCTGAACCAAGAGTGGGTAGATGTCATAATTATCATCAGCTGCTTTCAACTCTTGCTGCATATCCCCAAAATATGGCGCTAAAGTGTCGCGATGGACATAGAGCACTCGAACCAACCATGCGAGCGCACCACTCGCGCGAACAAACAGTCTATGGCTTTTTAATGCGCTTAAGAGAGAATGCAAAGCTCTTCCTGCAAATTTGGTCCCATGGAATATCTCCACCATTTCAGCTTGTTGATCCGGTAAACGCTCAGGGTATCGAAGAAGTTCCTTTGTCAACGCCGTGCATGCTGCTGAACGCACAGCATCAGATTCTGTATCGTCTGTGGATGTTTCGAAAGCCATTTCCAACAATCGTGTCGATGTAGAGCCCGAAGCAGATCGATCAATAACGAGGAAACCAAGTTCTCGGATTGGCGACACGTGATCGAAGAGAAAACGAGACATCCAGCTACCATCAAGAAGTAAGCTGCTATCAGTGTGCTCCAAAGGATTGTCGCTGGCAAGAAGTGACTCACACGGTAGAGACCGCAGAATAGATATCATACATTGGGACCCGATAACATAGACGTCACGATCCAGGAAAGAACCTGGGACTCTGTGGTGACACACAACAGTGAGCAACGGCGAAAGCATTTCCAGAAGACGTTTGCATATTTTCTCGCGTGAGGGAGCTGAAAGGTTAGCACCCCCACCTTCCTTCATGTTTCTGGAGAACCGTAAAAGAACTTCTAGCATAGTACTGTGGAGAACAGGCTCGGTTGCGTAAATTGTAGAGTACTTTGTGCAGATTGTCGAGATGATGTCGGTATCAGCAGCTAGTGACAAGAACAAATTATCAATCTTCGACTCACTCACGTTCAACAATAACCGCGCAACTTGAAGAGAAAAGAATTTGTTCTGCGATCTTTTCAGTAACGGGAGAACCTTGCGCTTCACCACGACAATTGCTCGCAGCTGCTCTCCTCTAGTCATGGAACAGAACACCACACTGAGAGTACTCACAAGCGCACCGATAATCACCTCGTCTCGTTCAGTTTGAGGGGGTACAGCGAAATATCGCTCAAAATCTTCCTCCCATTCACCCACAAACCGCTCGCGAGCAATACGCCAAGCCTCACATATCGTCATCAAATGGTAGATTGCGTTCAAGCATTTTCCATGCGATGGTGCAGCTTGAAGTTTGTGAATGATGCATGTATACTCTCTATCAAGTAATGACTGAGGTCGGTCGCTGTTTTCCTTGTCGTGCTCCGCTTTGTCTACGTCATAACGAAATGAATCTTGGTTGATGATAGCTTTCACTTCTTGCAGCCAGGTGGCATCATATCGTTTGGTTAGCAGTGAGCAACTCACTTCTAATTGCACTTTCAGTGAGCAACTAGTAATAAAGCATCGATCCCAACGACTGGAATATAACCCAAACGTTGACTTAATCATCTCGGGGATTATTGCATCACCACTGACATCGAGGCAGTCGCTGCCCAATGTCTTCATTGATGCACTTGCTGGGATAAAATTTTCATTGGAGCATGAGAGCAGAAGAATAATGTAGTACATCTGCGCGCGAATCCAGGCAGACGAGTGGAAAATCAATGGCATTAGAAGATTCATCATGCCACAATCTCGTTGCATGGCTAAACGCAACAGCCGACTGCGGAGTATTAGCGTCCTGAACACGAGGAGGGCTTGTTTTGTCATTGACGAGTCATGTTGACTGGACTCTGTTTGAAGGACGACACGAAGCAACTCTATCAAGTCCGAGAAATTATCCAGCTCTTCGAACAGTATGAACAGCTCCATTGACGAGTTGTCAACAAACATGACTAACTCTTTGAGTGCAGCCTCTCTCATACTCTCAAAGGCAGAAGACGTCCCGGAAATCACCCTACACAAGTGCGACAACTTGCTCAACTGTGACGATAGCTCGTTCTCGCTTGGCTGGTAATCACGGGTATTGATAACAGGCAAGGGAGTCTCCAAAAGTGTAGTTTCTAAAGAGCTGTCATCAGAGCCGAACGAGCAGCCAAATGGGTCTTCACGGATTACTTTATCCTTGGCGATCCAGCCCACATTAGATGAAATAGATCGGGAAAGCAACCGAAGAATCCCAGACGCAGCCGCCTTTCGAATGTATGATGATACATGAAGCAAGCAGCGGCAGATTAAGAAAATCCTTGTGTGGTCGGGGACGATCGTTTCCACTTGGTTTAAAACTTCAGCAAGTTGTGGCTGAGTCAAACGCTGCTCCCGTGAAGACCCTTCTGACGGCTCAATGTAGGCAAAATGTTGAAGAAGTGGAATCACAGGCTGAAGTAGAAGTAGTTTGTCCTCAGAGGAGTCTGTAAACTGATTCAAAGCTGCACGTAAAATGCTCCATAACGCCGCACCAATAACATGATCATTAGGCTCCTCGTTTCTTGCTAGAACCGTCAACAAAAGTGTAAGAAAGTTCGGCTCACATACAATTTCGGTAAAGAATTGTCGCCGCTGATCAGATAAGCGGCCAGCCTCATTACCCAGACTATCAAGAAGATCCATGAGACTCCCAAAAAAGCGGGCTACTATCATGCCATGTGATGTCGATGCTTTCTTCTCGTCTAAACCCTTTAACAAATCGCAAAGGATCAGCTGAATGGCTTCAACGTCACTATCAGCGAGTTTTCCGGAGTCTGAAGTTAACTTTGACCAGATTGTCTGGAGTGTTGCATCTGCAATAGTTTGCATGTCCGCATCATCGAATGCACATCTGGTTTGAATGGTTTTCTGAGCAGCTTCCAAATTAAAAATGGCTGGTTTCTCCCACTGACCAAAGTCTGCCAACTGCTCACGATGTACCTTTGCAAATTCCACAAAATCGCGAATTAAACGAGCATCTCGTAGTGACGACTGCTTTAGGTTAACGAAGGCAGGGATCGTGCCATCAATCTTTGACAGGTGCTGTAAGAGCGATTCATCGTTCCACTCTTTAGCAGCTAATTCAGAAAATTTTGGATTCGTGATCCAAGATTTTACAGCCTGCCACAATAGCCGTGGAATGGCAATTCTGAGCTTATCATCAGTGCTCAAATAACTATTGCTACCAGCTTCATTAGAAGATCCCTCAACGTGATATTGAGATGGCGAGTAAAATCGAAGCAACCGAAAAACAAGCTCTACTAGTTTCCACGCCATCGAATACGTGAATCCAAGGTCGTCATCTATCAGTGGGTTTCTCGTTTGCTCCAGTACTACAGTTTGACAGATTCCACTGAGGTTTTCCAGAATACGTTCCAGTCGCATCTTATCAAGTTCCTGAACACTTGCCTCTGTTGACCCTTTCTCTAGTAAATCAGGCAGTGCTGTAATGAGGATATTCAACAAGTGCAGCCGTGGATGCCTAGCTGAGCGCAACATTGGCAAAATACTCATGAATATCCTGTATATCGCTCCACTCAAAGAGTACTGCCCCAGTTCCATAAATCCATCGCCTCTTTGCTCCGATAAACTTCCATCATCTCCAACTTCAACACTTACACGTGGATACAAAACGCGCCGCGAGTCATATGAATCAAATAGCTCCACCTGGACTTTAGATGCATGCACCACATAGGTAGGATCCAGACAAGTCCTCCGGGTAAGCTTCAAAGCATGCACAAATGACTCAATCGCTTTGAGACTCGCCATAACTACGGCACCGGATAAATTCCCACGTTTGTTTGAAAACGTTGCGTTCAACATTTCATCAAAATAATTCACACCCAATGACACTTCCATCGCTCTGTCCATCAAAATATCACCATCACTTTCTCCACTCCTCGTTCCTGGACTTCCAGGCAAAATCGGCTGCTGGACAAGATGCAGTAAGTACTGTAACACTGCAGGTCTCTGCAGAAACACTTCCGCTGGGAAGTTCCTCAGCAATTCGTTCCTAAACGTCGCACACGCTTCGACAATGTCCTGAATCTCCGTCCGCAGCTGCAGCTTGACTTCAAACTCGAACAGATATTGTTCATCCACCGACGTCAGCGTCACTTGAGCGAATTTCCATCCTCGAGCCTCCAACTCGTCTACTTTAGGAGCTCGCCGTTGATCCAACAGCACTTTGTTGACTCTAATCTCCTGCACTTCCTCTTCTTCTGAAGTGCTGGGCTGATCTATCTTCTCATCCTGCACTGACACTATCTTGGTCACGTAAATCTGTCGTAAAACCTGCACCAACCACCACAAAATGTGCATAATTATCAGCCTTCTACACAGTTTTAAGTCTGCAATTGTCAGTTGACCTTCTCGTAGCTGGATTGAAGCTCTGGATTATTGTTGGCAGCCCGCTGAAGCTTCTGGGCAGCTCCAAAGTGCTGGAGACTAGCCAGTACGACTTCTGATTGGCTCTGCACTAGCAACTGCAGCACATGGAGCGCCTCAAGCTCCAGTGGAGCCTCCAAACATTCCAGGAGACCAGGAATCAGAGCGTTCTGCAGCGGCTCCAGCTCTTGCAAGCGCACCAGACGCTCCCGCAGCTTGAACAAAAGACTGTGCAGTGCTCTGGAACGAACCTTGGCTAAAGGATGCCGTAACTTGAGCACCAGCGCGTCCAACCGGCCAGCAGCAACGTCGCTCTCCATGATTGGCGTACTTGACAAATTGTAACTGGCACAATTATTGTGCCTGTTTAAATGTACATCAATTATTAATAAATGTATTTTCCAAAACAACGGCTTATTTATGGCAAGTAGGAATTCGCAAATTGTGTTTCAGCCAGAATTAGTAAATCCGCTTAATTAGCAGCTAATTCCTAGTAGCCAGCAAATTAGCCTTGACTAAAGCGAATTTTCCGAATTTAGTACTAGGGCTCGATATTTACGAATTTATTAAGATTGACAATTGTACAGGGTCTTTCTAGCTGTTAAGTCCCTTAAAACCAGGGACTAGTGAACTGTCGTTCACTAAGAGTTTGTATACTCTTGATAGCACGCTTCCTCAAGCAAGGCGCTCGTGTGACCCCGTCACACTTAGTAGCACTTGTAGCCAATCCACGCCTACGCGGGTAGATTGATTACCTGAATCCTCTGTGCCTCCTACAATGTAAGCCAAGATGGATAGAGGGGAGTTCCCTCATCTGACCGATGCTCAGTTTGAGTCGGTCCGGAAGATGGTGGGCATCTTTGGAGGAGATACCCTCCGAAGCTTGGCGGCTGCTACGCCGGCCGAGCAGGTCGAACGCATCGAGGCGTTCGACACGTACGAGAGAGGGCTTATCGCCCACGTACAGGGGCTGCAGACCCCCGTGGCTGAGATGAAGCCAGCCCAACCTAAGCCGTTGAGGCTTAAGGTTAACCCTTATGAGGGAAAGGAGGGAGAGAACCTCCACTTCTGGATCAGAGAGGTAGAGCTCGCGATGGACGCGGCTCTAATCTCGACCGAGCGACTTCGAGTCGCTTTCGCCCTGTCCAACCTAGGAGGTCGGGCGAAGACCTGGGCGTACACGCGCGAAGCGACAACGCCGGGTTGTTTCACAACCTGGGCTCAGCTGTGTCAACAGCTTAGAGCCGCCTTCCTTCCGGCGAACTATGAGTATCGCCAGCGCTCGCGCTTCCTTGCCTGTAAACGAGGGAAGCGTGAGCTGCATGAGTACATCCAGGAGATGCGAGTACTCGCTGCATCTCTGGTAGGGAACCCCCTACCTGAACATATCAAAGTGACAGTGTTCATGGATGGCCTGAAGGTGGGCCCATCCCGCACACAGTTGTTCCGCGTGCACGCGAACACTATGGAGGAAGCGATCCAGATCGCCCTCCAAGAGGAGTACAGCCACCGACAGGCTCGTACTCCTACGTCGGTGTGGCAAGGCCACAATGCGTCGTCAGACGTAGTGCAAGGAGCTCCAGCAGCTGGAGCTAGCACCGGGCCGGTACCCATGGAACTGGGTACGGCCGTACAAAGCTCCATCCGTTGCTACGGATGTGGGAAGCTCGGGCACATGCAACGTGCCTGCCCTGCGGGAGGACAAAGGAAGTTCCCTTCCAAACCTAGGGGCTCGAGGGGCCTGTGGCAGAAGCCGCGACCCAAGAGCTAGGGGAACTGGGGTCACCAGTAGGGGTGGGGCGCCCTACTGGGGAAGATCTAAGTTCCCATGGTAGGAGTGCGGACGGCGCACGCCATGGAGGCTTAGCCCCTGAGAGCCTAGGCGCTCTCGAGACGAGAAAGAGCAGCAGTGTACTGCTCGTGGTACACGCGAGTGTACGGGGATACGGAGATCCCTTTAGAATCCTGATTGACTCTGGGGCGTCGACGAACTTTGCTCGACGCCAGACGGTCGCACGGAATGGCGACAGATTTGCTGACACTTTGCGTGAAAGCAAAGGCAGGGGCCAGGTCTCGGTGAGACTGGTCGATGGTACGGTGGTTAACGTACCAGGGTTCCGGATGGACATGGCTGTAAAGTTTGAGGACTTTGACAGCACGGAGTCGTTCCTTGTCCTAGACATGGACAAGTACGACTTGATCCTGGGCATGCCGTGGCTCGAAAAGCGCGAGCCCTGGATCGATTGGCGCGGCAAAGCCATTGGGGCTAGCCGGCCCGCAGTCTCCGACAGAGCTTTGGTGAGTAATGTTCCCACCTCTGTTCGGGACTGGGGCGCCAGAGATGGTCGCCAAGGCGCTTATGCGCCCGAAGAAGTACTGGGAGTCACCGACTCCAGTGAAGATGTTGCGATGATCCTCGCAACCGGTCGTGAGACCAAGGCTCATTGCCAAGCGTGTGGGATTGCCACGACGGCAAGTCCCAACGCTGAGAGTCGTCGCGCCGTATGGGCTTCGACTGTGGCAGTGCCGGACGGCACTGACCAGGCGGGTGATATAGGTCCGCAAGCAGCAGAGGCTGCTGAGGAGAGCGCCTCCGGCGTGGGTAACATAGTTCCACGCAGGGTCGAAGAGACCGAGAAGATTGAGAGCGCAGCGTGCGTCTCTAGCGTGGGTAACCGAGTTTCACGCGGGGTCAAGAAGACCAGTACGAGGGAGGAGGTGTCGTTGAACACCTCCCGTGTGGATAACAAAGTACCACACTCGGAGTCTGAGACTCCTCCGGCACGACCGGTCGAAGAGCAATGCCATGTCTTCGACGGCGTGTCCGGTCATCAAGTGAAGGCAGTTGCCGTCCATCTGGAGGCACTGCCTGAGGTGTCAGCACTGCTGAACCTCGAGGAATTGTCCATGAAGGACTTCCTGGCCGAGTTGAAGGCCGGAGAGATTGCGGAGATGGTGCTCCTGAAGCCGGAGACCTCTCCTGAAGATTTGAACTCTTCCTCCGTAATGGACGAGGACGTCCTGGAGGGGTTCACGAAGCAGCGCGCAACGCGCTTGGGTTCTGAGATCCTCAAGAACCCGGAGGATCCAGTGTATCCTCTTGTGAAAGAGTACTCGGATGTGGTGTCGAAGCACCCACCATCCCAACTCCTGCCGGATCGGGGAGTACGGCACGAGATTGACCTCGTGCCTGGCACAAAGTATTGTGTCACGAGGCAGTGGCCTCTACCTCGCGACCAGTGCGAGATTATTGATGCCTTCTTTGCCGAGAAGGCGAAGTCGGGCATGGTGCTGGAATCGATGTCCCCGCACTCGACGCCAACCTTCTGCGTTCGTAAACCGAACGGGAAGTGGCGTCTGGTTCACGCTTACAACAAGCTGAACAATGCGACGGTACCGGCACAGACGCCGATCCCTCGCAAGGATGTGTTGCTGAACAACATGTCGGGCTGTACGCTGTACAGTGCCCTGGATCGTGTTGACGGTTATTACCAGATCCTGATGCGGGAGAGCGGCATTCCTCTTACCGCAGTGAGCACCCCAAGCGGGATGCTTTGGGAGTGGCTAGTGATGCCGCAAGGGCTTTCGAATGCCCTAGCGACGTTCAATCGCTTGGTCACCCAATTGTTTATACCATTGTGTACGTTCGCGCAGACGTACCTTCACGACATGTTCGTCTATAGCCGTGCCGAAGGCGGTCAGACGGCTATGGAGGTGCATTTGAAGCACCTCCGTCGAGTGTTTGAGGTCATGAGAGCCAACAAGCTCTATGCCAACATCGACAAGCGCGTCTTTGCAGCCGAGGAGATAAAAATCCTCGGCTGCTTTGTCAGCAGAGTCGTCGTACGCGCCGATCCAGGGAAGGTCAAGGCCATAGCGGTTTGGCCGACCCCGAGGTCACTGAAGGACCTTAGGAAGTGGTTGGGCCTAGCCAACTACCTCCACAAGTACAGCGCGGGATACGCTGAACTTGCTCGACCCTTGTTGGATCTCTTAAAGAAGGATGCCGACTGGGTCTGGGAGCAACAGCACCAGGATGCTTTCAACGACATCAAGACGAGCTTACAGCAAGCGTCAGTCCTGGCTCTGCCGGACGAGAACAAGCCTTTCAGCGTCGTCTGTGACGCTTCAGACTGTGCGCTGTTGCGGAAGGACGATGAAGGACGTGAACGCGTCATCTCATTCCAGTCGAGGCAACTCAAGGCTGTCGAACGGAATTATCCCGTTCATGACAAGGAGCTATTTGCAATCAAGTACGCTCTTGTCAAGTTCAGAGCACATCTCTTGGCATTAAGACCGTTTGTGATCTACGCTGATCACGCGTCCTTACGGACTGCTACCAACCCGCGCATCTATCGCAACGAATGGCGAGGTGGCTGTCATTCTTTGTGGAATACAACTTCCGCGTTGAATACAAGCCGGGCAAGCTGAATGTGCTTGCCGATGCATTGTCCTGTCGACCCGACTATGAGCTAGCTCATACCAGACTGATCTATACGATCGGATACGCTTAGCGTATCAAGGGGACGAGAACTACACACCACTGGTGCGCTTCTTGTCCGAAGGCAAGAATGCCAAAGTCGACAGGCTCTCGCCTCGACAGCGGGTGCAGCTCCATCGCTATGAGCTGGCCGATGGGTTGCTCCACTATCGGGTAGCCCCTGTAGATCCTCCTCGGGTTGACATTCCGAACGACGAGGATCTGAAGTATGACATACTTCTGGAGGCGCATAATGCGCCGATGAGCGGGCTCCTTGGCCGAGAGAAGACCTACCAAGCGATCTCTCAGACATTTAGATGACCCGCATGTATTAGTGGGTGGCACACTATGTCAAGACATGTGAAACATGTCAGAGGGTGAAGCCTTCGGCCATGCCTCGGCTCCATTGCAGAGCCTTCCTGTACCAGCGGATTGCTGGAAGTCGATGAGCCTCGACTTCGTCTTCTGCCTGCCGGCCGATGACAAGGGCAACACCGGCATATTGGTGTTTCTCTGCTGTTTGAGCAAGATGGTGCATCTTGCTCCGGTACGTGACAAGGTCACCGGGAATCAGGCTGCACAGCTGTTCCTAGATAGCGTGTTTCGCTATCATGGTCTACCAGAGACCATAGTCTCGGATAGAGACCTGCGCTTCACAGGGGCGTTCTGGGACACCCTGTTCCAGTTACTGGGAACCAAGTTGGCGATGTCAACGGCGGACCATCCACAGACGGATGGTCAGACGGAGCGCGTCAATCGCGTGCTCGAAGATACTCTTCGGTGCATCTGTGCTAAAGCACCTCAGTCCTGGTCGGACCAGCTGGCTATGCTCTCAACAATGTGGTACACGCATCAACGGGGTTTACCCCATTCTACTTAAACGGGCTACGACACCCCCAGGTGCCGCTAACCTTGCGGGGAGGCACCGATGCCTCCATCGTAAATGGGGGAGAGGCTCGGAAAGCCTTGTCCTCCCAGGTCTCGGATATCGAGCCAGAGTCTTTGAAAAGACAGTTATCGTCGTTTATAGACGACAGGCTGACGTTGGTCAGCCGGTTAGAGACGATATGGCGTCAGCCCAGCCCAAACAAAAGGAGTACTCAGACAGAAAAAGACGAGGAAACTTAAGTGTGCTTAAAAGGGGTGAATTTGTCCTATTAGACACTAAAAACCTACCGCTAAAGGTGGTTAGCTCTTAGAGAGCAACAAGTTGAAGCACCTCTTCATCGGACCCTTCGCGGTCCTGGTCAGACACGGCACGGCATACACCATTGACCTTCCAAAGTCAATGGCGACGCACCCGACGTTCTACGTGGGGCGTCTTAAGCGGTATCACGATCCGTTGGGTCCTCCTTCTCAGACGGAGGGAGACCAAGGTGAGAACTCACTTCCTCAAAATGAAACCGAGTTCTCTGGACAACCGGAGCTGCCGGTGTCGGAGCCTGTGAATGAAAAACAGGCTGGTACCCACGCGATTCATACGAAGGGTATCAGGTTACCGAATGGGAAGAGCTCGCGTACAAGCCATACCCGTAAGCCGAGTGGTACGAATACCCCTGCGGCTCATAAGAGGGCATCCGACCATGCACCTCATGACTTAGAGCGTCTAAGCCTCGACGGAGTTCCTTCAAGGCAGAAGCCGGAACTCGGCGGTCAACACGCCCATGGAGCTCATGATTCTCACGACCAAGAGCGTCCAAATCCTGACGAAGGACCTCAAGGGCCCCCGGCTTGCCAGCCTGAGCGGCAGCCTGACCACCAGGTCCAAGTCCAAGGGCTATCTCGATCGCATAAACGCGATCTCGAAGCTGACGGACCTCGTCGCTTAACAGGGACCCCACAGAGTCCCGACTCGAAGTTGAGGGTCCTGAAGGATAAGGCTGAGAAGGAGCCTCGCACTCAAACGCGTACGAGAGCCCCTCCTGCCCTCCTTGATCGGAACGGAGAGCTCCACTTCCATGTGGAGCGAATCATCCGAGAGCGGCGGCGCTCTGGGAAGCGCCAGCTGCTTGTGAAGTGGTGAGGTTATCCCTCATCACAGAACTCGTGGGAGCCGGAAGACCGGCTCTGGGTTGACTGCCCGAAGGCTGTTGAGATTTGGGATCAACAGCCGGGGCGTAAGTAGTCCGCGGCTTCTTAGCCGCCTTACGGTGTACGGTCCCTGGGTTGACGGAACCGTACCCGCGCTCATCTTGAGCGCTGGACTTAGACTGCTGTCTAAGTCCCTCCATAACGGAGTGGAGTTGCCGCTTAGCGATTAAGTGGGCAAACTCGATGCGAAGATCTCGCTGGCCCAAGACGTAGGACAGCACGCGATCTTCCCGGAGTTCTTTCAACTCTTGAACTGTGAAATTCTTTAAAGAAACCCATCTCCAGAACAGGTCTTCTGCCTGGGTTTGGGTTGTGGTGTTCTCGGGCTGTACCCAAGGGTACCCCCAGATGGGGAAGAGCCCACCACGGTCTTCCGGTTTCTTCCGGAGACTTGTGAATTCCTTGAGAGGAATTCGGTGTGGTGCAAGTAGCACACACCTAGCGGCCTCGATGTCGTTGACAAAGAGCAGTTCATCCTGAACCAAGGCACGCTCATAGGCGCCACGTGAATGCGCCCATGGTTTAAACCACGAGGGGTCTTAAGGTGCTCCAAGAACATGGGAGACCCAGACCCCGCATCCGGTGGGTAGTATCCGCGAGGATACACCGGCGTGGGAGGCACAGGAGAGCCTTGCAGTTGAGCAGCATGATAGCGCTCCTGCTGCTCATCGAGATCATTAGAGATCTCTTGGGGCTCAGAGACAGCCCCCTCCTCTTCCTCCTCGTCTGAGGGGTCGAACAGGGATTTGAATCCCTTAGCGATTGAAGGCTCTGAAGTAGGAGAGCCAGGGGCTGAGCGCTTCTTAGCAGCAGCAGCACCCTCACCAGCCCGTTTTGGAGAAGCTGCTTTCGCAGCTTGGGCTCGAGCCTTACCTGCGGTTAAGGTAAGGTTCTTGGCAGGCGAGCTCGTCGAAGCCGCCTTTGCCTCTGATGACTCAGTATCATCCGCAGGAGCGTCCTGTGCAGGAGCGTCCTGTGAAGGAGCATCCTGAGAAGAAGGTGGATCCTTAGCGGATCCAGGAGAGTCCCCGTCAGACTCTGATCCCGTGATCATAGGGATGTTAAAATCAGGGGACTCTGCCCCAGGACTGTGGTCCCGATAGGCGAACCGAGGGTTCGGCCTGTCGTCGAGCGACAAGGAGCGCGAGCGCCTGTGTCGCGGGCTCCCTCCTTGTTTGGCAGCAGCAGCGGTAGGCTTGCTGGCTGCCACGGAAGCCGCCTTGCGGGCTTCCGTGCGCGGAGCGGCCTTGTCTTTCGACTTGGCCTTACCAGTCTTTGACCTCGCGGTCTTAGACTTGGAAGGCGCCGAAGCGCCGCGGGTGCTTGCCTTCTTGAGCATCTTGGGAGGTTGAGTGATGAAGGTGCAGAACTGTGACGGGGTCGCACGAGCACCTTGCAGGAGGACGTGTGCTATTAAGACTATACAAACTCTAAGTGAACGGCAGTTCACTAGTCCCTGGTCTGACAGAACATAATAGCCAGTTTAGAGTAGATTTAGACTGATATATTTATGGTTAATTAGATCATTTGGCCTGTAATACAAATTACTAATTAACTATATTTGTTCCTATATATGTATATAAAAAGTCAAGTACTATTGGTTGTCCCTCAGCCACCAGACATACGTGGCAGTAGTGTGGTCCACACCACCCACGATAGAGTAATCATAAAACGAATACTCACAGAAGTATATATACTTCTAGAGGCGGTACCCTATCAGGGGTACCCCTCATGTAACCCCGTTACATCCCCCCATTTAGATTGGGAATACCCCAACCAATTAGGAGATAGGAAGAGTGCGCCACTCTCTTTCCTTCTCTTGTCGATACCCATCGACGAGCCGCCATTGTGGCTTTGCGGCTTCATTAAGCCTTTTCGCGCTTTAACAAGACACCGAGGTTCCCATGTCAACATCTTTGAAGATGCTCAGGAAGGCAAACACCCACGGCGCTTCAGCGTCTTCCAAGTCTAAGACCGCGAGATCGAAGACTGCAAAGGCCATGTCGAAAGACAAGGCCATTCCGCGCACGGAAGCCCGCAAGGCGGCTTCCGTGGCAGCCAGCAAGCCTACCGCTGCTGCTGCCAAACAAGGAGGGAGCCCGCGACACAGGCGCTCGCGCTCCTTGTCGCTCGACGACAGGCCGAACCCTCGGTTCGCCTATCGGGACCACAGTCCTGGGGCAGAGTCCCCTGATTTTAACATCCCTATGATCACGGGATCAGAGTCTGACGGGGACTCTCCTGGATCCGCTAAGGATCCACCTTCTTCTCAGGATGCTCCTTCACAGGACGCTCCTGCACAGGACGCTCCTGCGGATGATACTGAGTCATCAGAGGCAAAGGCGGCTTCGACGAGCTCGCCTGCCAAGAACCTTACCTTAACCGCAGGTAAGGCTCGAGCCCAAGCTGCGAAAGCAGCTTCTCCAAAACGGGCTGGTGAGGGTGCTGCTGCTGCTAAGAAGCGCTCAGCCCCTGGCTCTCCTACTTCAGAGCCTTCAATCGCTAAGGGATTCAAATCCCTGTTCGACCCCTCAGACGAGGAGGAAGAGGAGGGGGCTGTCTCTGAGCCCCAAGAGATCTCTAATGATCTCGATGAGCAGCAGGAGCGCTATCATGCTGCTCAACTGCAAGGCTCTCCTGTGCCTCCCACACCGGTGTATCCTCGCGGATACTACCCACCGGATGCGGGGTCTGGGTCTCCCATGTTCTTGGAGCACCTTAAGACCCCTCGTGGTTTAAACCATGGGCGCATTCACGTGGCGCCTATGAGCGTGCCTTGGTTCAGGATGAACCGCTCTTTGTCAACGACATCGAGGCCGCTAGGTGTGTGCTACTTGCACCACACCGAATTCCTCTCAAGGAATTCACAAGTCTCCGGAAGAAACCGGAAGACCGTGGTGGGCTCTTCCCCATCTGGGGGTACCCTTGGGTACAGCCCGAGAACACCACAACCCAAACCCAGGCAGAAGACCTGTTCTGGAGATGGGTTTCTTTAAAGAATTTCACAGTTCAAGAGTTGAAAGAACTCCGGGAAGATCGCGTGCTGTCCTACGTCTTGGGCCAGCGAGATCTTCGCATCGAGTTTGCCCACTTAATCGCTAAGCGGCAACTCCACTCCGTTATGGAGGGACTTAGACAGCAGTCTAAGTCCAGCGCTCAAGATGAGCGCGGGTACGGTTCCGTCAACCCAGGGACCGTACACCGTAAGGCGGCTAAGAAGCCGCGGACTACTTACGCCCCGGCTGTTGATCCCAAATCTCAACAGCCTTCGGGCAGTCAACCCAGAGCCGGTCTACCGGCTCCCACGAGTTTTGTGATGAGGGATAACCTCACCACTTCATAAGCAGCTGGCGCTTCCCAGAGCGCCGCCGCTCTCGGATGATTCGCTCCACATGGAAGTGGAGCTCTCCGTTCCGATCAAGGAGGGCAGGAGGGGCTCTCGTACGCGTTTGAGTGCGAGGCTCCTTCTCAGCCTTATCCTTCAGGACCCTCAACTTCGAGTCGGGACTCTGTGGGGTCCCTGTTAAGCGACGAGGTCCGTCAGCTTCGAGATCGCGTTTATGCGATCGAGATAGCCCTTGGACTTGGACCTGGTGGTCAGGCTGCCGCTCAGGCTGGCAAGCCGGGGGCCCTTGAGGTCCTTCGTCAGGATTTGGACGCTCTTGGTCGTGAGAATCATGAGCTCCATGGGCGTGTTGACCGCCGAGTTCCGGCTTCTGCCTTGAAGGAACTCCGTCGAGGCTTAGACGCTCTAAGTCATGAGGTGCATGGTCGGATGCCCTCTTATGAGCCGCAGGGGTATTCGTACCACTCGGCTTACGGGTATGGCTTGTACGCGAGCTCTTCCCATTCGGTAACCTGATACCCTTCGTATGAATCGCGTGGGTACCAGCCTGTTTTTCATTCACAGGCTCCGACACCGGCAGCTCCGGTTGTCCAGAGAACTCGGTTTCATTTTGAGGAAGTGAGTTCTCACCTTGGTCTCCCTCCGTCTGAGATCAGTCTGGTATGAGCTAGCTCATAGTCGGGTCGACAGGACAATGCATCGGCAAGCACGTTGAGCTTGCCCGGCTTGTATTCGACGCGGAAGTTGTATTCCACAAAGAATGACAGCCACCTCGCCATCCGCTGCGACAGATGCGGCGAGTTGGCGGCAGTCCGCAAGGACGCGTGATCAGTATAGATCACAAAGGGCCTCGTGCCCAAGAGATGAACTCTAAACTTGACAAGAGCGTACTTCATCGCAAGTAGCTCCTTGTCATGAACGGGATAGTTCCGTTCGGCAGCCTTCAGCTGCCTGGACTGGAAGAATATGACACGTTCGTGTCCTTCATCGTCCTTCTGCAATAGCGCACAGCCTATTGCATAGTCAGAAGCGTCACAGACGACGCTAAATGACTTGTTTTCGTCCGGCAAGGCCAGGACTGGCGCTTGCTGTAAGCTCGCCTTAATGCTGTCGAAAGCATCCTGGTGCTGTTGCTCCCAGACCCAGTCGGCATCTTTCTTTAAGAGATCCGACAAGGGTCGAACAAGTTCAGCGTATCCCGCGCTGTACTTGTGGAGGTAGTTGGCTAGGCCCAACCACTTCCTAAGGTCATTCAGTGACCTCGGGTCGGCCAAACCGCTATGGCCTTGACCTTCCCTGGATCGGCGCGTACGACGACTCTGCTGACAAAGCAGCCGAGGATTTTTATCTCCTCGGCTGCAAAGACGCGCTTGTCGATGTTGGCATAGAGCTTGTTGGCTCTCATGACCTCAAACACTCGACGGAGGTGCTTCAAATGCACCTCCATAGCCGTCTGACCGCCTTCGGCACGGCTATAGACGAACATGTCGTGAAGGTACGTCTGCGCGAACGTACACAATGGTATAAACAATTGGGTGACCAAGCGATTGAACGTCGCTAGGGCATTCGAAAGCCCTTGCGGCATCACTAGCCACTCCCAAAGCATCCCGCTTGGGGTGCTCACTGCGGTAAGAGGAATGCCGCTCTCCCGCATCAGGATCTGGTAATAACCGTCAACACGATCCAGGGCACTGTACAGCGTACAGCCCGACATGTTGTTCAGCAACACATCCTTGCGAGGGATCGGCGTCTGTGCCGGTACCGTCGCATTGTTCAGCTTGTTGTAAGCGTGAACCAGACGCCACTTCCCGTTCGGTTTACGAACGCAGAAGGTTGGCGTCGAGTGCGGGGACATCGATTCCAGCACCATGCCCGACTTCGCCTTCTCGGCAAAGAAGGCATCAATAATCTCGCACTGGTCGCGAGGTAGAGGCCACTGCCTCGTGACACAATACTTTGTGCCAGGCACGAGGTCAATCTCGTGCCGTACTCCCCGATCCGGCAGGAGTTGGGATGGTGGGTGCTTCGACACCACATCCGAGTACTCTTTCACAAGAGGATACACTGGATCCTCCGGGTTCTTGAGGATCTCAGAACCCAAGCGCGTTGCGCGCTGCTTCGTGAACCCCTCCAGGACGTCCTCGTCCATTACGGAGGAAGAGTTCAAATCTTCAGGAGAGGTCTCCGGCTTCAGGAGCACCATCTCCGCAATCTCTCCGGCCTTCAACTCGGCCAGGAAGTCCTTCATGGACAATTCCTCGAGGTTCAGCAGTGCTGACACCTCAGGCAGTGCCTCCAGATGGACGGCAACTGCCTTCACTTGATGACCGGACACGCCGTCGAAGACATGGCATTGCTCTTCGACCGGTCGTGCCGGAGGAGTCTCAGACTCCGAGTGTGGTACTTTGTTATCCACACGGGAGGTGTTCAACGACACCTCCTCCCTCGTACTGGTCTTCTTGACCCCGCGTGAAACTCGGTTACCCACGCTAGAGACGCACGCTGCGCTCTCAATCTTCTCGGTCTCTTCGACCCTGCGTGGAACTATGTTACCCACGCCGGAGGCGCTCTCCTCAGCAGCCTCTGCTGCTTGCGGACCTATATCACCCGCCTGGTCAGTGCCGTCCGGCACTGCCACAGTCGAAGCCCATACGGCGCGACGACTCTCAGCGTTGGGACTTGCCGTCGTGGCAATCCCACACGCTTGGCAATGAGCCTTGGTCTCACGACCGGTTGCGAGGCTCATCGCAACATCTTCACTGGAGTCGGTGACTCCCAGTACTTCTTCGGGCGCATAAGCGCCTTGGCGACCATCTCTGGCGCCCCAGTCCCGAACAGAGGTGGGAACATTACTCACCAAAGCTCTGTCGGAGACTGCGGGCCGGCTAGCCCCAATGGCTTTGCCGCGCCAATCGATCCAGGGCTCGCGCTTTTCGAGCCACGGCATGCCCAGGATCAAGTCGTACTTGTCCATGTCTAGGACAAGGAACGGCTCGGTGCTGTCAAAGTCCTCAAACTTTACAGCCATGTCCATCCGGAACCCTGGTACGTTAACCACCGTACCATCGGCCAGTCTCACCGAGACCTGGCCCCTGCCTTTGCTTTCTCGCACAGCATCGGCATACTTGTCGCCATTCCGCGCGACCGTCTGGCGTCGAGCAAAGTTCGTCGACGCCCCAGAATCAATGAGGATTCTAAAGGGATCTCCATATCCCCATACACTCGCGTGTACCACGAGCAGTCCGCCGCTGCTCTTTCTCGTCTCGAGAGCGCCCAGGTTCTCAGGGGCTAAGCCTCCATGGCGTGCGCCGTCCGCACTCCTACCATGGGAACTTAGATCTTCCCCAGTAGGGCGCCCCACCCCTACTGGTGACCCCAGTTCCCCTAGCTCTTGGGTCGTGGCTTCTGCCACTGGCCTCTCCAGCCCCTAGGTTTGGAAGGGAACTTCCTTTTCCCTCCCGCAGGGCAGGCACGTTGCATGTGCCCGGGCTTCCCACATCCGTAGCGGCGGATGGAGCTCTGTACGGCCGTACCCAGTTCCATGGGTACCGACCCGGTGCTAGCTCCAGCTGCTGGAGCTCCTTGCACTGCGCCTGACGACGCATTGTGGCCTTGCAACACCGACGTAGGAGTACGAGCCTGTCGGTGGCTGTACTCCTCTTGGAGGGCGATCTGGATCGCTTCCTCCATAGTGTTCGCGTGCACGCGGAACAACTGTGTGCGGGATGGGCCCACCTTCAGGCCATCCATGAACACTGTCACTTTGATGTGTTCAGGTAGGGGGTTCCCTACCAGAGATGCAGCGAGTACTCGCATTTCCTGGATGTACTCATGCAGCTCACGCTTCCCTTGTTTACAGGCAAGGAAGCGCGAGCGCTGGCGATACTCATAGTTCGCCAGAAGGAAGGCGGCTCTAAGCTGTTGACACAGCTGAGCCCAGGTTGTGAAACAACCCGGCGTTGTCGCTTCGCGCGTGTACGCCCAGGTCTTCGCCCGACCTCCTAGGTTGGACAGGGCGAAAGCGACTCGAAGTCGCTCGGTCGAGATTAGAGCCGCGTCCATCGCGAGCTCTACCTCTCTGACCCAGAAGTGGAGGTTCTCTCCCTCCTTTCCCTCATAAGGGTTAACCTTAAGCCTCAACGGCTTAGGTTGGGCTGGCTTCATCTCAGCCACGGGGTCTGCAGCCCCTGTACGTGGGCGATAAGCCCTCTCTCGTACGTGTCGAACGCCTCGATGCGTTCGACCTGCTCGGCCGGCGTAGCAGCCGCCAAGCTTCGGAGGGCATCTCCTCCAAAGATGCCCACCATCTTCCGGACCGACTCAAACTGAGCATCGGTCAGATGAGGGAACTCCCCTCTATCCATCTTGGCTTACATTGTAGGAGGCACAGAGGATTCAGGTAATCAATCTACCCGCGTAGGCGTGGATTGGCTACAAGTGCTACTAAGTGTGACGGGGTCACACGAGCGCCTTGCTTGAGGAAGCGTGCTATCAAGAGTATACAAACTCTAAGTGAACGGCAGTTCACTAGTCCCTGGTCTTAGGGGACTTAATAGCCAGTTTAGAGTAGATTTTAGACTGATTTATTTATAGTTGATTAGGTTCATTTGGCCTGTAATACAAATTACTAATTAACTATACTTTAAGCTAATTATGCATATAAAAGGTAGGTTTAATGCTATTGGTTGGCCCTCAGCCACCGAACCTTCGTGGCAGTAGTGTGGTCCACACCACTCCAACATAGTATTAAAACAAATATCCACAGAAGTATATCTACTTCTAAAGGCGGTACCCTTTCTAGGGTACCCCTTTCATGTAACCCCGTTACACCTTCCGCTGTCTTCGAGGCCCTTCTCCGTGAATACTACCTTCATCGCCCACTTGTACGTCTGCCTATCTCGTCCATCCCAGTTCTTGAGGATGCCCCCATTAGTGTACTTCAGCGGAGTCTCCATCGCGGATCAATTCTTGTGCAGCAAGAAGTCCGTGATCTCTTGGGCTTATAACCCTGTTGTGATTAGCACTCGATCCGTAGGGCAACAACGCTTGCACCAATGATGGGAAGATGAGAAGTAAGTTATATAGTTACCTGCTACAACCTAACAATATTTAAGCAGGTTTCAAGCGGGCTTGAAACCTGTTCCCATACAAAGAGACTCGGCTGTCTTAGCTTCTTCAAGCTTCGTGCCTCTGTATAGTCTTACTATCCTGTTCCGAGTCTCAGCTCCAAACCGTAATGACGTCACTTCGTTCTGCATTCCAACAACGCCATGTTGCGAAGGTCGTACATATCGGTTCTGCCGATGTGCTCCACGTGTTCCCTGCAACTCCGATGAGGATTTATACTGATCCCCACTACGTATGACAATTACAGTATGACAAAACACAAAGAGAAAGAGCAAGAAGACTCACTTGAGAAATCATTAAATAATACTTAAGTACACAAATGCCTCGCTGGTGGCTTTTGCCGCCAATCTGATCTCCCCTTTCGTCATTATTGTCATTACGCGCCAGCTCATAAAAATCGCGCTGCATACGATCGGCGTTGCTATCAATGAACAACCACTTGCTCTTCGGTGTTTCTTGGATTAATGCATCGACTAGCGCAGTAGCCGTAGCAGTTTCTGCCTTACATTCCACCTGCATCAACTCAGGGAAATGCAGGTCCACGTCACATCCTCCGAAGAAGTTGAGAAGCGAACTAGCAGCCGCTTTTTGCTCCGGGAACTCACCAATATAACTATCCGCTAGAACCTGGTATGTGATCGACTTTTGCTCGACATGCCACATTTCAGCAATCTTCGCTGACCAAAGTTGTGCGCCAAGTGACCCCGCGCTATGGCCACCAATGACCAACTTCTCCGGGTCAGGAAAGTTATTAAGTGCCCACTCCAGTACTGTCTTCGTGTTGTTATAGCCGTTAAGGTGCATTGTGCGATTCTGACCAAGACACTGCTTGTTTCCTAGTGCCTGGTTGTAAGCACTTTCAAAAGCTTGTAGCTCTTTATTGCCTACAAAAATATCACCTGTGCAATAGGAAAGAAATATGAAATTTCAGTCGTTGAAAGGGTTACCATAAGCTCCGCGTTCCATAATGCCACTGTTGTCAACATTTGCAGTTGTGTAAAGCAGAGGGTTGGCGCCAAGTTGACACTGCAATCCGAAGTTGCATATGTACTTATCAACACAGGCACCTCTCCCCTAAAAATAAAGCAACACTTTTGTATTTTCTTGCCGCTGATTCGGGAACACTTGGAAGAAATACTTCGTGCTTGACCCGAATGTTGTGGTATTGTCCGAATAGTCGTCGAAAGCACATCGTGTGTTGCCACCGGGGTAAATAATAACGCTGCCGTCGTCACCGGGGAAGGGAATCGATCGAGCACCTTTCGAAGGAGCTAACGTTGCAACTGTTGCTGTTAACATCCGAAGTCAGAGCTTGAAGAAATAATAGCCCACCAAGACCTCGTAGATCACCGTAACGTGGGGGAATGTCGTTGACGACCAAGTCTTTTTGAGAAATGAGTGGAGCGGCTACCGTATTGTCTGGAAAAGCATGTGTTGATTTTGAGGTGTTTACGGACCGTCCCATAAACTTTCGTTTCATCGCACTACAAACGGGTTTAGGCATTTACCGAGAAGGTGACGATACGAGTTCACAATACAATGAAATATTTCTATGAAAGCAAAGTCTTAGGATTGGATGCAGACCCACGAACCTCAAAACCACTATGGACTGGAAAATGGAGTATTATTGTTTAGCTGCTGTTTCATGTAAGGCTGAGCAAAATCCATAACTTTCCAGCGTGAAGATGCATTTTGGTGCAGAAAAGCTTTAAAAAAATAAGCAGAAGTCAGTAAGAAAAATGAGCCATATGCGCGTTGTTGTGAGCGCTGGTGTACAGACGAACTTAGGGATTTGAATATGTGAACAACTTGTACTACAACTTAAAGTACAAGGACAGTGAGCGAGAAGCGCAGGCTTTGAAAATGTGTACATGGACAGGGTCTGATAACACAGGCTTATATGTGTACAAGGACAGTGAGCGAGTATCGCAGGCTACATGGTATTGTCGTAATATTGTATGACAAAGTGGCTAGTACAGATTGTATAACAACGTGCCTTAGACTAGTACGTTGTTATTCTGAGGCGGCACCTTTAATCCATACCTGTTTCGATCCTCACTTTGCAATTTGCTTTCCTCTGATCAAGCCTTCGAGTCCAGCAACGAATGAACCCCATGCGTCTCTCTCAAGTTTTGGTGGTTGCCGCGGCGTCCTTCCTCTTCGCAAGCGAGGCCATCGCTGTGACCATGGATTCCAACCAGGGCAAGCTCTCCACGGTGGCGGTCGATGGCCCGAGTCAGCGACTTCTGAGGAGATACGAAGAGCCTGACTCCGATGACCTCGATGACCTCGATGACCTCGATGACACGGAGTAAAGGGGTCGGTCGATTTACGACTTGGCTAAAAAATGGGGCCATAGTGTCGATGACATCCAGAACAATGTCGTAAAGCTCTCAGAAAGCCGGTACGAAAAGTGGCGAACCGCCCTGAACGAAGCCATAGACGCCAAAAGAAGGCGGAGCGTGTGGCGCACAACGCGAAGATAAGCGCGGAGTATCGCAAGGCGTATGGTCTTAAAAGGCGAGCGTAAGAACCTCGCTGTATCAACAGCTCCGTTTAGACCGGCCCCGGCCCTGCCATACCCTGAAAACACTCGTCGCACTAGTGGTGAACACTGAGAATCAATGCGCTAGGTCTAGTGCTCACCGCCAACAATGGCAATGAAAGAGGGTAGACAAAATTATATTTGAGTACGTAAGAAACAAAACTGAATGGCAGAACTACAGTTCACTTTTTGGTTTTGGTTGTTGGTTGTTGATCACTGATTTAGAAGTATCTGGTAACAACAAGTGCTATGGTAATACTGCTGCGTATGTAGTGCTTCGGATTTCCACGTTAACCGACTACGAGTCGTAGTCTATGATCGTATGGCGAGGAAATGGAGTTTCCACAATCGTACGATGCTGAAGACCAGGTAGATGTAAAGATTTTCAACATAAGAAAAAGTATCTGGAGGTAGGGTATGTCACCACGACAAGCAAAACCCATGAAGTCTAAATTCCAGTCATGCGCACTTCGATCATTATTCTCATTGCCAGTTTGGCTAGCGTTTTCTGCAGTGATGCCGCCTCCTCCGGAACGTGGACTCCGTGAATTTGCAGCTCGATCAGACCAACGGTTCAACTATGACAAACATCATTGCAACTCTAATGGTGCTAGCATTGCACTGGGCGATGACGATCTGCAGTACATGTACAATGAAGATTCTGCGGTAGTCGCAGGCAGGACAGATTGTTGTGCACTCGAGTCACCGCTCTAGCCTGACACCGATCGCCTTGCACACAAACTTTGAATCAAAGTCGTGACGAACCTCCATACACCCATCGATCAATCGAGTGGTCTTGAGGAATACAACTCATAGCGGCAATGTGCCTGGAGTTTCGCCTGTCTCCGGAGTCACAGACGGCTGACAAGATGGCGTATTTACAAGCCCAATATGTTTGACCAATATTACTACAGAACACGAGTACATCAACAGCTCAATATTTCAAGCAAGAAACACTGGTCACAGTCAGCAAACAGCACCTCGGACAATGATAAAGATACGCTCGTGTGCACTGATCCATTTTGCCAAGGTTGCGGCGGCGGCCGACGACATTATCCTCAGTGGAACTTACGCCAACGAGCTCGCGCCGCAATTGGTGTCTATCGGTGACGGTGGCCTGCTCTCTATGTGGGAGGGATGCTCGACAAGGGTGCGTTTTTATTCCATTAACGGCTATTTTCCATTCCTGGTCATTTTGACTGTTTTTCATTTATTATTGTCTATATTGTATTTAAAAGATTATTTGCATTTAGAAAGGTGGTATTGCTTCCATTAGATAACAAAATCATTAATGAAGCAACATTTATTAGGATTGCATTTCATGAATAGCAAAGTTTGTATTGATTCATTCAAACTTTCGGCTTTACGTAATTTATATTCATTGAAAATATCGAAAGGAAAAATTACATATTTCACCAAAGATATGCAGTCGTAATAATTGTGGAATTTAATAAATATTATTTTTAAGAGTGTGCTGGAAGGGGGTCAAGTTGAAGTCAACTTCAACTGCCAGAACGGCTCGATAGCAGGCTCTCGAAACAGGTAATATATGCTCTCCTGTTTAGGAAAACACACTTTGAGAAAAAATTCTATAGTAAAAAATGAAAACATTGCTGGTTGTAGAGATATTAATGAAAGAATGTTTGAAAGTCTTTTAGGAGTTAAAAGGCTTGTGACAACTGGGTTTCCTCGTCCTCTTGAGCTGGACGGCGGTACGGAGCAGGACGCTGGAATGCTGATCGTGTGCGACGCGTTTGACAACGATCGAACAGCAGGGTTGCAAGCGCTCGTCACAGCGTGTTACGATACGCCTTCTGACTTCGTGCACGCTTCTCCTTTGCCTCATCGGCCATTGACTGGTAGCGCGCTAAGACGGAACGGTAGTGTGTGCTGTCCTCAGAGCGAAGTGGCATGTAACTCACGTGGTAGTTAGTAGGTCAGGGCAAAACACAGGCTCGCTATCATGTCGAACCTGGTTTCGTTCCACTTGTAGGTCACGTACATCGCCTTCCACAACATGCACACTCGGCCGAAAAAAGTTCTCGACCAACACGGTCGGAAAGACGAGGCGGTTTCGGGGCAACATCTTGGTGGCTTAATTCAGAACCACGAGGCTTCCGCTTCGGTTGAATCGTTCGAATTGACCCCTCTGAGCCTTGGTAACCTTTGTCTACGAGTACGCCCCACCTGCAGGGGGTGTTGAGCCCCACCTTCACCGTTTCTTCAATCTCGAGCTCCTCCATGGTCTTCTGCACATGTCCATGTGTACAGCCTTCCTATCAAGGAACACTCGTTAGTCCGACTTGGAGCCAGGTTCGTGGGGTGATAGGTCGATGGCTACACCCGGATAAGCCACCGAGCACTCGAGTTTGTACCCGTACATCTTGTGCTTGCCACTAAAGTAGGTTTTTTGCTCTGCAACCGACCGCTTGGGCGATAGGCAGGTTGAAACTTTACGTCAGTTGCGTATAGTGCACACGGTAGTTACGAAAGGTCCTTCCGTGCTCGCGTTGTTCCGTCATCGTTACTCGCTTCCACGACACTTCTCAGAGAATAGGCTGAATAACCGTGAATAACTTGTAAATCATCTTTTCCAGCGTGTTTGGTTTCAATCCAAAGTCAACAGCATGCTTGTCCCAGGTATCGAAATGTTTTAGGACCACGAATCCCATAAACAAAGCGTCTTATGCTGTCGTCTTACTTTTGCGGCCACGACCAAGATTCCACACGCCGTACAAGTCACCCTCAGCAATGCTCCATAGTAGCTCAAACTCACTCTGCGTGAAATTTGTCATTGTCTTTAAAACGCGATTTCCACCTTGCAAATAGAATGAGTCCATGACGGTACTCAGACTCAACCCTTCTTCTTCAACGTAGTCAACGTAGGCTCCAAATGCGTGAGTGCTTAGCTCCAAATTCTCGTCTTCGTCTTGCTGTAGTAGACGCAGTCTTTGCGACCACGTCCGCCGCTTCCATGATTTTTACGAACTGATTCATAGTTTACATGTTATTTCCTGCTGAGAACTCTACACCAGTCAATATTTGGTTGGCTAAGAACTTATGCTAGTAACATTGACCTTTTCATCATTTGCTGCATTCCATAATATTAGACTCTCCACATGATTTGCTTCATGTTCATACCGATGTGCAGCTGTGTTCTCTGAGTATTGCTGAAGAACATGTATCATAGCGCCAGTTGCTGCATGACTCCTGTTACTTGGATTGACCGCCCTAAATCATTATAATGTAAGATTTTCATCAGAAGCTCTATTGGAAAGTAAAATAAATCGAACGAGATACTGAGTCCCTAGTTCGTAACACCCGAAGTGATCACTACATCTAGCCTTATGGCATACGCTTGGTTATCAAATAATTTTTACTTTACTGCAACGGAACCGTTCTGTAACGGGGTTACATGAAAGGGGTACCCTAGAAAGGGTACCGCCTTTAGAAGTAGATATACTTCTGTGAGTATTTGTTTTAATACTCTGATGGAGTGGTGTGGGCCACACTGTGGTGTGAGCCACACTACTGCCACGTAGGTTCGGTGGCTGAGGGCCAACCAATAACATTAAACCTACCTTTTATATGCATATTACGATAAAGTATAGTTAATTAGTAATTTGTATTACAGGCCAAATGGACCTAATTAACTATAAATAAATCAGTCTAAAATCTACTCTAAACTGGCTATTAAGTCCCCTAAGACCAGGGACAAGTGAACTGCCGTTCACTTAGAGTTTGTATACTCTTGATAGCACGCTTCCTCTAAGCAAGGTGCTCGTGTGACCCCGTCACACTTGGTAGCACTTGTAGTCAATCCACGCCTACGCGGGTAGATTGACTACCTGAATCCTCAGTGGCTCCTACAAGGTAAGCCAGGATGGATAGAGGGGAGTTCCCTCATTTGACCGACTCTCAGTTTGAGTCGGTCCGGAAGATGGTGGGCATCTTTGGAGGAGATGCCCTCCGAAGCTTGGCGGCTGCTACGCCGGCCGAGCAGGTCGAACGCATCGAGGCGTTCGACACGTACGAGAGAGGGCTTATCGCCCACGTACAGGGGCTGCAGACCCCGTGGCTGAGATGAAGCCAGCCCAACCTAAGCCGTTGAGGCTTAAGGTTAATCCTTATGAGGGAAAGGAGGAGAGAACCTCCACTTCTGGGTCAGAGAGGTAGAGCTCGCGATGGACGCGGCTCTAATCTCGACTGAGCGACTTCGAGTCGCTTTCGCCCTGTCCGACCTGGGAGGTCGGGCGAAGACCTGGGCGTACACGCGCGAAGCGACAACGCCGGGTTGTTTCACAACCTGGGCTCAGCTGTGTCAACAGCTTAGAGCCGCCTTCCTTCCGGCGAACTATGAGTATCGCCAGCGCTCGCGCTTCCTTGCCTGTAAACGAGGGAAGCGTGAGCTGCATGAGTACATCCAGGAGATGCGAGTACTCGCAGCATCTCTGGTGGGGAACCCCCTACCTGAACATCAAGGTGACAGTGTTCATGGATGGCCTGAAGGTGGACCCATCCCGCACACAGTTGTTCCGCGTGCACGCGAACACTATGGAGGAAGCGATCCAGATCGCCCTCCAAGAGGAGTACAGCCACCGACAGGCTCGTACTCCTACGTCGGTGTGGCAAGGCCACAATGCGTCGTCAGGCGCAGTGCAAGGAGCTCCAGCAGCTGGAGCTAGCACCGGGCCGGTACCCATGGAACTGGGTACGGCCGTACAGAGCTCCATCCGTTGCTACGGATGTGGGAAGCTCGGGCACATGCAACGTGCCTGCCCTGCGGGAGGGCAAAGGAAGTTCCCTTCCAAACCTAGGGGCTCGAGGGGCCCGTGGCAGAAGCCGCGACCCAAGAGCCAGGGGAACTGGGGTCACCAGTTGGGGCGGGGCGCCCTACTGGGGAAGATCTAAGTCCCCATGGTAGGAGTGCGGACGGCGCACGCCATGGAGGCTTAGCCCCTGAGGGCCTGGGTGCTCTCGAGACGAGAGAGAGCAGCGGCGGACTGCTCGTGGTACACGCAAGTGTACGGGGATATGGAGATCCCTTTAGAGTCCTGATTGACTCTGGGGCGTCGACGAACTTTGCTCGACGCCAGACGGTCGCGCGGAATGGCGACAAGTATGCCGATGCTTTGCGAGAAAGCAAAGGCAGGGGCCAGGTCTCGGTGAGACTGGCCGACGGTACGGTGGTTAACGTACCTGGGGTCCGTATGGACCTGGCTGTAAAGTTTGAGGACTTTGACAGCACGGAGTCGTTCCTTGTCCTAGACATGGACAAGTACGACTTGATCCTGGGCATGCCGTGGCTCGAAAAGCACGAGCCCTGGATCGATTGGCGCGGCAAAGCCATTGGGGCTAGCCGGCCCGCAGTCTCCGACAGAGCTTTGGTGAGTAATGTTCCCACCTCTGTCCGGACTGGGGCGCCAGAGATGGTCGCCAAGGCGCTTATGCGCCCGAAGAAGTACTGGGAGTCACGGACTCCAGTGAAGATGTTGCGATGAGCCTCGCAACCGGTCATGAGACCAAGGCTCATTGCCAAGCGTGTGGGATTGCTACGACGGCAAGTCCCAACGCTGAGAGTCGTCGCGCCGTATGGGCTTCGACTGTGGCAGTGCCGGACGGTACTGACCAGGCGGGTAACTTAGGTCCGCAAGCAGCTGAGGCTGCTGGGGAGGACGCTGAGAGCGACTCCGGTGTGGGTAACATAGTTCGACACGAGGTCGAAGAGACCGAGAAGAAGATCGAGAGCGCAGCAGGCGTCTCTAGCGTGGGTAACGTAGTTCCACGCGGGGTCAAGAAGACCAGTACGAGTGCGGAGGTGTCGTTGAGCACCTCCCGTGTGGATAGCCAAGTACCACACTCGGAGTCTGAGACTCCACAGGCACGGCCGGTCGAAGAGCAATGCCATGTCTTCGACGGCGTGTCCGGTCGTCAAGTTAGGGCAGGTGCCGTCCATCTGGAGGCACTGCCAGAGGTGTCAGCACTGCTGAACCTCGAGGAATTGTCCATGAAGGACTTCCAGGCCGAGTTGAAGGCCGGAGAGATTGCGGAGATGGTGCTCCTGAAGCCGGAGACCTCTCCTGAAGATTTGAACTCTTCCTCCGTAATGGACGAGGACGTCCTGGAGGGGTTCACGAAGCAGCGTGCAACGCGCTTGGGTTCTGAGATTCTCAAGAACCCGGAGGATCCAGTGTATCCTCTTGTGAAGGAGTACTCGGATGTGGTGTCGAAGCATCCACCATCCCAACTCCCGCCGGATCGGGGAGTTCGGCACGAGATTGACCTCGTGCCTGGCACAAAGTATTGTGTCACGAGGCAGTGGCCTCTACCTCGCGACCAGTGCGAGATTATTGATGCCTTCTTCGCCGAGAAGGCGAAGTCGGGCATGGTGCGGGAGTCGAAGTCCCCGCACTTGACGCCGACCTTCTGCGTTCGGAAACCGAACGGGAAGTGGCGTCTGGTTCACGCTTACAACAAGCTGAACAATGCGACGGTACCAACACAGACGCCGATCCCTCGCAAGGAAGTGTTGCTGAACAACATGTCAGGCTGTACGCTGTACAGTGCCCTGGATCGTGTTGACGGATACTACCAGATCCTGATGCGGGAGAGTGACATTCCTTTCACCGCAGTGAGCACCCCGAATGGGATGCTCTGGGAGTGGCTAGTGATGCCACAGGGGCTATCGAATGCCCCAGCGACGTTCAATCACTTGGTCACCCAATTGTTCATACCATTGTGTACGTTCGCCCAGACGTACTTCGACGATATATTCGCCCATAGCCGTGCCGAAGGCGGTCAGACGGCCATGGAGGTGCATTTGAAGCACCTCCGTCGAGTGTTTGAGGTCATGAGAGCTAACAAGCTCTATGCCAACATCGACAAGTGCGTCTTTGCAGCTGAGGAGATAAAAGTCCTCGGCTGCTTTGTCAGCAGGGTCGGCGTACGCGCCGATCCAGGGAAGGTTAAGGCCATAGCAGCTTGGCCGACCCCGAGGTCACTGAAGAACCTTAGGAAGTGGTTGGGTCTAGCCAACTACCTCCACAAGTACAGCGCAGGGTACGCTGAACTAGCTCGACCCTTGTCGGATCTCTTAAAGAAAGATGCCGACTGGGTCTGGGAGCAACAGCACCAGGATGCTTTTGACAGCATCAAGGCGAGCTTACAGCAAGCGCCAGTCCTGGCCTTGCCGGACGAAAACAAGTCATTTAGCGTCGTCTGTGACGCTTCTGACTATGCAATAGGCTGTGCGCTGTTGCAGAAGGACGATGAAGGACGTGAACGTGTCATCTCCTTCCAGTCCAAGCAGCTGAAGGCTGCCGAACGGAACTATCCCGTTCATGACAAGGAGCTACTTGCGATGAAGTACGCTCTTGTCAAGTTTAGAGTTCATCTCTTGGGCACGAGGCCCTTTGTGATCTATACTGATCACGCGTCCTTACGGACTGCCACCAACTCGCCGCATCTGTCGCAGCGGATGGCGAGGTGGCTGTCATTCTTCGCGGAATACAACTTCCGCGTTGAATACAAGCCGGGCAAGCTCAACGTGCTTGCCGATGCATTGTCGCGTCGACCTGACTATGAGCTAGCTCATGTCAGTCGGGACACGACAGATCTATACGATCGGATACGCTTAGCGTATCAGGAGGACGAGAACTACACACCACTGGTGCAGTTCTTGTCCGATGGCAAGGACGCCAAAGTCGACAGGCTTTCGCCTCGACAGCGGGCGCAGCTCCATCGTTATGAGCTGGCCGATGGGTTACTCCATTACAGAGTAGACCCTAGGGATCCTCCTCGGGTTGTCGTTCCAAACGACGAGGATCTGAAGTATGACATACTTCTAGAGGCGCATGATGCGCCGATAAGTGGCCATCTTGGCCGGGAGAAGACCTACCAAATGGTCTCTCAGACATTTTGGTGGCCCCGCATGTATAAGTGGGTGGCACACTATGTCAAGACATGTGAAACATGTCAGAGGGTGAAGCCTTCGGGCCACGCCTCAGCTCCACTGCAGAGCCTACCAGTACCAGCGGACTGCTGGAAGTCGATGAGCCTCGACTTCGTCTTCGGCCTGCCGGCCGATGACAAGAGCAACACCGGCATATTGGTGTTTGTCTGCTGTTTGAGCAAGATGGTGCATCTTGCTCCAGTACGTGACAAGGTCACCGGGAATCAGGCTGCACAGCTGTTCCTAGATAGCGTGTTTCGCTGTCATGGTCTACCAGAGACCATAGTCTCGGATAGAGACCCGCGCTTCACGGGTGCGTTCTGGGACACCCTGTTCCAGTTACTGGGAACCAAGTTGACGATGTCAACGGCGGACCATCCACAGACGGATGGTCAGACGGAGCGCGTCAACCGCGTGCTCGAAGATACTCTTCGGTGCATCTGTGCTGAAGCACCTCAGTCCTGGTCGGACCAGCTGCCTATGGTTGAGTTTGCACTCAACAATGCGGTACACGCATCAACGGGGTTTACCCCATTCTACTTGAATGGGTTACGACACCCCCAGGTGCCGCTAACCTTGCGGGGAGGCACCGTGGCCTCCATCGTAAGTGGGGGAGAGGCTCGGAAAGCCTTTTCCTCCCAGGTCTCGGAGATCGAGCCAGAGTCTTTGAAAAGACAGTTGTCATCATTTAAAGACAACAGGCTGACGTTAATCAGCCGGGTAAGAGACGCAATGGCGTTAGCCCAAGACAAACAAAAGGAGTACTTTGATGCAAAAGGAAGAGGAAACTTAAGTGTGCTTAAAAAGGGTGAATTTGCCCTATTAGACACTAAAAACCTACCGCTAAAGGTGGTTAGCTCTGTAGAGAGCAACAAGTTGAAGCACCGGTTTATTGGACCCTTTGCGGGCCTGGCCAGACATGGGCGGTGTATACCATTGACCTCCCAAAGTCAATGGCGACGCACCCGACGTTCTACGTGGGGCGTCTTAAGCGGTATCACGATCCACTGGGTCTTCCTTCTCGGACGGAGGAAGACTAAGGTGAGAACCCACCTCCTCGAAACGAGGCTGAGTCCTCTGGACAACCGGAGTTGCCGGTGTCGAAGCCTGCGAATGATACACAGCCTGGTACCCACGCAAGTCATACGAAGGGTATGACGGTACCGAGTGGGAAGAACTTGGGTAAGAACTATACCCATAAGCCGAGTGGTATGAGTACCCCTGCGGCTCATAAGAGGGCATCCGACCATGCACCTCATGGCTTAGAGCGTCTAAGCCTCGACGGAGTTCCTTCAAGGCAGAAGCCGGAACTCGGCGGTCAACACGCCCATGGAGCTCATGATTCTCACGACCAAGAGCGTCCAAATCCTGACGAAGGACCTCAAGGGTCTCCGGCTTGCCAGCCTGAGCGGCAGCCTGACCACCAGGTCCAAGTCCAAGGGCTATCTCGATCGCATAGACGCGATCTCGAAGCTGACGGACCTCGTCGCTTAACAGGGACCCCACAGAGTCCCGACTCGAAGTTGAGGGTCCTGAAGGATAAGGCTGAGAAGGAACCTCGTACTCAAACGCGTACGAGAGCTCCTCCTGTCCTCCTTGATCGGAACGGAGAGCTCCACTTCCATGTGGAGCGAATCATCCGAGAGCGGCGGCGCTCTGGGAAGCGCCAGCTGCTAGTGAAGTGGCGGGGTTACCCCTCATCACAAAACTCGTGGGAGCCGGTAGACCGGCTCCGGGTTGACTGCCCGAAGGCTGTTGAGATTTGGGATCTGCAACAGCCGGGGCGTAAGTAGTCCGCGGCTTCTTAGCCGCCTTACGGTGTACAGTTCCTGGATTGACGGAACCGTACCCGCGCTCGTCATGAACGCTGGACTTAGAATGCTGTCTAAGGCCCTCCATGACGGAGAGGAGTTGCCGCTTAGCGATTAAGTGGGCAAACGCGATGCGAAGATCTCGCTGGTCCAAGACATAGGACAGCAGGCGATCTTCCCGGAGTTCTTTCAACACCTGAACTGTGAAGTTCTTTAGAGAAACCCATCTCCAGAACAGGTCTTCTGCCTGGGTCTGGGTTGTGACGTTCTCGGGCTGTACCCAAGGGTACCCCCAGATGGGGAAGAGCCCACCACGGTCTTCCGGTTTCTTCCGGAGGCTTGTGAATTCCTTGAGAGGAATTCGGTGTGGTGCAAGTAGCACACACCTAACGGCCTCAATGTCGTTGACAAAGAGTGGTTCGACTTGAACCAAGGCACGCTCATAGGCGCCACGTGAAGTGCGCCCATGGTTTAAACCACGAGGGGCCTTGAGGTGCTCCAAGAACATGGGAGACCCAGACCCCGCATCCGGTGGGTAGTATCCGCGAGGATACACCGGCGTGGGAGGCGCAGGAGCGCCTTGCAGTTGAGCAGCTTGATAGCACTCCCTGCTGCTCGTCGAGATCGTTGGAGATCTCGTGGGGCTCGGTGACAGCCCCCTCCTCTTCGTCCTCGTCTGAGGAGTTGAACAGGGATCGGAATCCCTTTGCGATTGAAGGCTCTGAAGTAGGAGAGCCAGGGTCTGCGCGCTTCTTTGCAGCAGCAGCACACTCACCAGCCCGTTTTGGAGAAGCTGCTTTCGCAGCTTGGGCTCGAGCCTTACCTTCGGATAAGGTAAGGTTCTTGGCAGGCGAGCTCGTCGAAGCTGCTTTGCCTCAGATAATTCAGCATCATCAGCAGGAGCGTCCTGTGAAGGAGCATCCTGAGAAAAAGATGGATCCTTAGTGGATCCAGGAGAGTCCCCGTCAGACTCTGATCCCGTGATTATAGGGATGTTAAACTCTGGGGACTCTGACCCGGGACTGTGGTCCCGATAGGCGAACCGAGGGTTCGGCCTATCGTCGGGTGACAGGGAGCGCGAGCGACTGCGTCGCGAACTCCCTTCTTGGCTGGTAGCAGCAGCGGTGCGCTTGCTGCCTGCCTCGGAAGCCGCCTTGCGGACTTCCTTGCGCGGAATGACCTTGTCTTTCGACTTGGCCTTAGCAGTCTTCGACCTCGCGGTCTTAGACTTGGAACGCGCCGAAGCGCCTCGGGTGCTTGCCTTCTTGGGCATCTTGGGAGGTTGACGTGGGAACCTCTAGGTGTCTTGTGCGCGTGAAAAGGCTGAATGAAAGCCTCAGAGCCACAACGGTGGCTCGTCGATAGGTATCGACAAGGACAGGAAAGAGAGCGGAGCTCTCTTCCTAGCTCCTAATTGGTTGGGGGTGTTTCCAACCTAAGTGGATGTAACGGGGTTACATGGAAGGGGTACCCTAGAAAGGGTACCGCCTTTAGAAGTAGATATACTTCTGTGGGTATTTGTTTTAATACTCTGTTGGGGTGGTGTGGACCACACTACTGCCACGTAGGTTCGGTGGCTGAGGGCTAACAAATAGCATTAAACCTACCTTTTATATGCATAATTAGCTTAAAGTATAGTTAATTAGTAATTTGTATTACAGGCCAAATGAACCTAATTAACTATAAATAAATCAGTCTAAAATCTACTCTAAACTGGCTATTAAGTCCCCTCAGACCAGGGACTAGTGAACTGCCGTTCACTACGAGTTTGTATACTCTTAATAGCACGCTTCCTCAAGCAAGGTGCTCGTGTGACCCCGTCACAGGTACGCTGAGGATGTGGTCGGTTGCAAAGTGTTCTTACCAGAAGAACACACGGCCAAGTTTGTATCTGACTTACGTGTAGCTGAGGATGTCGTGTATCGAGACAGATATGATTTTCCTCTTGAAGATGCAGATTTGGAATCGCTGCATTTTGAACACCGTGAACCTGAAAAAGAGAGTGTAGAATCAAGCCTTGATCAGTATATCGACCTCAATACTACAACTGTACAGGACCAACCTGCGGAGAGTATGGTAGCTGCTTCAGGTCTAGGTGAGACTGTGGATTTGGAATTCGCTGGTGTTTAGGGAGTCAACCACGCACAGTTGAGGACTCAGGGAGGCGACTCTGGTCAACAGTGTAAAAGACAGAGAAATGAGAGATTCGCCGGTGGTATGCCTACGTGAACAGAACGTTGACTGTACAGCAAGTCGTGCAGATGCAGGTGATAAACTAATTACTGAGTCGAAGAACAGTAATGAATGTTTGACAAGCGTTACGACGCAGAGTTTGGTTCCACTGCATGGTGATTCAGATTCGCACGATGGAAATGCGTCTGTTGTAGGAACATGTGGGTCATGTGCTAGTTTAAATACACTCGATGATGATGAAGACCATGTTGAGATTGATGAATCTAGTGACACGGGTAATGAAAGTGAAGTTGCTGGCAAACATGAAAAAGGTGTAAACGTGAAGATCACGCAGAGTAAACCTGAAACGGTTGATGTTAGTGCACTGTTACCAGTTCAACCGTCTGGTAAACGTACTCATCGGGAAGAAACGCAATCGGAAGAGATGCGAGTGGAGAAAGAAGCAGCAAAATTAGCTCCAAAGAGAACTCGTACAGGGCTTCGTGAATCTCATGAACGACGAGCGACAAGATACTTGAAGGAAGATTACGTGATGAATGTTGTTCAGAGTTCATCTCGTGTACTAGGGAAAGACAATAAACCTATTCAGGGTAACAATATCAGAATCCCGAAGGGCCATAGGGAGGTAATGCGTTCTGACCTCCGAGATTATTGGAGAGAGGCAGAGATGCAAGAGATGGCTGCATTAAAGGCAAAGGGTATCATTGTGGAGATACCTTGTAATGATGTTCCTGAAAATGCCAAGCCAATCAATACAAGATGGGTTTATGCTGTAATGTCTGATTATCAAGGGTTGTAATTCGTTTCAAGGCACGGATTGTAGCATTTGGAAATCACCAGAGACCTGGGATAGATTTCGTCGAGACATTCGCGCCGGTGGCACGGATATCATCATTTCGATTAATGGTGGCATTGGCAGCAGTACTGGACTTGCAGTTGTACGGTGGTAATGAAAACGCCGCATATTTGAACGCGAAATTTGGGATTCAGCAGTACCTAAGGTCGATTGATGGATTCCCGTGCCAAATCGACGGATACAACTATTTAGTCGTGAGAGCGTTGTATGGATTACGTCAATCCGGGAGAGAGTGGAACTCCGAACTGAATCGTTGGCTTTTAGCACATGGATACCAGAGATCAACAACCGAACGCTGTCTGTACTATTATGACGACCAAGTACTTGTGAGAAAGCAAATTGAATCCTGATTGAAAATGAAATGCTGCCAACAGCTACTCCCTACGTTCTCGTTCGCCGAGCATGCTTGCTTCGCTCCTTGGCACGTAGAAGTGCTGTTGTTGTTCCGCTGGAAATGCAACGTTGAAGTTGAAGATGCAATTCGACTGCTAAAGGCGCATTAGATTCTGATGTCAGTGCTGGCACTTGGTTAGGATTCGACAAAGGTTCAAACCACATAGGAAGTGTATCTGGGAGAATCCTGACGCCAGCTCTGACGCCAGCATCCATCCTTTATGTCTGTCCAGGAGGTGAAACTGGATCCGTTTGATGACCACCGCCACACCGCCCTTTAAAACGCTATCCAGGCTCACCACCACTACTTGTAAAAATTGCTACTCGTCGGATGTAACAGTACACAAACTCCTCAATTCCAAATCGTCTTGCTGCGCGGCATATTCTCGGACTTTGAAAGGAATGTCGGCTAGCATGGAGGAAAGCAGCTCCCAGGAGTCTTCAATAGACTCAAGGCCCGTCCAAGAAATGAGCAATTCGTACTTTTGTGTCATACTGTTATAACGGTGTTTGCGAATACTGTCAACACCGAGCTGGATCCCCTGGTTGGCAGTGTGTTCCACGCGTTCTTCAGTAACTTCAAGGCTAGGATCATGGTAGTATTTTAAACGCGAGCCGTGCACCTCATGCACTGCGTTCGTCAGCAAATGACGAACGATGAAGAGTGGGATTTGCCCTCAATAACTTGAAATGGACCAACCCATCTCATCGAAAGCTTCCCATTAACGGGACGTGAGTCCACACGAGACCACAACACGAAATCTCCGGTAGAAAAATTGCATAGAGTGCATTTCTTGTGAGCTTGCTGGTATAGGCGGCGGCGCTCTTTGCGATCAACGACCGTCATGTGCATCTCATGTAGACTTCGCCGGAGCTTTTGCAAAAATTCGTCGACCTTGCTCAGATCAACCTACAACTGCGTTGAGCTTTGGCCTGGAAAGAAACAAGTGTCCAGTGGTGTAGTAGCCGGGAGACCGGTAAATAGTACCAACGGCGTCTTGTGACCCAATGATGCCACCGGTGACTGGTTTAAATTGGCTTGTATGATAGGAAGTAGATATTCCCAATTGCGAGTGTCCAAACGTAGTTCAAGAAGCAGTGCACGGGTAACTTGGAGGATATCCCGGTTCAGTCTCTCGACGGTACCATTTATCCATGGCGAGTAGACTGGCGTAAAACTTTGGAGACCTCGTAGCCGAACGGCAAGATCAGCCATAAGAGCGCTCGTGAAATGGCTCCCCTGGTCGGATACCCATTTGGGTGGAAGGTCAAATCTCTTATACCAGTCCAAAACTGCAAATACTGCGACTTCACTGGTTGGTGAATCGCATGCGACGAGCTCGCAATAATGCGTGAGCTCATCTTTGAGTACTCAGAGATATTTTGCATCAGCATAACTGTCTCCCATGGAGAGATAATCCATGTGGAGCACTTCGTTGCGCTCCATGGAAGTATTTGTGTCAGACCACGGACGATGAATGAGTTTCCCACCTTTGATATGCTTGCATAAAAGGCATTTGCTGAGAAATTTAGTCACTATTTCATAAAGGCGATCAATTGCAAAATGCTGCTCCAATTGTGTTATCATGACTTGTTGACCCCGATGTGCTTGAATACCACAGTGAGCTACCAGCAGCACTCGGGTCAGCAAATCCTTTGCTTGTCGAGGAATCCACAGTTTGTCATTCACGAAAATTAAATTGTCCACTTCGACAAAATCAGCATCCAATGAACCCCGAAAGCGGCCCTGACCCTCTTGAATGGCTTGGTTCGATGGCCACTCGAACGAATCGTCCTGGAGTGGACGCAGCAAACTCGCTGAAGGTTGACTGCGAGTTCGTACAGCTTTAACCTTGGTAACCACGGCAATGTCTTCACGTACTGGCCAACGAGACACGATGTCAGCCTAGTGATTCTGCTCTCCTTTTAATTGCTCAATAGTGTAGCGAGTGCTAGATAATTTAACGCCCATCTCTGCAGCTTCCCACGGACATGCTTTTTGACTTCGTGATCTGGGCAGAAAATATGGATCAGATTTGCGTGATCAGTGTAGATACGGTAACCAAGTCGCCTTTGGAGCGAATAGTCGAGCTCTGAGGCTGCAAGGACTATCGGAAAAGCTTCTTTCTCGACAACAGACCACTGCAATTGGGAACCCTTGAATGATCCTCCCTTGCAGACTAGCAATTGGTGATTCTGCTCATTAACTGGTACACCGTCTTTCCAATCATGAACTTGGGTCACCACAATTGCCCAGCCTCGGTCTGCATCTGTACTGAGGCAAACAGTAGCCTCATCATGTGGAAATACCAAAGTAGCTGAACTAGCCAACTTATTCAGAAACGTCTTGTATTCAGCAATTTCAGCAGAAACTCCACGTCACATCCACGGTAGCAGCATGGTGTTTGCGCCTGCTATGTCCTGTCATCACTAAATCAAATTTTTTCTGCAATGGAGCGACAGCTCTTCCATAGTCGACAACTGAGTCTCGAATCCAGTTAACAGCACATAGAAAGTGTTGCAATTCTGCAGCATTTTGAGGCAACGGTAACTTCACCAGCGATTCTAGTCGGGTTGGATCATGAGTGACTCCATTACCATCGATTATTTTTCCACACCAATTGACAGCTTCTTGGTAGATAGCGCTCTTCTTCAGATTAAGCTTTAGTCTGAGCTCTCTGAGGCGTTTAAAAAATTTCTCCAGCACTTGTAAATATTCCTCATGCGACGAAGCAAATAGGATAACATCATCCACGTAAACTAGCAAATGCTCGTTGATTAGATCGCCAAAAGCTTTTTGCATTGTGGCCTGAAAATGAAGTGCTGAGTCGACGGCACCTTGTGGAACGCGTGTGGGAGTAAATACTCCCTCGTCGGTTTGAAAACTGAATGCCTCGCGGCTGTCCTCGTGCGGAGGGAGCTGCCAAAAGCCCTTGAACATATCGAATTTTCCGATGGCTTTGGCTCCCTTCACACGACTGGAAACTACGGCAAGGTTAGGTACGCTGGCAGCTATTGGTACTGTCATACGATTGAGAAGTCGGTAGTCGCATGTAATACGATAATCATCACTTCCAGGTTTCGGCACAGGAACAACAGCGCTGACCCGGCGACTGGCGTTATTTGGATATACGTAGCCACAGGCAATTAACTCCTTGGTGTAGTTGCGCATGTAAGCACTTGCGAGAGGGCATAACGACGAGGTTTGCACCGCACAGGTTGGCTGTCCTTCTTCAGTACCAAACGAAAATGCTCAACACGAGCAGGTTCGTCCGCACCTAAGCGAATACGCCACAAGTCTTGATAGTCAACAACTACACGTCTGAGGGAAGGCATATAAAAAGTAGGTCAAATATTGAATGTCATGAACTTAGTCCAACCGACAATAGTTGCAGGCTCTCCCAAGCACCATCAACTTTGACTGCCCGTCCTTTCACATGAGGGCTGAATTGCTCCCAAAGCTTCTCCAGTATTTCCTGAAACGAAGCTCCACCAGCTACGAAAGGATCAAGCTCGTTTCCGGAGGTGTCGCGCTCGCCTACAGTGCCCTTGACAATTGGTTGCACGACCAGGCAATAGATGTTGGAGGTCACCGGCCGATAGACTTCAGTTGCGACTGGGCTGCGTCGTCGCTCTGGATTCGGCGACAATCGGACTCGTTGTTGGGATGCTTGCACTGGTGACCTCGACGCCATCTTGAAGACTGCGGAAAGTTTCCGCCGGAAACCCTCCCATGTTGCACATCATATTCGTTTTAGCAGGGGATCGATTGGTCGGGCGATTGAGCTCGACCAATCCGCCCTGAAAATTTTGAGTAGAACCCACAATACTATTGGTTGGCCCTCAGCCACCAAACCTACGTGGCAGTGGTGTGGTCCACACCACCAACGAGTGAGTATCTAAAACCGATACTCACAGAAGTATATCTACTTCTACAGGCGATACCCTTTCTAGGGTACCCCTTACGTAACCCCGTTACAGTATCAGTACTACCGCAATTTACAAAGACTATGTTTGTGCACATGTGAATACAAGAATGTGCACAATATATTCGTATCAGTTCCACTTTGCCCTGACATTCACCATGACATGGAGTTTTGATCTGAAAAAACTATCAGACCTAAATCCATGTCATGTCAGAATAAGACCTTCAAAAAAATCTACCCCCGGGTTCTGAATACCAAAAATTGAACACACGGCATTGCGGGGGCTTAATCCGCATGGAACTAGTAGCCGGGTGTATTTACTAAGCTAACAACCACTAGTGTAGTTGGAAGCAGAATATGAAGTGAAAGGGAGCCTGAGGCTCTCCCTCAAACGAAGAGGACATCCCTGGTAGGTGGAACCACCCAGAGAGCTGTCAGTCTGTGATACAGCTGACAGCGGTTCGATGTGGACCGCAAGTTTCTCGAAACTCACGATCCTCACACTAATCAACCCAAGTAGATATGTAGTAGCTTACTTTGTTCCTCATGCAAGCTGGGTTAGGCACTGGCAGCCTGACCAGCACAAACATACAGTATTCATCGTCCTCAGCCGCTCGGTGCCGGATACACCAGGATAGATCTGTGATCTACCTGTGATCGTTATTTGTCGTCAACTGCGGTGGAATCCAAGCTTGATACCCGGCATCCACTACACGCCATTGGCGTTGCAATGATGTTTGTCATAGTTGAACCGTTGGTCTGATCGAGCTGCAAATTCACATACCACGCCGCGAGAGTTCCGGTGGAGGCGGTATCACTGAAGAAAACGCTAGCCTGACTGGCGACGAGAATACTGCTCGAAGTGCGCATGGCTGGAGTTGTTTCTTACTTGTCGTGGTGCTATACCTCACCTCGAGCTATTCTTTACTTCTACCTGGTATTCAGCATCGTACGATTGTGGAAACTCCATTTCCCCGCCATACGATCATAGACTACGACTCGTAGTCGGTTAACGTGGAAATCCGAAGCACTACATACGCAGCAGTATTACCATAGCACTTGTTGTTACCAGATACTTCTAAATCAGTGATCAACAACCAACAACCAAAAGTGAACTGTAGTTCTGCCATTCAGTTTTGTTTCTTACGTACTCAAATCTAATTTTGCCTACCCTCTTTCATTGCCATTGTTGGCGGTGAGCACTAGCTAGACCTAGCGCATTGCTTCTCAGTGTTCACCACTAGTGCGACGAGTGTTTTCAGGGTATGGTAGGGCCCGGGGCCGGTCTAAACGGAGCTGTTGATACAGCGAGGTTTCTTACGCTCGCCTTTCAAGACCATACGCCTTGCGATACGCCGCGCTTACCCCCGCGTTGTGCGCCACACGCTCCGCCTTCTTTTTTGCGTCTATGGCTTCGTTCAGGGCGGTTTGCCACTTTTTCAATCGGCTTTCTGATAGCCTTACGGCACCGCTCTTGATGTCATCAACACTGTGGCCCCATTTTGTAGCCAAGTCGTAAATCGACCGACCCCTTTCCTCCGTGTCATCGAGGTCATCGAGGTCATCAGAGTCAGGCTCTTCGTATCTCCTCAGAAGTCGCTGACTCGGGCCAACGCGCGCCACCGTGGAGAGCTTGGCTTGGTTAGAATCCGCGGTCACAGCGATGGCCTCGCTTGCGAAGAGGAAGGACGCCACGGCAACCACCAAAACTTGAGAGAGACGCATGGGGTTCGTTCGTTGCTGGACTCGAAGGCTTGATCAGAGGAAAGCAAATTGCAAAGTGAGGATCGAAACAGGTATGGATTAAAGGTGCCGCCTCAGAATAACAACATATTGTAGTCTGCAGCACGTTGTTATACAATCTGTACTAGCCACTTTGTCATACAATATTACGACAATACCATGTAGCCTGCGATACTCTCTCACTGTCCTTGTACACATATAAGCCTGTGTTATCAGACCCTGTCCTTGTACACATTTTCAAAGCCTGCTCACTGTCCTTGTACTTTAAGTTGTAGTACAAGTTGTTCACATATTCAAATCCCTAAGTTCGTCTGTACACCAGCGCTCACAACAACGCGCATATGGGTACGTGACGTACTACGTCACGTGCGATAAGCACAACCAGTTGTTTGCTCAGAAATTGGCATTATCAAGTTGTCAACTATTATTAATATGTAATAGGGGGAGTCGAACCATGCAAAAAGCGTGATCAATTTCTTACTGACTTCTGCTTATTTTTTTAAAGCTTTTCTGCACCAAAATGCATCTTCACGCTGGAAAGTTATGGATTTTGCTCAGCCTTACATGAAACAGCAGCTAAACAATAATACTCCATTTTCCAGTCCATAGTGGTTTTGAGGTTCGTGGGTCTGCATCCAATCCTAAGACTTTGCTTTCATAGAAATATTTCATTGTATTGTGAACTCGTATCGTCACCTTCTCGGTAAATGCCTAAACCCGTTTGTAGTGCGATGAAACGAAAGTTTATGGGACGGTCCGTAAACACCTCAAAATCAACACATGCTTTTCCAGACAATACGGTAGCCGCTCCACTCATTTCTCAAAAAGACTTGGTCGTCAACGACATTCCCCCACGTTACGGTGCTCTACGAGGTCTTGGTGGGCTATTATTTCTTCAAGCTCTGACTTCGGATGTCAACGGCAACAGTTGCAACGTTAGCTCCTTCGAAAGGTGCTCGATCGATTCCCTTCCCCGGTGACGACGGCAGCGTTATCATTTACCCCGGTGACAACACACGATGTGCTTTCGACGACTATTCGGACAATACCACAACATTCGGGTCAAGCACGAAGTATTTCTTCCAAGTGTTCCCGAATCAGCGGCAAGAAAATACAAAAGTGTTGCTTTATTTTTAGGGGAGAGGTGCCTGTGTTGATAAGTACATATGCAACTTCGGATTGAGGTGTCAACTTGGCGCCAACCCTCTGCTTTACACAACTGCAAAGGTTGACAACAGTGGCATTATGGAACGCGGAGCTTATGGTAACCCTTTCAACGACTGAAATTTCATATTTCTTTCCTATTGCACAGGTGATATTTTTGTAGACAATAAAGAGCTACAAGCTTTTGAATCGCACAATGCACCTTAACGGCTATAACAACACGAAGACAGTACTGGAGTGGGCACTTAATAACTTTCCTGACCCGGAGAAGTTGGTCATTGGTGACCATAGCGCGGGGTCACTTGGCGCACAACTTTGGTCAGCGAAGATTGCTGAAATGTGGCATGTCGAGCAAAAGTCGATCACATACCAGGTTCTAGCGGATAGTTACATTGGTGAGTTCCCGGAGCAAAAAGCGGCTGCTAGTTCGCTTCTCAACGTCTTCGGAGGACGTGACGTGGACCTGCATTTCCCTGAGTTGATGCAGGTGGAATGTAAGGCAGAAACTGCTACGGCTACTGCGCTAGTCGATGCATTAATCCAAGAAACACCGAAGAGCAAGTGGTTGTTCATTGATAGCAACGCTGATCGTATGCAGCGCGATTTTTATGAGCTGGCGCGTAATGACAATAATGACGAAAGGGGAGATCAGATTGGCGGCAAAAGCCACCAGCGAGGCATTTGTGTACTTAAGTATTATTTAATGATTTCTCAAGTGAGTCTTCTTGCTCTTTCTCTTTGTGTTTTGTCATACTGTAATTGTCATACGTAGTGGGGATCAGTATAAATCCTCATCGGAGTTGCAGGGAACACGTGGAGCACATCGGCAGAACCGATTTGTACGACCTTCGCAACATGGCGTTGTTGGAATGCAGAACGAAGTGACGTCATTACGGTTTGGAGCTGAGACTCGGAACAGGATAGTAAGACTATACAGAGGCACGAAGTGTAACGGGGTTACATGAAAGGGGTACCCTAGAAAGGGTACCGCCTTTAGAAGTAGATATACTTCTGTGGATATTTGTTTTAATACTCTGTTGGAGTGGTGTGGACCACACTACTGCCACGTAGGTTCGGTGGCTGAGGGCCAACCAATAGCATTAAACCTACCTTTTATATGCATAATTAGGTTAAAGTATAGTTAATTATGAGTTTGTATTACAGGCCAAATGAACCTAATTAACTATAAATAAATCAGTCTAAAACTTCCCCTCAGACCAGGGACTAGTGAACTGCCGTTCACTTAGAGTTTGTATACTCTTAATAGCACGCTTCCTCTAAGCAAGGTGCTCGTGTGACCCCGTCACACTTAATAGCACTTGTAGTCTGTGACGGGGTCACACGAGCACCTTGCTTAGAGGAAGCGTGCTATCAAGAGTATACAAACTCTAAGTGAACGGCAGTTCACTTGTCCCTGGTCTTAGGGGACTTAATAGCCAGTTTAGAGTAGATTTTAGACTGATTTATTTATAGTTAATTAGGTCCATTTGGCCTGTAATACAAATTACTAATTAACTATACTTTATCGTAATTATGCATATAAAAGGTAGGTTTAATGTTATTGGTTGGCCCTCAGCCACCGAACCTACGTGGCAGTAGTGTGGCTCACACCACAGTGTGGCCCACACCACTCCATCAGAGTATTAAAACAAATACTCACAGAAGTATATCTACTTCTAAAGGCGGTACCCTTTCTGGGGTACCCCTTTCATGTAACCCCGTTACATCCTCCCCCACTTAGGTTGGAAACACCCCCAACCAATGAGGAGCTAGGAAGAGAGCTCCGCTCTCTTTCCTGTCCTTTGTCGATACCCATCGACGAGCCACCGTTGTGGCTTAAGGCTTTCAATCAGCCTTTTCGCGCGTCCAAGACACCTGGAGGCGTCCACGTCAGCCTCCCAAGATGCCTAAGAAGGCAAGCACCCGCGGCGCTTCGGCGCGTTCCAAGTCTAAGACCGCGAGGTCAAAGACTGCTAAGGCCAAGTCGAAAGACAAGGCCATTCCGCGCAAGGAAGTCCGCAAGGCGGCTTCCGAGGCAGGCAGCAAGCGCACCGCTGCTGCTACCAGCCAAGAAGGGAGTTCGCGACGCAGTCGCTCGCGCTCCCTGTCACCCGACGATAGGCCGAACCCTCGGTTCGCCTATCGGGACCACAGTCCTGGGTCAGAGTCCCCGGAATTTCATATTCCGATTATCACGGGATCAGAGTCCGACGGGGACTCTCCTGGATCCTCTAAGGATCCATCTTCTTCTCAGGATGCTCCTTCACAGGACACTCCTACACAGGACGCTCCTTCGCAGGACGCTCCTGTTGATGATAGCGAATCATCGGAGGCAAAAGCAGCTTCGACGAGCTCGCCTGCCAAGAACCTTACCTTATCCGAAGGTAAGGCTCGAGCCCAAGCTGCGAAAGCAGCGTCTCCAAAACGGGCTGGTGCGGGCGCTGCTGCTGCTAAGAAGCGCGCAGCCCCTGGCTCTCCTACGTCAGAGCCTTCTATCGCTAAGGGATTCAAATCCCTGTTCGACTCCTGAGACGAGGAGGAAGAGGAGGGGGCTGTCTCCGAGCCCCGAGAGATCTCCAACGATCTCGATGAGCAGCAGGAGCGCTATCAAGCTGCTCAACTGCAAGGCACTCCTGCGCCTCCCACGCCGGTGTATCCTCGCGGATACTACCCACCGGATGCGGGGACTGGGTCTCCAATGTTCTTGGAGCACCTCAACGCCCCTCGTGGTTTAAACCATGGGCGCACTTCACGTGGCGCCTATGAGCGTGCCTTGGTTCAAGTCGAACCGCTCTTTGTCAATGACATTGAGGCCGCTAGGTGTGTGCTACTTGCACCACACCGAATTCCGCTCAAGGAATTCACAAGTCTCCGAAAGAAACCGGAAGACCGTGGTGGGCTCTTCCCCGTGTGGGGCTACCCTTGGGTACAGCCCGAGAACACCACAACCCAGACCCAGGCAGAAGACCTGTTCTGGAGATGGGTTTCTCTAAAGAACTTCACAGTTCAGGAGTTGAAAGAACTCCGGGAAGATCGCCTGCTGTCCTATGTCTTGGACCAGCGAGATCTTCGTATCGAGTTTGCCCACTTAGTCGCTAAGCGGCAACTCCTCTCCGTCATGGAGGGACTTAGACAGCAGTCTAAGTCCAGCGCTCAAGATGAGCGCGGGTACGGTTCCGTCAACCCAGGGACCGTACACCGTAAGGCGGCTAAAAAGCCGCGGACTACTTACGCCCCGGCTGTTGCAGATCCCAAATCTCAACAGCCTTCGGGCAGTCAACCCGGAGCCGGTCTACCGGCTCCCACGAGTTTTGTGATGAGGGGTAACCCCGCCACTTCACTAGCAGCTGGCGCTTCCCAGAGCGCCGCCGCTCTCGGATGATTCGCTCCACATGGAAGTGGAGCTCTCCGTTCCGATCAAGGAGGACAGGAGGAGCTCTCGTACGCGTTTGAGTACGCGGCTCCTTCTCAGCCGTATCCTTCTGGACCCTCATCTTCGGGTCGGGACTCTGTGGGGTCCCTATTAAGTGACGAGGTCCGTCAACTTCGAGATCGCGTCTATGCGATCGAGATAGCCCTTGGGCTTGGACCTGGCGGTCAGGCTGCCTCTCAGGCTGGCAAGCCGGGGACCCTTGAGGTCCTTCGTCAGGATTTGGACGCTCTTGGTCGTGAGAATCATGAGCTCCATGGGCGTGTTGACCGCCGAGTTCCGGCTTCTGCCTTGAAGGAACTCCGTCGAGGCTTAGACGCTCTAAGCCATGAGGTGCATGGTCGGATGCCCTCTTATGAGCCGCAGGGGTATTCGTACCACTCGGCTTACGGGTATGGCTTGTACGCGAGCTCTTCCCATTCGGTAACCTGATACCCTTCGTATGACTCGCGTGGGTACCAGCCTGTATATCATTCGCAGGCTTCGACACCGGCAACTCCGGTTGTCCAGAGAGCTCAGCCTCGTTTCGAGGAGGTGAGTTCTCACCTTGGTCTTCCTCCGTCCGAGAAGGAAGACCCAGCGGATCGTGATACCGCTTGAGACGCCCCACGTAGAACGTCGGGTGCGTCGCCATTGACTTTGGGAGGTCAATGGTATACGCCGCGCCATGTCTGGCCAGGACCGCGAAGGGTCCAATGAAGCGGTGCTTCAACTTGTTGCTCCCTACTGAGCTAACTAAGTTTATAGGTAAATTTTTAGTATCTAAAAGTACTAATTCACCTTGTTTAAAAACATCTAAGTTTCCTCTATGTTTATCTGAGTACTCCTTCTGTTTATCTTGGGCTGATGCCATTGCATCTCTAACCCGGCTGATCAACGTCAGCCTGTTGTCAATAAACGACGACAACTGTCTTTTTAAAGACTCGGGTTCTATTTCAGAGACCTGGGAGAAAAAGGCTTTCCGAGCCTCTCCCCCACTTACGATGGAGGCCACGGTGCCTCCCCGCAAGGTTAGCGGCACCTGGGGGTGTCGTAACCCATTCAAATAGAACGGGGTAAACCCCGTTGATGCGTGTACCGCATTGTTGAGTGCAAACTCAACCATAGGAAGCTGATCCGACCAGGATCGAGGTGCTTCAGCACAGATGCACCGAAGAGTATCTTCGAGCACGCGGTTGACGCGCTCCGTCTGACCATCCGTCTGCGGATGGTCTGCAGTTGACATCGTCAACTTAGTTCCCAACAATTGGAACAGGGTGTCCCAGAACGCACCCGTGAAACGCGGGTCTCTATCCGAGACTATGGTCTCAGGTAGACCATGATAGCGAAACACGCTATCTAGGAACAGCTGTGCAGCTTGTTTCCCGGTGACCTTGTCACGTACCGGAGCAAGATGTACCATCTTGCTCAAACGGCAGACAAACACCAATATGCCGGTGTTGCCCTTGTCATCGGCCGGCAGACCGAAGACGAAGTCGAGACTCATCGACTTCCAGCAATCCGCTGGTACAGGTAGGCTCTGCAGTGGAGCCGAGGCGTGGCCCGAAGGCTTCACCCTCTGACATGTTTCACATGTCTTGACATAGTGTGCCACCCACTTATACATGCGGGGCCACCAAAATGTCTGAGAGACCATTTGGTAGGTCTTCTCCCGGCCAAGATGGCCACTTATCGGCGCATCATGCGCCTCTAGAAGTATGTCATACTTCAGATCCTCGTCGTTTGGAACGACAACCCGAGGAGGATCTCTAGGGTCTACTCTGTAATGGAGTAACCCGTCGGCCAGCTCATAACGATGGAGCTGCGCCCGCTGTCGAGGCGAAAGCCTGTCGACTTTGGCGTCCTTGCCATCGGACAAGAACTGCACCAGTGGTGTATAGTTCTCGTCCTCCTGATACGCCAAGCGTATCCGATCATATAGATCTGTCGTGACCCGACTGACATGAGCTAGCTCATAGTCAGGTCGACGCGACAATGCATCGGCAAGCACGTTGAGCTTGCCCGGCTTGTATTCAACGCGGAAGTTGTATTCCGCGAAGAATGACAGCCACCTCGCCATCCGCTGCGACAGATGCGGCGAGTTGGTGGCAGTCCGCAAGGACGCGTGATCCGTATAGATCACAAAGGGCCTCGTGCCCAAGAGGTGAACTCTAAATTTGACAAGAGCGTACTTCATTGCAAGTAGCTCCTTGTCATGAACGGGATAGTTCCGTTCGGCAGCCTTCAGCTGCCTGGACTGGAAGGAGATGACACATTCGTGTCCTTCATCGTCCTTCTGCAACAGCGCACAGCCTATTGCATAGTCAGAAGCATCTCAGACGACGCTAAATGACTTATTTTCGTCCGGCAAGGCCAGGACTGGCGCTTGCTGTAAGCTCGCCTTGATGTTGTCAAAAGCATCCTGGTGCTGTTGCTCCCAGACCCAGTCGGCCTCTTTCTTTAAGAGATCCGACAAGGGTCGAGCTAGGTCAGCGTACCCTGCGCTGTACTTGTGAAGATAGTTGGCTAAGCCCAACCACTTCCGGAGGTCCTTCTGCGACCTCGGGGTCGGCCAAGCCGCTATGACCTTGACCTTCCCTGGATCGGCGCGTACGCCGACCCTGCTGACAAAGCAGCCGAGGACTTTTATCTCCTCAGCTGCAAAGACGCACTTGTCGATGTTGGCATAGAGCTTGTTAGCTCTCATGACCTCAAACACTCGACGGAGGTGCTTCAAATGCACCTCCATAGCCGTCTGACCGCCTTCGGCACGGCTATGGACGAATATATCGTCGAAGTACGTCTGAGCGAACGTACGCAATGGTCTAAACAATTGAGTGACCAAGCGATTGAACGTCGCTGGGGCATTCGATAGCCCCTGTGGCATCACTAGCCACTCCCAGAGCATCCCACTCGGGGTGCTCACTGCGGTGAGAGGAATGTCACTCTCCCGCATCAGGATCTGGTAGTATCCGTCTACCAGATCCAGGGTACTGTACAGCGTACAGCCCGACATGTTGTTCAGCAACACATCCTTGCGAGGGATCGGCGTCTGTGCTGGTACCGTCGCATTGTTCAGCTTGTTGTAAGCATGAACCAGACGCCACTTCCCGTTCGGTTTCCGAACGCAGAAGGTCGGCGTCGAGTGCGGGGACTTCGACTCCCGCACCATGCCCGACTTCGCCTTTTCAGCGAAGAAGGCATCTATGACCTCGCACTGCTCGCGAGGTAGAGGCCACTGCCTCGTGACACAATACTTTGTGCCAGGCACGAGGTCAATCTCGTGCCGAACTCCCCGATCCGGCGGGAGTTGGGATGGTGGATGCTTCGACACCACATCCGAGTATTCCTTCACAAGAGGATACACTGGATCCTCCGGGTTCTTGAGAATCTCAGAACCCAAGCGCGTTGCACGCTGCTTCGTGAACCCCTCCAGGACGTCCTCGTCCATTACGGAGGAAGAGTTCAAATCTTCAGGAGAGGTTTCCGGCTTCAGGAGCACCATCTCCGCAATCTCTCCGGCCTTCAACTCGGCCAGGAAGTCCTTCATGGACAATTCCTCGAGGTTCAGCAGTGCTGACACCTCTGGCAGTGCCTCCAGATGGACGGCGCCTGCCCTAACTTGACGACCGGACACGCCGTCGAAGACATGGCATTGCTCTTCGACCGGCCGTGCCGGTGGAGTCTCAGACTCCGAGTGTGGTACTTTGTTATCCACACGGGAGGTGTTCAACGACACCTCCGCCCTCGTACTGGTCTTCTTGACCCCGCGTGGAACTACGTTACCAACGCTAGAGACGCATGCTGCGCTCTCGATCTTCTTCTCGGTCTCTTCGACCTCGTGTGGAACTATGTTACCCACACCGGAGGCGCTCTCAGCGTCCTCCCCAGCAGCCTCAGCTGCTTGCGGACCTAAGTTACCCGCCTGGTCAGTGCCGTCCGGCACTGCCACAGTCGAAGCCCATACGGCGCGACGACTCTTAGCGTTGGGACTTGTCGTCGTGGCAATCCCACACGCTTGGCAATGAGCCTTGGTCTCATGACCGGTTGCGAGGCTCATCGCAACATCTTCACTGGAGTCAGTGACTCCCAGTACTTCTTCGGGCGCATAAGCGCCTTGGCGACCATCTCTGGCGCCCCAGTCCCGGACAGAGGTGGGAACATTACTCACCAAAGCTCTGTCGTAAACCACGGGCCGGCTAGCCCCAATGGCTTTGCCGCGCCAATCGATCCAGGGCTCGTGCTTTTCGAGCCACGGCATGCCCAGGATCAAGTCGTACTTGTCCATGTCTAGGACAAGGAACGACTCCGTGCTGTCAAAGTCTTCAAACTTTACAGCCAGGTCCATACGGACCCCAGGTACGTTAACCACCGTACCATCGGCCAGTCTCACCGAGACCTGGCCCCTGCCTTCGCTTTCACGCAAAGCGTCGGCATACGTGTCGCCATTCCGCGCGACCGTCTGGCGTCGAGCAAAGTTCGTCGACGCCCCAGAGTCAATCAGGACTTTAAAGGGATCTCCGTATCCCCGTATCCCCGTACACTTGCGTGTACCACGAGCAGTCCGCCGCTGCTCTTTCTCGTCTTGAGAGCACCCAGGCTCTCAGGGGCTAAGCCTCCATGGCGTGCGCCGTCCGCACTCCTACCATGGGGACTTAGATCTTCCCCAGTAGGGCGCCCCGCCCTACTGGTGACCCCAGTTCCCCTGGCTCTTGGGTCGCGGCTTCTGCCACGGGCCCCTCGAGCGCCTAGGTTTGAAAGGGAACTTCCTTTGCCCTCCCGCAGGGCAGGCACGTTGCATGTGCCCGAGCTTCCCACATCCGTAGCAACGGATGGAGCTCTGTACGGCCGTACCCAGTTCCATGGGTACCGGCCCGGGTGCTAGCTCCAGCTGCTGGAGCTCCTTGCACTGCGCCTGACGACGCATTGTGGCCTTGCCACACCGACGTAGGAGTACGAGCCTGTCGGTGGCTGTACTCCTCTTGGAGGGCGATCTGGATCGCCTCCTCCATAGTGTTCGCGTGCACGCGGAACAACTGTGTGCGGGATGGGTCCACCTTCAGGCCATCCATGAACACTGTCACCTTGATGTTCAGGTAGGGGGTTCCCCACCAGAGATGCTGCGAGTACTCGCATCTCCTGGATGTACTCATGCAGCTCACGCTTCCCTTGTTTACAGGCAAGGAAGCGCGAGCGCTGGCGATACTCATAGTTCGCCGGGAGGAAGGCGGCTCTAAGCTGTTGACACAGCTGAGCCCAGGTTGTGAAACAACCCGGCGTCGTCGCTTCGCGCGTGTACGCCCAGGTCTTCGCCCGACCTCCTAGGTTGGACAGGGCGAAAGCGACTCGAAGTCGCTCGGTCGAGATTAGAGCCGCGTCCATCGCGAGCTCTACCTCTCTGACCCAGAAGTGGAGGTTCTCTCTCTCCTTTCCCTCATAAGGGTTAACCTTAAGCCTCAACGGCTTAGGTTGGGCTGGCTTCATCTCAGCCATGGGGGTCTGCAGCCCCTGTACGTGGGCGATTAGCCCTCTCTCGTACGTGTCGAACGCCTCGATGCGTTCGACCTGCTCGGCCGGCGTAGCAGCCGCCAAGCTTCGGAGGGCATCTCCTCCAAAGATGCCCACCATCTTCCGGACCGACTCAAACTGAGAGTCGGTCAAATGAGGGAACTCCCCTCTATCCATCCTGGCTTACCTTGTAGGAGCCACTGAGGATTCAGGTAGTCAATCTACCCGCGTAGGCGTGGATTGACTACAAGTGCTACCAAGTGTGACGGGGTCACACGAGCAGACCCCCATGGCTGAGATGAAGCCAGCCCAACCTAAGCCGTTGAGGCTTAAGGTTAACCCTTATGAGGGAAAGGAGAGAGAGAACCTCCACTTCTGGGTCAGAGAGGTAGAGCTCGCGATGGACGCGGCTCTAATCTCGACCGAGCGACTTCGAGTCGCTTTCGCCCTGTCCAACCTAGGAGGTCGGGCGAAGACCTGGGCGTACACGCGCGAAGCGACGACGCCGGGTTGTTTCACAACCTGGGCTCAGCTGTGTCAACAGCTTAGAGCCGCCTTCCTCCCGGCGAACTATGAGTATCGCCAGCGCTCGCGCTTCCTTGCCTGTAAACAAGGGAAGCGTGAGCTGCATGAGTACATCCAGGAGATGCGAGTACTCGCAGCATCTCTGGTGGGGAACCCCCTACCTGAACATCAAGGTGACAGTGTTCATGGATGGCCTGAAGGTGGACCCATCCCGCACACAGTTGTTCCGCGTGCACGCGAACACTATGGAGGAGGCGATCCAGATCGCCCTCCAAGAGGAGTACAGCCACCGACAGGCTCGTACTCCTACGTCGGTGTGGCAAGGCCACAATGCGTCGTCAGGCGCAGTGCAAGGAGCTCCAGCAGCTGGAGCTAGCACCCGGCCGGTACCCATGGAACTGGGTACGGCCGTACAGAGCTCCATCCGTTGCTACGGATGTGGGAAGCTCGGGCACATGCAACGTGCCTGCCCTGCGGGAGGGCAAAGGAAGTTCCCTTTCAAACCTAGGCGCTCGAGGGGCCCGTGGCAGAAGCCGCGACCCAAGAGCCAGGGGAACTGGGGTCACCAGTAGGGGCGGGGCGCCCTACTGGGGAAGATCTAAGTCCCCATGGTAGGAGTGCGGACGGCGCACGCCATGGAGGCTTAGCCCCTGAGAGCCTGGGTGCTCTCAAGACGAGAAAGAGCAGCGGCGGACTGCTCGTGGTACACGCAAGTGTACGGGGATACGGGGATACGGAGATCCCTTTAAAGTCCTGATTGACTCTGGGGCGTCGACGAACTTTGCTCGACGCCAGACGGTCGCGCGGAATGGCGACACGTATGCCGACGCTTTGCGTGAAAGCGAAGGCAGGGGCCAGGTCTCGGTGAGACTGGCCGATGGTACGGTGGTTAACGTACCTGGGTCCGTATGGACCTGGCTGTAAAGTTTGAAGACTTTGACAGCACGGAGTCGTTCCTTGTCCTAGACATGGACAAGTACGACTTGATCCTGGGCATGCCGTGGCTCGAAAAGCACGAGCCCTGGATCGATTGGCGCGGCAAAGCCATTGGGGCTAGCCGGCCCGTGGTTTACGACAGAGCTTTGGTGAGTAATGTTCCCACCTCTGTCCGGGACTGGGGCGCCAGAGATGGTCGCCAAGGCGCTTATGCGCCCGAAGAAGTACTGGGAGTCACTGACTCCAGTGAAGATGTTGCGATGAGCCTCGCAACCGGTCATGAGACCAAGGCTCATTGCCAAGCGTGTGGGATTGCCACGACGACAAGTCCCAACGCTAAGAGTCGTCGCGCCGTATGGGCTTCGACTGTGGCAGTGCCGGACGGCACTGACCAGGCGGGTAACTTAGGTCCGCAAGCAGCTGAGGCTGCTGGGGAGGACGCTGAGAGCGCCTCCGGTGTGGGTAACATAGTTCCACACGAGGTCGAAGAGACCGAGAAGAAGATCGAGAGCGCAGCATGCGTCTCTAGCGTTGGTAACGTAGTTCCACGCGGGGTCAAGAAGACCAGTACGAGGGCGGAGGTGTCGTTGAACACCTCCCGTGTGGATAACAAAGTACCACACTCGGAGTCTGAGACTCCACCGGCACGGCCGGTCGAAGAGCAATGCCATGTCTTCGACGGCGTGTCCGGTCGTCAAGTTAGGGCAGGCGCCGTCCATCTGGAGGCACTGCCAGAGGTGTCAGCACTGCTGAACCTCGAGGAATTGTCCATGAAGGACTTCCTGGCCGAGTTGAAGGCCGGAGAGATTGCGGAGATGGTGCTCCTGAAGCCGGAAACCTCTCCTGAAGATTTGAACTCTTCCTCCGTAATGGACGAGGACGTCCTGGAGGGGTTCACGAAGCAGCGTGCAACGCGCTTGGGTTCTGAGATTCTCAAGAACCCGGAGGATCCAGTGTATCCTCTTGTGAAGGAATACTCGGATGTGGTGTCGAAGCATCCACCATCCCAACTCCCGCCGGATCGGGGAGTTCGGCACGAGATTGACCTCGTGCCTGGCACAAAGTATTGTGTCACGAGGCAGTGGCCTCTACCTCGCGAGCAGTGCGAGGTCATAGATGCCTTCTTCGCTGAAAGGCGAAGTCGGGCATGGTGCGGGAGTCGAAGTCCCCGCACTCGACGCCGACCTTCTGCGTTCGGAAACCGAACGGGAAGTGGCGTCTGGTTCATGCTTACAACAAGCTGAACAATGCGACGGTACCAGCACAGACGCCGATCCCTCGCAAGGATGTGTTGCTGAACAACATGTCGGGCTGTACGCTGTACAGTGCCCTGGATCTGGTAGACGGATACTACCAGATCCTGATGCGGGAGAGTGACATTCCTCTCACCGCAGTGAGCACCCCGAGTGGGATGCTCTGGGAGTGGCTAGTGATGCCACAGGGGCTATCGAATGCCCCAGCGACGTTCAATCGCTTGGTCACTCAATTGTTTAGACCATTGCGTACGTTCGCTCAGACGTACTTCGACGATATATTCGTCCATAGCCGTGCCGAAGGCGGTCAGACGGCTATGGAGGTGCATTTGAAGCACCTCCGTCGAGTGTTTGAGGTCATGAGAGCTAACAAGCTCTATGCCAACATCGACAAGTGCGTCTTTGCAGCTGAGGAGATAAAAGTCCTCGGCTGCTTTGTCAGCAGGGTCGGCGTACGCGCCGATCCAGGGAAGGTCAAGGTCATAGCGGCTTGGCCGACCCCGAGGTCGCAGAAGGACCTCCGGAAGTGGTTGGGCTTAGCCAACTATCTTCACAAGTACAGCGCAGGGTACGCTGACCTAGCTCGACCCTTGTCGGATCTCTTAAAGAAAGAGGCCGACTGGGTCTGGGAGCAACAGCACCAGGATGCTTTTGACAACATCAAGGCGAGCTTACAGCAAGCGCCAGTCCTGGCCTTGCCGGACGAAAATAAGTCATTTAGCGTCGTCTGAGATGCTTCTGACTATGCAATAGGCTGTGCGCTGTTGCAGAAGGACGATGAAGGACACGAACGTGTCATCTCCTTCCAGTCCAGGCAGCTGAAGGCTGCCGAACGGAACTATCCCGTTCATGACAAGGAGCTACTTGCAATGAAGTACGCTCTTGTCAAATTTAGAGTTCACCTCTTGGGCACGAGGCCCTTTGTGATCTATACGGATCACGCGTCCTTGCGGACTGCCACCAACTCGCCGCATCTGTCGCAGCGGATGGCGAGGTGGCTGTCATTCTTCGCGGAATACAACTTCCGCGTTGAATACAAGCCGGGCAAGCTCAACGTGCTTGCCGATGCATTGTCGCGTCGACCTGACTATGAGCTAGCTCATGTCAGTCGGGTCACGACAGATCTATATGATCGGATACGCTTGGCGTATCAGGAGGACGAGAACTACACACCACTGGTGCAGTTCTTGTCCGATGGCAAGGACGCCAAAGTCGACAGGCTTTTGCCTCGACAGCGGGCGCAGCTCCATCGTTATGAGCTGGCCGAAGGTTTACTCCACTACAGAGTAGACCCTAGAGATCCTCCTCGGGTAGTCGTTCCAAACGACGAGGATCTGAAGTATGACATACTTCTAGAGGCGCGTGATGCGCCGATAAGTGGCCATCTTGGCCGGGAGAAGACCTACCAAATGGTCTCTCAGACATTTTGGTGGCCCCGCATGTATAAGTGGGTGGCACACTATGTCAAGACATGTGAAACATGTCAGAGGGTGAAGCCTTCGGGCCACGCCTCGGCTCCACTGCAGAGCCTACCTGTACCAGCAGATTGCTGGAAGTCGATGAGCCTCGACTTCGTCTTCGGCCTGCCGGCCGATGACAAGGGCAACACCGGCATATTGGTGTTTGTCTGCCGTTTGAGCAAGATGGTACATCTTGCTCCAGTACGTGACAAGGTCACCGGGAAACAAGCTGCACAGCTGTTCCTAGATAGCGTGTTTCGCTATCATGGTCTACCTGAGACCATAGTCTCGGATAGAGACCCGCGTTTCACGGGTGCGTTCTGGGACACCCTGTTCCAATTGTTGGGAACTAAGTTGACGATGTCAACTGCAGACCATCCGCAGACGGATGGTCAGACGGAGCGCGTCAACCGCGTGCTCGAAGATACTCTTCGGTGCATCTGTGCTGAAGCACCTCAGTCCTGGTCGGACCAGCTGCCTATGGTTGAGTTTGCACTCAACAATGCGGTACACGCATCAACGGGGTTTACCCCATTCTACTTGAACTGGCTACGGCGCCCTCAGGTGCCGCTAATCTTGCGGGGAGGCTCCGATGCCTCCATCGTAAATGGGGGAGAGGCTCGGGAAGCCTTGTCCTCCCAGGTCTCGGATATCGAGCCAGAGTCTTTAAAAAGACAGTTGTCGTCGTTTATTGACAACAGGCTGACGTTGATCAGCCGGGTTAGAGATGCAATGGCATCAGCCCAGCCCAAACAAAAGGAGTACTCAGACAGAAAAGGACGAGGAAACTTAAGTGTGCTTAAAAGGGGTGAATTTGTCCTATTAGACACTAAAAACCTACCGCTAAAGGTGGTTAGCTCTTAGAGAGCAACAAGTTGAAGCACCTCTTCATCGGACCCTTCGCGGTCCTGGTCAGACACGGCACGGCATACACCATTGACCTTCCAAAGACAATGGCGACGCACCCGACGTTCTACGTGGGGCGTCTTAAGCGGTATCACGATCCGTTGGGTCCTCCTTCTCAGACGGAGGGAGACCAAGGTGAGAACTCACTTCCTCAAAATGAAACCGAGTTCTCTGGACAACCGGAGCTGCCGGTGTCGGAGCCTGTGAATGAAAAACAGGCTGGTACCCACGCGAGTCATACGAAGGGTATCAGGTTACCGAATGGGAAGAGCTCGCGTACAAGCCATACCCGTAAGCCGAGTGGTACGAATACCCCTGCGGCTCATAAGAGGGCATCCGACCATGCACCTCATGGCTTAGAGCGTCTAAGCCTCGACGGAGTTCCTTCAAGGCAGAAGCCGGAACTCGGCGGTCAACACGCCCATGGAGCTCATGATTCTCACGACCAAGAGCGTCCAAATCCTGACGAAGGACCTCAAGGGCCTCCGGCTTGCCAGCCAGAGCGGCAGCCTGACCACCAGGTCCAAGTCCAAGGGCTATCTCGATCGCATAGACGCGATCTCGAAGCTGACGGACCTCGTCGCTTAACAGGGACCCCACAGAGTCCCGACTCGAAGTTGAGGGTCCTGAAGGATAAGGCTGAGAAGGAACCTCGTACTCAAACGCGTACGAGAGCTCCTCCTGTCCTCCTTGATCGGAACGGAGAGCTCCACTTCCATGTGGAGCGAATCATCCGAGAGCGGCGGCGCTCTGGGAAGCACCAGCTGCTAGTGAAGTGGCGGGGTTACCCCTCATCACAAAACTCGTGGGAGCCGGAAGACCGGCTCCGGGTTGACTGCCCGAAGGCTGTTGAGATTTGGGATCTGCAACAGCCGGGACGTAAGTAGTCCGCGGCTTCTTAGCCGCCTTACGGTGTACAGTTCCTGGATTGACGGAACCGTACCCGCGCTCGTCATGAACGCTGGACTTAGACTGCTGTCTAAGGCCCTCCATGACGGAGAGGAGTTGCCGCTTAGCGACTAAGTGGGCAAACTCGATACGAAGATCTCGCTGGTTCAAGACATAGGACAGCAGGCGATCTTCCCGGAGTTCTTCAACTCCTGAACTGTGAAGTTCTTTAGAGAAACCCATCTCCAGAACAGGTCTTCTGCCTGGGTCTGGGTTGTGGTGTTCTCGGGCTGTACCCAAGGGTAGCCCCACACGGGAAGAGCCCACCACGGTCTTCCGGTTTCTTCCGGAGACTTGTGAATTCCTTGAGAGGAATTCGGTGTGGTGCAAGTAGCACACACCTAACGGCCTCAATGTCGTTGACAAAGAGTGGTTCGACTTGAACCAAGGCACGCTCATAGGCGCCACGTGAAGTGCGCCCATGGTTTAAACCACGAGGGGCCTTGAGGTGCTCCAAGAACATGGGGGACCCAGACCCCGCATCCGGTGGGTAGTATCCGCGAGGATACACCGGTGTGGGAGGCGCAGGAGTGCCTTGCAGTTGAGCAGCTTGATAGATCTCCTGCTGCTCATCGAGATCATTGGAGATCTCTCGGGGCTCGGAGACAGCCCCCTCCTCTTCCTTCTCGTCTGAGGAGTCGAATAGGGATCGGAATCCCTTTGCGATGGAAGGATCTGAAGTAGAAGAGCCAGGGTCTGCGCGCTTCTTAGCAGCAACAGCACCCTCATCAGGACGTTGTGAAGAAGCTGCTTTCGCAGCTTGGGCTCGAGCCTTACCTTCGGATAAGGTAAGGCTCTTGGCAGGCGAGCTCGTCGAAGCTGCTTTGCCTCGGATGATTCAGCATCATCAGCAGGAGCGTCCTGTGAAGGAGCGTCCTGTGAAGGAGCATCCTGAGAAAAAGATGGATCCTTAGCGGATCCAGGAGAGTCCCCGTCAGACTCTGACCCCGTGATTATAGGGATGTTCAACTCCGGGGACTCTGACCCAGGACTGTGGTCCCGATAGGCGAACCGAGGGTTCGGCCTATCGTCGGGTGACAGGGAGCGCGAGCGACTGCGTCGCGAACTCCCTTCTTGGCTGGTAGCAGCAGCGGTGCGCTTGCTGCCTGCCTCGGAAGCCGCCTTGCGGACTTCCTTGCGCGGAATGGCCTTGTCTTTCGACTTGGCCTTAGCAGTCTTTGACCTCGCGGTCTTAGACTTGGAACGCGCCGAAGCGCCGCGGGTGCTTGCCTTCTTGGGCATCTTGAGGAGGTTGACGTGGAAACCTCTGGTGTCTTGAGCGCGCGAAAAGGCTGAATGAAAGCCTCAGAGCCACAACGGTGGCTCGTCGATAGGTATCGACAAGGACAGGAAAGAGAGCGGAGCTCTCTTCCTAGCTCCTCATTGGTTGGGGGTGTTTCCAACCTAAGTGGGGGAGGATGTAACGGGGTTACATGAAAGGGGTACCCTAGAAAGGGTACCGCCTTTAGAAGTAGACATACTTCTGTGGGTATTTGTTTTATGATTACTCTATCGTGGGTGGTGTGGACCACACTACTGCCACGTATGTCTGGTGGCTGAGAGACAACCAATAGTATTTGACTTTTTTATATACATATATAGGAGCAAATATAGTTAATTAGAAATTTGTATTACAGGCCAAATGATCTAATTAACCATAAATATATCAGTCGAAATCTACTATAACCTGGCTATTATGTTCTGTCAGACTAGGGACTAGTGAATTGCCGTTCACTTAGAGTTTGTATACTCTTAATAGCACGCGTCCTCATGCAAGGTGCTCGTGTGACCCCGTCACAGTTCTGCACCTTCATCACTGAACGTGTACTCTTAATAGCACGCTTCCTCTAAGCAAGGTGCTCGTGTGACCCCGTCACAGGTACGCTGAGGATGTGGTCGGTTGCAAAGTGTTCTTTCCAGAAGAACACACGGCCAAGTTTGTATCTGACTTACGTGAAGCTGAGGATGTCGTGTATCGAGACAGATATGATTTTCCTCTTGAAGATGCAGATTTGGAATCGCTGCATTTTGAACACCGTGAACCTGAAAAAGAGAGTGTAGAATCAAGCCTTGATCAGTATATCGACCTCAATACTACAGCTGTACATGACCAACCTGCGGAGAGTATGGTAGCTGCTTCAGGTCTAGGTGAGACTGTGGATTTGGAATTCGCTGATGTTGAGGGAGGCGAGGAAGCACATGAGATTGATGAGGAATCTGGTAGGATTGATAGACACCAAAAACGTGTCAAACCGTGACATGTCAACCACGCACAGTTGAGGACTCAGGGAGGCGACTCTGGTCAACAGTGTAAAAGACAGAGAAATGAGAGATTCGCCGGTGGTATGTCTACGTGAACAGAACGTTGACTGTACAGCAAGTCGTGCAGATGCAGGTGATAAACTAATTACTGAGTCGAAGAACAGTAATGAATGTTTGACAAGCGTTACGACGCAGAGTTTGGTTCCACTGCATGGTGATTCAGATTCGCACGATGGAAATGCGTCTGTTGTAGGAACATGTGGGTCATGTGCTAGTTTAAATACACTCGATGATGATGAAGACCATGTTGAGATTGATGAATCTAGTGACACGGGTAATGAAAGTGAAGTTGCTGGCAAACATGAAAAAGGTGTAAACGTGAAGATCACGCAGAGTAAACCTGAAACGGTTGATGTTAGTGCACTGTTACCAGTTCAACCGTCTGGTAAACGTACTCATCGGGAAGAAACGCAATCGGAAGAGATGCGAGTGGAGAAAGAAGCAGCAAAATTAGCTCCAAAGAGAACTCGTACAGGGCTTCGTGAATCTCATGAACGACGAGCGACAAGATACTTGAAGGAAGATTACGTGATGAATGTTGTTCAGAGTTCATCTCGTGTACTAGGGAAAGACAATAAACCTATTCAGGGTAACAATATCAGGATCCCGAAGGGCCATAGGGAGGTAATGCGTTCTGACCTCCGAGATTATTGGAGAGAGGCAGAGATGCAAGAGATGGCTGCATTAAAGGCAAAGGGTGTCATTGTGGAGATACCTCGTAATGATGTTCCTGAAAATGCCAAGCCAATCAATACAAGATGGGTTTATGCTGTAATGTCTGATTATCAAGGGTTTGTAATTCGTTTCAAGGCACGGATTGTAGCATTTGGAAATCACCAGAGACCTGGGATAGATTTCGTCGAGACATTCGCGCCGGTGGCACGGATATCATCATTTCGATTAATGGTGGCATTGGCAGCAGTACTGGACTTGCAGTTGTACGGTGGTAATGAAAACGCCGCATATTTGAACGCGAAATTTGGGATTCAGCAGTACCTAAGGTCGATTGATGGATTCCCGTGCCAAATCGACGGATACAACTATTTAGTCGTGAGAGCGTTGTATGGATTACGTCAATCCGGGAGAGAGTGGAACTCCGAACTGAATCGTTGGCTTTTAGCACATGGATACCAGAGATCAACAACCGAACGCTGTCTGTACTATTATGACGACCAAGTACTTGTGAGAAAGCAAATTGAATCCTGATTGAAAATGAAATGCTGCCAACAGCTACTCCCTACGTTCTCGTTCGCCGAGCATGCTTGCTTCGCTCCTTGGCACGTAGAAGTGCTGTTGTTGTTCCGCTGGAAATGCAACGTTGAAGTTGAAGATGCAATTCGACTGCTAAAGGCGCATTAGATTCTGATGTCAGTGCTGGCACTTGGTTAGGATTCGACAAAGGTTCAAACCACATAGGAAGTGTATCTGGGAGAATCCTGACGCCAGCTCTGACGCCAGCATCCATCCTTTATGTCTGTCCAGGAGGTGAAACTGGATCCGTTTGATGACCACCGCCACACCGCCCTTTAAAACGCTATCCAGGCTCACCACCACTACTTGTAAAAATTGCTACTCGTCGGATGTAACAGTACACAAACTCCTCAATTCCAAATCGTCTTGCTGCGCGGCATATTCTCGGACTTTGAAAGGAATGTCGGCTAGCATGGAGGAAAGCGGCTCCCAGGAGTCTTCAATAGACTCAAGGCCCGTCCAAGAAATGAGCAATTCGTACTTTTGTGTCATGCTGTTATAACGGTATTTGCGAATACTGTCAACACCGAGCTGGATCCCCTGGTTGGCAGTGTGTTCCACGAGTTCTTCAGTAACTTCAAGGCTAGGATCATGGTAGTATTTTAAACGCGAGCCGTGCACCTCATGCACTGCGTTCGTCAGCAAATGACGAACGATGAAGAGTGGGATTTGGCCTCAATAACTTGAAATGGACCAACCCATCTCATCGAAAGCTTCCCATTAACGGGACGTGAGTCCACACGAGACCACAACACGAAATCTCCGGTAGAAAAATTGCATAGAGTGCATTTCTTGTGAGCTTGCTGGTATAGGCGGCGGCGCTTTGCGATCAACGACCGTCATGTGCATCTCATGTAGACTTCGCCGGAGCTTTTGCAAAAATTCGTCGACCTTGCTCAGATCAACCTTCACCAGCGTTGAGCTGTGGCCTGGAAAGAAACAAGTGTCCAGTGGTGTAGTAGCCGGGAGACCGGTAAATAGTACCAACGGCGTCTTGTGACCCAATGATGCCACCGGTGACTGGTTTAAATTGGCTTGTATGATAGGAAGTAGATATTCCCAATTGCGAGTGTCCAAACGTAGTTCAAGAAGCAGTGCACGGGTAACTTGGAGGATATCCCGGTTCAGTCTCTCGACGGTACCATTTATCCATGGCGAGTAGACTGGCGTAAAACTTTGGAGACCTCGTAGCCGAACGGCAAGATCAGCCATAAGAGCGCTCGTGAAATGGCTCCCCTGGTCGGATACCCATTTGGGTGGAAGGCCAAATCTCTTATACCAGTCCAAAACTGCAAATACTGCGACTTCACTGGTTGGTGAATCGCATGCGACGAGCTCGCAATAATGCGTGAGCTCATCTTTGAGTACTAAGAGATATTTTGCATCAGCATAACTGTCTCCCATGGAGAGATAATCCATGTGGAGCACTTCGTTGCGCTCCATGGAAGTATTTGTGTCAGACCACGGACGCTGAATGAGTTTCCCACCTTTGATATGCTTGCATAAAAGGCATTTGCTGAGAAATTTAGTCACTATTTCATTAAGGCGATCAATTGCAAAATGCTGCTCCAATTGTGTTATCATGACTTGTTGACCCCGATGTGCTTGAATACCACAGTGAGCTACCAGCAGCACTCGGGTCAGCAAATCCTTTGCTTGTCGAGGAATCCACAGTTTGTCATTCACGAAAATTAAATTGTCCACTTCGACAAAATCAGCATCCAATGAACCCCGAAAGCGGCCCTGACCCTCTTGAATGGCTTGGTTCGATGGCCACTCGAACGAATCGTCCTGGAGTGGACGCAGCAAACTCGCTGAAGGTTGACTGCGAGTTCGTACAGCTTTAACCTTGGTAACCACGGCAATGTCTTCACGTACTGGCCAACGAGACACGATGTCAGCCTAGTGATTCTGCTCTCCTTTTAATTGCTCAATAGTGTAGCGAGTGCTAGATAATTTAACGCCCATCTCTGCAGCTTCCCACGGACATGCTTTTTGACTTCGTGATCTGGGCAGAAAATATGGATCAGATTTGCGTGATCAGTGTAGATACGGTAACCAAGTCGCCTTTGGAGCGAATAGTCGAGCTCTGAGGCTGCAAGGACTATCGGAAAAGCTTCTTTCTCGACAACAGACCACTGCAATTGGGAACCCTTGAATGATCCTCCCTTGCAGACTAGCAATTGGTGATTCTGCTCATTAACTGGTACACCGTTTTTCCAATCATGAACTTGGGTCACCACAATTGCCCAGCCTTGGTCTGCATCTGTACTGAGGCAAATAGTAGCCTCATCATGTGGAAATACCAAAGTAGCTGAACTAGCCAACTTATTCAGAAACGTCTTGTATTCAGCAATTTCAGCAGAAACGCCACGTCACATCCACGGTAGCAGCATGGTGTTTGCGCCTGCTATGTCCTGTCATCACTAAATCATTTTTTTTCTGCAATGGAGCGACAGCTCTTCCATAGTCGACAACTGAGTCTCGAATCCAGTTAACAGCACATAGAAAGTGCTGCAATTCTGCAGCATTTTGAGGCAACGGTAACTTCACCAGCGATTCTAGTCGGGTTGGATCATGAGTGACTCCATTACCATCGATTATTTTTCCACACCAATTGACAGCTTCTTGGTAGATAGCGCTCTTCTTCAGATTAAGCTTTAGTCTGAGCTCTCTGAGGCGTTTAAAAAATTTCTCCAGCACTTGTAAATATTCCTCATGCGACGAAGCAAATAGGATAACATCATCCACGTAAACTAGCAACTGCTCGTTGATTAGATCGCCAAAGCTTCCTGCATTGTGGCCTGAAAATGAAGTGCTGAGTCGACGGCACCTTGTGGAACGCGTGTGGGAGTAAATACTCCCTCGTCGGTTTGAAAACTGAATGCCTCGCGGCTGTCCTCGTGCGGAGGGAGCTGCCAAAAGCCCTTGAACATATCGAATTTTCCGATGGCTTTGGCTCCCTTCACACGACTGGAAACTACGGCAAGGTTAGGTACGCTGGCAGCTATTGGTACTGTCATACGATTGAGAAGTCGGTAGTCGCATGTAATACGATAATCATCACTTCCAGGTTTCGGCACAGGAACAACAGCGCTGACCCAGCGACTGGCGTTATTTGGATATACGTAGCCACAGGCAATTAACTCCTTGGTGTAGTTGCGCATGTAAGCACTTGCGAGAGGGCATTACGACGAGGTTTGCACCGCACAGGTTGGCTGTCCTTCTTCAGTACCAAACGAAAAAGCTCAACACGAGCAGGTTCGTCCGCACCTAAGCGAATACGCCACAAGTCTTGATAGTCAACAACTACACGTCTGAGGGAAGGCATATAAAAAGTAGGTCAAATATTGAATGTCATGAACTTAGTCCAACCGACAATAGTTGCAGGCTCTCCCAAGCACCATCAACTTTGACCGCCCGTCCTTTCACATGAGGGCTGAATTGCTCCCAAAGCTTCTCCAGTATTTCCTGAAACGAAGCTCCACCAGCTACGAAAGGATCAAGCTCGTTTCCGGAGGTGTCGCGCTCGCCTACAGTGCCCTTGACAATTGGTTGCACGACCAGGCGATAGATGTTGGAGGTCACCGGCCGATAGACTTCAGTTGCGACTGGGCTGCGTCGTCGCTCTGGATTCGGCGACAATCGGACTCGTTGTTGGGATGCTTGCACTGGTGACCTCGACGCCATCTTGAAGACTGCGGAAAGTTTCCGCCGGAAACCCTCCCATGTTGCACATCATATTCGTTTTAGCAGGGGATCGATTGGTCGGGCGATTGAGCTCGACCGATCGGCCCTGAAAATTTTGAGTAGAACCCACAATACTATTGGTTGGCCCTCAGCCACCAAACCTACGCGGCAGTGGTGTGGTCCACACCACCAACGAGTGAGTATCTAAAACCGATACTCACAGAAGTATATCTACTTCTAAAGGCGATACCCTTTCTAGGGTACCCCTTACGTAACCCCGTTACAGTATCAGTACTACCGCAATTTACAAAGACTATGTTTGTGCACATGTGAATACAAGAATGTGCACAATATATTCGTATCAGTTCCACTTTGCCCTGACATTCACCATGACATGGAGTTTTGATCTGAAAAAACTATCAGACCTAAATCCATGTCATGTCAGAATAAGACCTTCAAAAAAATCTACCCCCGGGTTCAGAATACCAAAATTGAACACACGGCATTGCGGGGGCTTAATCCGCATGGAACTAGTAGCCGGGTGTATTTACTAAGCTAACAACCACTAGTGTAGTTGGAAGCAGAATATGAAGTGAAAGGGAGCCTGAGGCTCTCCCTCAAACGAAGAGGACATCCCTGGTAGGTGGAACCACCCAGAGAGCTGTCAGTCTGTGATACAGCTGACAGCGGTTCGATGTGGACCGCAAGTTTCTCGAAACTCACGATCCTCACACTAATCAACCCAAGTAGATATGTAGTAGCTTACTTTGTTCCTCATGCAAGCTGGGTTAGGCACTGGCAGCCTGACCAGCACAAACATACAGTATTCATCGTCCTCAGCCGCTCGGTGCCGGATACACCAGGATAGATCTGTGATCTACCTGTGATCGTTATTTGTCGTCAACTGCGGTGGAATCCAAGCTTGATACCCGGCATCCACTACACGCCATTGGCGTTGCAATGATGTTTGTCATAGTTGAACCGTTGGTCTGATCGAGCTGCAAATTCACATACCACGCCGCGAGAGTTCCGGTGGAGGCGGTATCACTGAAGAAAACGCTAGTCAGACTGGCGACGAGAATACTGCTCAGTGCGCATGGCTGGAGTTGTTTCTTGCTTGTCGTGGTGCTATACCTCACCTCGAGCTGTTCTTTACTTCTACCTAATCTTCAGCATCGTATGATTGTGGAAACTCCATTTCCCCGCCATACGATCGTAGACTACGACTCGTAGTCGGTTAACGTGGAAATCCGAAGCACTACATATGCAGCAGTGTTACCATAGCACTTGTTGTTTACCAGATACTTCTACATCAGTGATCAACAACCAAAACCAAAAAAGCGAACTGTAGTTCTGCCATTCAGTTTTGTTTCTTACGTACTCAAATATACTTTTGCCTACCCTCTTTCATTGCTATTGTTGGCGGTGAGCACTAGACCTAGCGCATTGCTTCTCAGTGTTCACCACTAGTGCGACGAGTGTTTTCAGGGTATGGCAGGGCCCGGGGGGGCGGTCTAAACGGAGCTGTTGACACTGCGACGCTTCTTAAAGTCGCCTTCCAATGCCATGTTCCCTGCGCCACGCCGCGTTGGCCGCCTCAATCTTCTCTCTCTTGCTTGCCTTTATTCCCGCGTTGATGATGGCTTGCCACGCTGTGAGCTGATCTTCTGAGAGCGTCACCTTACCCTTAGAAATCCCAGAGAAAGAAAGCCCCCAACTTTTAGCCAAGGCTTTAAGCTGGTCCGTGGTTCCTCCGCGTTCCTCATCGAGGTCATCGGAGTCACCGGAGTCTGGGTCGACAGGCTTTTTGTATCTCCTCAGAAGTCGCTGACTCGGGCCAACACGCGCCACCGTGGAGAGCTTGGCTTGGTTAGAATCCGCGGTCACAGCGATGGCCTCGCTTGCGAAGAGGAAGGACGCCGCGGCAACCACCAAAACTTGAGAGAGACGCATGGGGTTCGTTCGTTGCTGGACTCGAAGGCTTGATCAGAGGAAAGCAAATTGCAAAGTGAGGACCGAAACAGGTATGGATTAAAGCTGCCGCCTCAGAATAACAACGTACTAGTCTAAGGCACGTTGTTATACAATCTGTACTAGCCACTTTGTCATACAATATTACGACAATACCATGTAGCCTGCGATACTCGCTCACTGTCCTTGTACACATGTAAGCCTGTGTTATCAGACCCTGTCCTTGTACACATTTTCAAAGCCTGCTCACTGTCCTTGTACTTTAAGTTGTAGTACAAGTTGTTTATTCAAATCCCTAAGTTCGTCTGTACACCAGTTGTTTGCTCAGAAATTGGCATTGTCAAGTTGTCAACCATTAATATGTAATAGGGGGAGTCGAACCATGCAATAAACGTATGACGTTTGCGCGCTCGATAGTAAGTTGCGAAGTGAGTAGATTATGACAAGCTGTTATTCAGCCCTCTTCCTACTACATGTACTACCTGCCCTACAGGGTGCCTTCTCTGCAGCACTCCCGCAGGCTCCGCTGCACCAACCATTGGTGCTTCATTATGAAATGCCGTTGTTGACGCGGCACATATGCAGTTGATTATGTAGATGCAGTGATGATGCGCGGCGTGACGGTAGCTGGTGCCGGTAGGGCAGCAGCACTGCCGTCGTCGCAAGTCGCCTTCTTGGGTCACCATCGTCGTCGTCGTCGTCTGGCAATACTCCACAAAACGTGCTCAATTTTCTTACTGACTTCTGCTTATTTTTTCAACGATTTTCTGCTCCGTTTCAATACAAGCCACCTCCGGAGGTGGCTGGTATTGAAAATAAGCAGTCTGAAAGATAAGCAGTTCTCTCGTTCCCTTGTTCCCTCCCCCTTTACATGCAAGCACCGTTAGTGACTCGCCAATGGCGAGCACTTTCATCTCTTCGCCTTTCATGTAAGAAGCAGACTCCACTCATTGAGATCGAAGTTTTAACCTAACAGCTGCTCTGAGAGCAACAACACGCTCAAAGCTAGTTTTATCGATGCGTGTCCGGCTGTCGAAAACGTGAGATTGGCATAGAGGCACGAAAAGTATCGACAAGGAAACTAGCCGTTTTAGGGAGACGTTTTCGAGAAACAAGCTGGTGGTACGACTGAACATGCAGCAAACCTCAGATAGATCCTCCACTTCGGAAAATCGAAGCTGATTCTCGTTCCCGATGTTCAGGTTGTCTTCTTCCTCGAGTGTGGCAACGGCCAGCACATCCACAACCTCACGCAGGAATCGCTGGAGGAGAAGATGGGGAATTCTCGTTTAAATACGAATTATACGCAATAATGGGCGATCAGGATCGACCCTTACTTTTTTCGAGTGTTTTTCTGCTTATAAATTCGGCTCTCCCTTGCTCACTTATTTGGGAATACAGCGAAAAGTAGGTGGTAAATTCCATCTAAAGCTAAATATTGGTGCGAGACCGATCACTTTTTTTGACCATTTTCGGAGGGACCCCAAATTAATATTACTCGTTATTTATTATGTGGCGATGCCCTAACCCAGTTACATATGTTTACTCTAAATGGATGCCCTCCGTAACCGTAATCAAAAATAGTGCATTAAAGTTTAATCACGGTGATTTGTTTGGTGAGACCACTTTTTGGTCATCAAACAATTCTAATGCAACTCTTAACTAACAACGTGATTAAACACTTGACTGAACTCCACTATTCTCGAAGGTCCCATTCCAGCAACCAGTTTGGTGCGCATTAAACGGATCCGTAATTTAAATATATTACCGATAAGACTGATCAAACTGTTTTATGTGGGTTATGGAAGGCACCCAATAATGCACAATTTTTGATTACGGTTACGGAGGGCATCCATTTTAGAGTAAACATATGTAAAATGCATCTTCACGCTGGAAAGTTATGGATTTTGCTCAGCCTTACATGAAACAGCAGCAAAAATATAATACTCCATTTTCCAGTCCATAGTGGTTTTGAGGTTCGTGGGTCTGCATCCAATCCTAAGACTTTGCTTTCATAGAAATATTTCATTGTATTGTGAACTCGTATCGTCACCTTCTCGGTAAATGCCTAAACCCGTTTGTATTAATAGTGCGATGAAACGAAAGTTTATGGGACGACCTCAAAATCAACACATGCTTTTCCAGACAATACGGTAGCCGCTCCACTCATTTCTCAAAAAGACTTGGTCGTCAACGACATTCCCCCACGTTACGGTGCTCTACGAGGTCTTGGTGGGCTATTATTTCTTCAAGCTCTGACTTCGGATGTCAACGGCAACAGTTGCAACGTTAGCTCTTTTGAAAGGTGCTCGATCGATTCCCTTCCCCGGTGACGACGGCAGCGTTATCATTTACCCCGGTGACAACACACGATGTGCTTTCGACGACTATTCGGACAATACCACAACATTCGGGTCAAGCACGAAGTATTTCTTCCAAGTGTTCCCGAATCAGCGGCAAGAAAATACAAAAGTGTTGCTTTATTTTTAGGGGAGAGGTGCCTGTGTTGATAAGTACATATGCAACTTCGGATTGAGGTGTCAACTTGGCGCCAACCCTCTGCTTTACACAACTGCAAAGGTTGACAACAGTGGCATTATGGAACGCGGAGCTTATGGTAACCCTTTCAACGACTGAAATTTCATATTTCTTTCCTATTGCACAGGTGATATTTTTGTAGACAATAAAGAGCTACAAGCTTTTGAATCGCACAATGCACCTTAACGGCTATAACAACACGAAGACAATACTGGAGTGGGCACTTAATAACTTTCCTGACCCGGAGAAGTTGGTCATTGGTGGCTATAGCGCGGGGTCACTTGGCGCACAACTTTGGTCAGAGAAGATTGCTGAAATGTGGCATGTCGAGCAAAAGTCGATCACATACCAGGTTCTAGCGGATAGTTACATTGGTGAGTTCCCGGAGCAAAAAGCGGCTGCTAGTTCGCTTCTCAACGTCTTCGGAGGACGTGACGTGGACCTGCATTTCCCTGAGTTGATGCAGGTGGAATGTAAGGCAGAAACTGCTACGGCTACTGCGCTAGTCGATGCATTAATCCAAGAAACACCGAAGAGCAAGTGGTTGTTCATTGATAGCAACGCTGATCGTACGCAGCGCAAATTTTATGAGCTGGCGCGATTAGGCATCGGTGGTTACCCATTTACGACGCTATTGGATGCTAAAGAGTTTTACGGCAACTTATCGCTGATCCTGGACTCTCACGCGCGGTTCACAAATGTGACGCGGTTTAATATTGACAGTGACGAGCATGTGTGGCTGAAGGCTTCTGGCTATGCGCCTACCACCAGCTTGGGCGGTGCTTTACTGGGTAATGTGCTGTCGGAGTGGCTTAGGCAGCCACCGACCGACCCAGCATCACCAAGAAATACGACTGTCCAACACTAGACAGAACCAGACTCTGATGCTAGTATTTGACATGGGATTTGAGACACTAGCGTGAATTCAAGACTACACACGCAATTATACTGTTACCTATGCATTGACACATTATTCAATTTTGTTGTGAACTGCAGCTCTGCGCTGGGTGGAGGCTCACCTGTAATGACAATAATGATGAAAGGGGAGATCAGATTGGCGGCAAAAGCCACCAGCGAGGCATTCGTGTATTATACTGGGAGGACAGCTTTAGCTGGCTGAACAGCCTAACCAATCTTATTTCATTGTGCGGGGGCCCCCATATCTTTAATTCGCAAATGTTGCCTGAGTCGATAGTCCACAGACTGAGGCTACTATTACACAAAAGTGTGTAGATTTGATGGTCAGAGTGTCGCTTGAAATGTGTCTCCAGTTCAGCCATAGACTTCCACAGCGGTCTATTCCTGCTACAAGTATTAATTTGAGCTCAAAATTAGACAATGTCAGACTTATTTATGGTGTATTCACAATTTGTCTGAGCTAAATTCGGACTCGTTACAGCAACCTTATTATGCGACATTTATGGTTGCGTTTACACATTTGTGGTTGCTCTAACAGATTTCAAAAATTACGCGAGTAATATAAATCCATATTTCTGAAAACTATTTTCGTTCTAGTACATCACATAATAAGTGCGATTTCAGTAAGTACGATCAATGCTAGCCGCTCATTTTGTATATCGCATTGACAGGAGCGCATTGACAGGAGAACCTTCGTACATTGCGCCAGTTGGAGCAGGAATCAAGCGACACCGCCCCACTGACCGTTCAAGAGCTGGAAATGACGTCAACTGGTACGTTACACGCTGCGACACCAATAGAGACTGTCAATTTGATATTAAGCTGTGGAACTGGGCTTTGGTAGGTCGGAGAACACGAAGCGTCAATACAAAGTTGAAGATCGCGTATAATGCGCTGGGAATTGAAGACGACGACATCAGCGATGAGGACTACGAGGTGTAAGACGAAGGTGAAGAAGGTGACGCCTCTTCTGCGGATGAATCGCGCGAGGAAATTGTGCCAAAAGCCGGTAAGCCGATACTGTTCAAAGCTTTTATTCGTAACGTTAATTGCTGATTTATTGTGTTACTTTTGCATATTAGCAGGGAAGTCGAGAGCTCAAAGAAGGGAAGCTTCAGGTATGGTTGTCTTCATGTTTGCAAAGTCACGTTACGTTGTTTTCACTCAAGTTAACGCATTGCTAATGGTTGGGGTTTGTTTGACAGGCTCCGGTATCTCGCTAAAGCGTCACTCACCCCACGAAGCTGTACAACCCTCTTTCCCCAAGCGCAGGATGCTGAATGTACAAAGAAACACGCATGACAATGACAGTGGGGAGGAACCATTGATTACCTCGGAATACTCTCCAAAAAAACGCACGAGCAAGCACCTCGAAGAACTGGATTCGATGAACCCAGGTGATGATGGGATCGTAAATATGGTGCCAGCATTTGGGTCGAATAAGTCGTATAAAACTTGGGAGGAATTTGAAGAGGTGTTCTCCAAGTACAAGAAGAAGAACAAACTCAAGTTTCGAGTGCGGAGTTCAGAGAAAACGGCTCTATACAACAGGTATGATTGATATGCTTATATTTATTACCGATTAACTAACTCACGTGATATTGTAGCACTCATGAAGACCAAATTCCAAGCGACTTCGAGTTCTACCAGAGAATCTACCGGTGCACACACGGAGTATCCCAGGCATCCAGATCCAAAGGCCACCGCAACCGCAAGACTCGCTATTGCAAGTGCAAAGCGAGGTTAACGGCCGCAGTCGACCGGTGTGCTGACAATACTTTTAAGATCATGGTCAGGAATGAGGTAGGTGATGAGGCGCTTATATTTGGTTGTGGCTGTCTAACATTTGCTTGTTTTGTAGAATCACACGCACTCACATCCAACTACTGGAACCGAGGCGTCATCCTACCTCACAACCAAGACTCTGCCACTTGATGCCGAAGATCGCGAAGACGTGAAGACTTTGGATGATGCCCGTGTGTCTTCTACGCACATCACGAACTTCTTGAACGATCGTCTTGGTACGTGAAACAGGTGCTTGATAATATATATAATCATACTCATGGGTTTATATGTATGATTAGGCTGCAAAGTGACTCCACAGCAGACGCGAAACCTTCTTCGTAGCATCGCCGGTCAGGATTCTGGTGAAGACCACATGAAGAATATGCTCCACGCACTACGACAGTTGGATGGAAGCGATGTTCTAGTTATCCAAGACCAGTTTGACGTAACATGTGGGGTGGTTATGCAGACTAAAGTCCAGAAGATGATGTTCGAGCGTTGGGGCGAAACGTTGGTAATGGACTTTACTCACGGGACGAACAATCTGGGTTATCATTTGGGTGCGTCGTCCAGCAACCTTTTTTATAAAGCAACCCTTTCAGCAACCTTACCCACTATTGCAACCCTGTTGAACACTTCTTTCTTCTGTCTTTTTGTAGGGAGTTTGGTAGTCACCACATGTACAGGTCGTGGATTTCCTGTGGTCGATTTCATTTGCTTAAATGAGCAAGCTACTACGATCTTGTGGTGAAGTGGATCTGAAAGATTTGGCATTGGAATATCCAGGAAAGATCCGATTTGGACGTGATCGGACCTGACGTGATGTGATTGGAGTAGATGACGAGCTGATGTGGGTGGATCTGGTTGTGGATCCAGTTGATGGAGATTAGTGACACGTTGGGTGGGACGTGATAGATGTATTGGCATACGATCTATGCATGTATCCAGATCCGAAGAGCTGGGAAGATCTCGTACGGATATGGATGATGTGGGACTTGCATGATTGTAATATGGGTGCAACAGTATGTCTATATACACTGTGGAAATCGGAGATCTAAGCCTAGATGTCCAGGTCTAGGCTATAATCTACATCCGTGAAGACCAGATCGGTTCGCATATGCGGGTCCATGCAGGGAACTTGGATCAAGGCTCCTGGACCTAGATCCATAAGCGGATCCGAGGGATCCGGGATCTAGGGACATTATGGCAAAGCTGGGCGATGATTGGGGGATCAACGGCATGGAATAAGCTCGGATGTATTATGATTACGATTATCACGAAGTATTACCACTGGATCATGCATGGAAACCCTAGATCAAGGAGATCAAGGAGATCTAGCCGATCTGGAATTGGATCAGCATGATCTAGCCTTATTTAGGCATGATCTGACTCGGGAGATGTGTGATCTGAATATTACGGGAGGTGATTACGGTATTGGAGAAAGGAGAAGGCCAGATCACAACATTGCGACTAGTGATCTAATGTTTATGGTTCAGATCCAGGGTGATCTGCAAAGATGTCGACTGCTATGATGGTGAGGACAAGAAGGGACAAGAATCAGGATAGCGTAATCAGTCGATGTGTCGCTAAGGATAGGATACAGGATGGGATAGGTCTTAACATTAAATCAGAACCGAATTTGCATCGTACGACACAAGTGCTTCGCTACGCGCCTGGAAACGGGAACTACATTGGCCCTACGGTATTAATAGCGATTTAGGTGTATAGATCTAGGGTGGTTGATAATATCTAGATAATATATTGGCTAGATTCAACCTCCTAGTATCTTACCCTAAGTGCAGATCCAAGATCCCGGTATTAATTGCTTAGCCGGTAGATCTTCGGTTTCTCAACGATCAAGATCGCGCTATAGGAAGCGCCAAGCAATCAAAGGACCCCGCATAAAGGGAAATCGACACAAAGGAATTACTACAAGGCCGGATCCAGATCTAGGCCGCCGGATCCAAGCTTGATCTAATCGCTTGACTCCGGATCTACTACTGGCGAGTGGTGTGAAGACTCCCACGCCACTCTACGACCCCAACGTCACGCCAAGACGTTCAACCAACACCGATCGAGCAACTTAGCAGTCACCAAGAGAGGAAGATCCAGCCCAACCGACGGGTACACAAGGTGAGCAAGTTCAGCAGATCACGGATCATCGGAGGACCCCCTTCGTTAGTCGGTGTCCGGGCATTGGTGGGAAGTTGGATCTAGCGATCTCGCAGATTTTGCTGATCCCGCTACACCACAATGGTGCACGTGCCCGGATCTGTTGGTGACTCGGGATTTCACCGTGAGTCTCAAGAAGATGTTCAAGTGAAGGTTGAACAAGGGGAACAAGCGTCATCGGACCTCGGATCGACGATGATGCCGCTGAATGAATCAAGATCCGCGGATCAGCAGAGCGCTAGGAGGAACTCTGCTGACGGAAGAGAGGGTGATCCGGATCCAGATCCAGATCTAGAAGAAAAACCTCTACCTCCACAGGTCCCCGCAAGGACCCCGGCGGATCTCGACGCAAGTCGAGATCCGTCAACAAAACAAGGGAAGGCGAAAGTGGAACCGTACAGATTGGTCGGATCCCCGATCGAGCCTCCACCATATCCACCCAAGGATCCTTCAATCTCCAGATCCGACAAGAAGAAACCCAAAAAGAAGCTAACGCGAAAGAAGATGAAGGCTCCAGAGATGGATGATGAAGATCAAATCGGATCTAAACCTAGATCCAGATCGGGACAAGGTTGGTCCGACGAAGATCTAGAGAACTTGTTCTATCACAAGGAACTTCGCGAGTTTTTGGATCGAGATCCCGTGATGCGGATCCTGAGGCTGAAGCAGGTCGGAGATCCAAGGGAACCTGTATCAGCTCCGATCAAGACTGCCAACAAATTAGAAGCGGTTAAGGATTTGTTGCGACTGCTGAGGGAAGCAGGGATGACCACTGGAGCTTTCGACGCGGATGATATCTTTGATCTGGATCTGAAAGTGATCCAGACTGCCACCAAGGATTTATTCTCCAAGCTTAAGATCCTTGTCGGCGAGATCCCGCAGATCACAAACCCAGTGCCATCACCTCCAGCAAGTATTACGGAACGCCAAACATCCTCATCGCATTACGCATCGGCTGCCGAGGACGAATCAGACCTCTCGTCGGAACCAAAGCGAATGTCTCTGGGACCGTCTGGTACTTCAATGCTAGAGGCGCGATCCAAGATCCAACGTCGGAATCAGCCCAGATCCGGCCGCTCAAGGATGATCCCAGCCTCCGAAGACCAGATCACGGCAGCTACGACGTCAGATGCCTCATCAGGCACCCTGCAGAAGTATTTCGAAGCAGCCATGAGTAGATTCCTGGCGGAACAGCGAGGGCCGATCATGGATCAAGGAGCAGTGAAGGTACAGGATCCGGGATCGCAAGATGTAGATATGGAATCTGTGAGATCTGAACATAGCACATCTCGATGGGAGTATGATCCAGATGATATCGACTTCCCCATGGCTGCTCGAGCGACGGTCGCGACAGCCACGACCGGATCAGCCGGATCAACCATGATCCAGAGAGTCCGGATCTCCGCGATCTCAGACCTCAAGGAATTCACGGGGAAAGATCAAGACGAAGATCGGGCCAGGGCGTGGATCGGCAAAGTGAAATCGGCGTTCATGCGAGATCAAGCCTCGGACGAAGAGAAATGTCTGACCTTTGCAGATCTATTGGCCGGATCCGCCAAGAACTGGTATCGACAACTAAGCAGATCCACCCGTAACAAATGGTCGGATCTGCTTCGAGCTTTCCAGATCCAGTACTGCGGATTGGGGTATCAGTGGCTAGACAGTATTACCATGCCCGACGCCGACCAGAGGAATCTCCCTCGATTACCTCTACCGTCTGAATGTCGCCGGATTACGCGCAAAGTTGAAGATCAAGGATGGTAATGCGAAAGATCGACGTGAACATGTAGATCACTACATCGAAACTTTGGAAGATCAGGATCTAGCTGACAGGCTGACTCTGCTACGACTATCTGACGCGGACGATCTAGAAGAAGTGCTACGAGCCCGTGAACGTGCAAAGAGTAGACAGAAGAAGGCCGCATTCGGATCTAGCAAGTACCGGCAGAAGGCAACTAATCCAGCACCTGCAGCTACGACAAAACATGTCCGCGCGGTGCAGATCCGGACGGTGGAGTCTGAATCCGAGTCCGGATCCGACGGATCGGATGGATCTGACTCGGATGGAGACAATCATCGGCGGATCTACCTGGCAGCTGAGCAGGACGCCACCACAAAAGGGGAACCTGGTATGGAGAAGGTCGAGCAAGTACCAATCACCCACAAGCCGACGGATCAGACCCCACCAGATCATAGATCTCGGATCCAGAGCAGCGGATCCGATCGGAACCGTTGCTCGCACTGTGGATCTAAGAAACATTCAGATCTAGGATGCTGGAGACGCCTCACTTGCCATAAGTGTGGTAAGCGAGGACATCCGGCAGATCATTGCCTCTTTGTATGCCGAGGGTGCGGAGAACTACATGATATGGGAAAATGTCCTATGGAAGAGTTCTACAACCAGATCCGCCAGTGGTTCAACCCAGCCAAACATGCAGGTATGCTTCCAGAATCTGCAGAAAAGATGTTAAACTAGGACGCTCGCCGGGTTGGAATCCGGTACGAGCCGAGCGCTCTAGATACTGCATCTATGCATTTGTGAACAAGAAATCGGTAGATCAGGGTAACAAGATCCCAGATCTACGCGGTAATACATGTGATCTGAATGGAAACCGTGCTGTCGCAATCTCAAGTGTCCGCCAGGCGGATGATTACTCCAGATCTGAAGTGACCATGATGGTGGACCTCCATCCAGGAGAGATAAGGGGTTACTGGAAGCAACGGGATCCAGATCTGTGGTTCCAGCCCACAGATCAGGAGAATATACCAGTGATTCAAAAGCCAAGTCAGATCAAGGAGATCCGAAGATCCGAAGTTATGGATCTCTTGCCAGGGGAATCTCGGGGATATTGGAAACACTATGCCCCGGGGAAATGGTTCCGACAAGCCAAGATCACTGGTAAGATCAACAATGAGAAAGGGATCTTGCTCTTAGATACAGGCGCCGAAGTGTCCATAGTGGATACGGCCTTTGCTCGTAAGGTTGGGTGCTATATCGATACGAGCCAGATCCAAGATTGCGTTGGGATTGGCGAAAGTGTTTACAGGACAGAAGGGAGAACCCGGATCAAGATCACGATGGCTGGATCGCTGGTTTACTTTTTCGATATTTGGGTTGGAGATTTAGCAGGTCAAGACGCCATCCTGGGTATGGATTTCATGGTACCGGCGGGGATCCGACTGGATCTGGCCTATGGATCTATAAGTTTACCTGATGAGGTGCGGATCCAACTTAGTGGGCGTCGACAGCTCTACAACGACAAGGCCAGGCTGGTAACTGTTGGAGAACATATCCAGATCGAGATCGGACAGTCAGTGGAACTTCAACTACATCTCCGGATGTCAGATCACGAGAAGTTCTGGGTTACCCGGGGGGATCGTTGGGTACCTACGGTGGTAAAAGGCCTTGGGAAGAGACGGTATCTGCAGATCACCAACGTGAGCGATAAGGCGATCATATTGCAAGAAGATGTGAGAGTTGGGATCTGGCTATCGGGTGATCACATTCCCCGGATGCCAGGATTTGTCTCGGTGGGGTCACGTCGGTATATGGAATGGCAAAATCTGGCTCTGGAAGCCACGGTGGAGGGAAGATCCGAGCATGATGAGATCTTGATGGAATCAACAGAGCCGATGGTGGATCGACCTTCCTACCCAGCACCTCGTGGTATCCTGAAACGACCCGAGATCTCGCAGATACAGGTAAAACCAGTGTTGACGACCGAAGATCAAACATCAGCGGGAATAGATCCGCAGGATCAGACCCTGATCCAACCGGTAGAGACCGAGGTGACAAACCAAAATATGGATCAGGTAAAGGCGGACGATTTGGATCCAGTGACTGGAGGATCAGCTGAAAGAGATCCACCCGGACAGTTATCTACCCCGATACAGGAGGCGTCCCCAGAGGATCGAAGAAATTCCCCAGATCCAGAGCCGGATCCGGAGGTACATTACCATGAAGGTAATGATCTGTATGCGGAAGATGTAGATCAAGAGATGGCGATCCTTCCAGAAATCAACCCCACCACGGATGAGGTGAAGATTGAGGATATCCAAGTTGGAGATCCGGGGATCCAGACTACGGCGGAGATCGAACGATTACGTCAGAAGATCTGGAACTATCGACATCTTCTCATCGGAAAGGGAAATGCTCTACCGCCGGCCGCAAGAGGTGTGGTGTGTGATATCGATGTGGGAGATGCTAGGCCAATCGCCCAACGAGTGAGGAAGATCGCACCTCGATTCCGCGAGAAGTTATCAGATCTGATCAAGGGATTATTATCAGCTAAGATGATCAGTTATTCCAGATCACCCTGGGCCTCACCGATCGTGGTGATCGTGAAGAAAAATGGGGTGGACATCAGGCTGTGTATTGATTATCGCCTAGTCAATAGTCTTACTCAACTGATGGTCTACCCTATGCCCCTGATCAACGATCTTCTGGAGGATCTGGATAAAGTCCTGTGGTATTGCTCTTTAGATATGGCCAGTGGATTCTGGGTGGTGACTATGACAGATCGAGCTCGAGCGATCTCAGCTTTCGTTACCCCATTCGGACTATTCGAATGGAATCGTATGCCGTTCGGCTTGAAGAATGCGCCGCAGATCTACCAACGTCTGATCGACAACGCCTTATATGGATTCACCCGGATCCCGCCTCCTGGATCAGATCCAAGATCCACAGATGTGTTTGAAGTGGGAGAGGCCGATGATCCAGACAAGCCATCAGTGATCGGACGCAGATCGTATATCGATGACATCCTCATACCAGCGGGTAGCTGGGATCAACTATGTGATCGAGTGGACGCCCTACTGGAGGCGTGTGATAAATGGAATCTGTCGATCAGTGTGGTGAAGAGTTTCTGGGGTATGAATAAAGTGGAATATCTGGGTCATCGCGTTTCAAAAAGTGGACTGGAGGCGAATCCCAAGGATCTAGCGGCATTAACGGATCTAGCGTTTCCTGGATCGCTGAGATCGATGCAATCTTTTCTGGGCAGCTTGAATTATTACAGTCGATTTATCGAAGACTATGCTATCTACGCAGCCGTGCTGTACGAGTTGAGGGAGGTCGACTTCGCCGCAATGTCCAAGGATGATGTGCGGATCCAGATCAAGCGAAGTATGGAACATAAAGGGTTGGATCAACTAGATCTGAAGGAAGATCCTGGATCGGACCTGGCATTAAAGCCTACGGGGCCGTCGGATCCAGGAGAACTAGATGGAGTCAAGATGGATCCACGATGGATTCGTGCTCATCGGGCCTTCGAGACACTCAAATCGAAGATCGCATCCACTCCGATCCTACGCCATTTTGATATGGATCGGGAACCCGTGGTGATCGTATATGCGAGTGATTGGGCGATCTCGGCAGCTCTCGTGCAAGAGTACGACCAGATCTACTACCCGATCACCTTCGTGAGCCGGACGTTGAAGTCGAACGAGCTGAATTACAGCCCAGTGGAGAAAGAAGTGTTGGCGCTGCTAAGGATCCTGGATCTCGGATATAACATGTTGGTGGGACGCCGGATCCGGGTGTTGACTAGACACTCCACGTTGGCCTGGTTATTTAGATCGACCGGATTACAAGGGCGATTAGGCCAATGGGCGTCACTGCTATCACCGTGGACATTAGAGATTGTGAAGTGCGTTAAAGGAGAAGAAGAGATCCTAGGGGTGATTGCGGCTAGTATCACGCCCAGATCCATGGTGGATGAAGCGTTGATCCAGATCTCGCCCAAGAAAGAGCCACGACGGAAGATCCAAGCTCCAATTCCTGTGATCCAAGCGGATGAGGAGCTGTATGTAGTCAGTTTCGATGGATCAGCCCGCGTGAAGCGTGGAGGTGGCGCATATAGTGCGATCTTGTGGAAGTTGCCTGAATGGACGGTGATCCAGGCCAGATCGGCCTATGCGGAAGATCTTACCGTCAACGAGGCTGAATATCATGGGCTGTTACTATGTCTGGATCTGTTAAGTACCGTGGATCGCAAACGAGTGGTATTCTGCGGTGACTCTAATCTGGTGATCCGACAAGTCAGGGGTGAGATCGAGTGTAAAGCACCCGGTCTGACTTTACTCAAGCAAAGGGCTTTAGATCGTCTGAGGGACTGGCCAGATCACGAACTTGTGCATGTGAAACGAGATTGGAACGGCAGTGCGGACAGTTTGGCTAGTGCAGCGCTACAACGACAAGGTGGAGTGAAGATCGAGTCGGATGAGGATAAGCAGGATCTGATCACGTTGAATAGATTGGACGAGGTATTGGTAGTCAAGAGGACGGATCAAGCAGCCCAGATCACGGCAGTAGTGACACGATCAGGCTCGCGATCTACGACGCGAACGACTTCGGATCCGCGATCATTACGGGAGGAAATAGTTCGGGATCTCAGGATCGATCGGATCCGACAAGCCCAAGACGAGGAGGCGTGGATCTCGGGATTGAAGAGATATCTGAATGGTGATTTACAAGATCTGACTCAGCAAGAAGCCAAATCATATGCTAATCTAGCAGCCGATTATGACTTAGATCACCACGATCTACTGTTTTACTGCCCTCTACGAGACCGACGGATGCAGATCGAGACAAGCTGATGCGACTAGTGATCCCGGAGACTCTATATCAGGACATACTACATCATTACCATGTGAGCTTGGAAGGTGGACACCAAGGGATCGGCCGAACTTATCAGCGGATCCGGGACCACTTCCATTGGAGAGGTCTGTACAAGAGCGTCCAGAGATACGTGGGCGAATGTGTGGATTGTGAGACTGGTAAGAGCAAACCCCGGATCCAAGGAGAGTCGCCAGGTAATCTTCAGGCGACGTATCCTTTCCAGATCATAGCTATGGATCACATCCCGTCGTTACCCAGATCACATAAAGGGAACACGGAATTGTTGATCTTCGAAGACCTGTTCTCCGGATATGTGATCGCGAAGGCCAGCTCATCAAGGACTGCTCAGACTGTCGCCGAATCATACGAGGAATGTGTCTTCCGACGATTTGGAGCCAGCGAAGCGATTAGACATGATCGGGAACCAGGATTTATGTCCGATTTTTTCCGAGCGTTTAACAAGATCTTGGGTCAACGTCAACGTGCCACGATGGCATATCGGCCCCAAGCTAACGGATCTGCAGAGCGCATGGTTCAAACCACAACTCGAGCGATTAAGATGTACGTGCAGGATCTAGATCAACGAGATTGGGACGAGTATGCCGAGAGGATTACTTTCGCGATCAACACCGCACATGATCGGATCCGAGGAGAAACACCTTTTTATATGGTACATGGGTGGGATCCTAGATCCTCCTTGGAAGCGGTGATCCCGGTAGGAAGTACACGAAGGCATGATCGGGATCCACGACGATGGAGATATCGGATCCAGCGGTACTATCAACAAGTTCGAGAACAAGTTAATCAACGGTTGCGAGAGGCGATCTCAGATCGAGCGGATCTACACAATCAGGAGATCCGCCCGCATCAGATCGAGGTCGGATCCCGAGTGTGGCTATACCTAGATCGAGTAAAAGAAGGATATGCTAAGAAGTTGGCCCACTTGTGGCATGGACCGTTCCGGATCGTGGAGAAAGTCGGCGAACATGCGGTGAAGTTGGAGATCGCCGGATCCGGATATCACATTTTCCCTATGGTACACGTGAACAAGTTGAAGCTTGTGAAAGAGTATCCAGATCGACCACTAATGCGACTCAATGTGGAAAGTCAAGATCGTCTCGATTTTGACGAAGATCTATTACCAGGGGACAGCTGGATCCAAGATCGCGATCCTGATGAATATGAAGTGGAGAAGATCACAGATATGAGATCAGGAAGAAGAACGAGATATGGACGGATCTACCGTGAATTCCTCGTACATTGGCGAGGATATGATGATCCAACTTGGGTGGATGAAGCGGATCTTAATTGTGGCGCTCTGCTACATGAGTTTTTGCGAGATCACACGAATCGTAATCGATTCGGTGTGATGCAATCTCACGAGGAATCGTGAGGTCGCAATCAACGACAACAAGCCGGTTGTTGTCGTGGTGAAATCGGTTGAAGGATCTACATGAGGGATGTAGATCGGAGGAATGGGTATGCATATATACATTGAATACGATGATGATGGAAGATCAAGTCTCGAGACCCGAAGATCCTAGCTGATCGAGGATGGTTATGACTCTGGGAAGTGGATCGAGGTAAATGGGAAGCGTACAAGTCAAGATCACCGGACATATATTGAAGGATGTTATGGAAAGAGACAAATCACATAAGAGAGCTAGTCACTACGATTTAGCTACTGGTCGGTGGTTGCGCTACTTGGAGACCGAAGAACTTACGATCCAGACGAGGGAGACGGCGCGATGGGTGATCCGCAGTATGATCACGATAGTGGTTGCGCCAAGGATCCGCCGTGTCGGCCTCCACTAACGCCTCCAACAGATCAGTGGGTTCCCGACGATTGAGCTGCGGATCGGCCAGATTGGCACGTCTGGCTTCGATCCCAGGATACCAGGCCACCTCGTCAGTTCGCTTGGGGAAGTGGAGGAAGAATGGATCCAGGAGTAGATCCAGATCACACCACCCCTCGATCATGGCCTGGATCAGCGTAAGCAACATGCGCTTCCACCTATTGCCTGCGTGGGATCTACGATTGTTACGCTGTTTAGCGAAAGATCCCAGCCACGGCGATTGTGTGATCATGGCCGCAGTGATCGGGAACTTGTGTGTCGATTCCCAGTACGCGATCAGCTCCGAAGCCTCGAAATCACGGTACTGTCGGATGAAGATCCCAAGTCGGCCACCAACATCGGCCTCGAAGGAGATCGGAGGCAGGGTGTTCCGGATCACCTGCCAAGGCTCCGCCGCTTGTAGTGCTTTCACGTTGGCTTCTGTGATCAAATGACCACAGAAAGCTGGGGCCGTCGGGGATGTGTAGATCGTCGGCCGATGGGGGAAGATCCAGTCGGGCCGGAATGGTAAGATCGGGAACAGGAAGTTCACGGTCATGGCGATCAAGGTTTGATTTGCCAACCGGGACTCAATCCATGGATCTATGTCGGCGGCAGCCATGACTCGGACAATCCGCCGACCGGGAATACAACGACTCTCAGGGAATGGAACCTGAGGGACGAAGGTGATCCGGGGTGGCCGATGTCCAGGGGGCGGATTGGCCGGACCAGATCCGCCTGTGGGACCAGATCCGTTGCCCTGATCTCCGGATCCAGCATCAGAGTTCGAATCACCGGATCCACCAGGAGATCCGCCGGATCCGGCTGCAGATCGGCGTTGGGGAGACGCATGATCTCGACGGCGGGCTTCAGATCGGGATTGGGAAATGGCCATCAATGTTTGAGCCTCATAGAGGTCATCGGCCACTTCCACGTTCTCCTCCTCCTCCTCCTCCTCATCGGATCCAGATCCGACCTCAACCACGTCGCCGGATGATTGACTAGGTCCAGCACCTTTGGAGGGCTGGGTTGAGGCTTGATCTGGGGAAGGCGATCTTCCTCCGGGAGATCCTCCACCCAGATCAAACTCGGATTCGTCCTCTTCATCCATGGACTCATCCTCCGCCTCGAGAGGAACGGATCGCTTCTTCTGAGGCCGCGAAGGGGAAGGCGAGTTGGATCTGCTGCGAGATCGCTTGGATTTGGAGGTGTCGACGTCCTGATCCTCGCTGCCAGAAGTCTCCGCAGAAGGAGAGCGTGGGATCCCTCCCGCGAGTTGATCCGTGTCGGATCCAGGATCCAGACGCAATTGAGTCTGAGGGGGAGGCGCCCCGATTGTGGCCGAGATGGACGCGAGGCGCTGGAAGGCAGCCGTGTATTCATGGCGGAGGGCATCCCGTTCGCGGACTACCTTGCTTAGATCTCGGGAAAGCGTACGGATCTGAGCCTGATTCTCAGTGATAGTACGTTCCCGATCTGCATAGGCCTTCTGGGCTACCTCGACATCATGACGTGCACGGGTCAGATCACCCTCCAGCGTCTGCAGCCGGGCTGTATCCGAAGCCGATCTAGCCCGATGGGCTGCCAGATCCGATTGTAATAACCCCAGAGTCCGTTGCGCTGACAAGATCTCAGTATCCCGCGCACGGATCTGAGCTTGCAAAGAGTCACGCTCCCGAACAATCTGGTCGAGATCGGCTTGGGTGGGCCCCGTGGGTAGGAGATCCGCCTGCCGAGACTGGGAATCAAGACCCGAAGATCCGCGATCATTGCCATTGGATCGAGACAGAAGTAGCTCTGCTTCGACACGATCCAGTTCAGATCGGGTCCTGCGCAGACTTTCCTCCGTCGCAGATAAGGTGGACTCGGCATCCTCCCGCTCACGATCCAGATCGCGGTTGGCTTGTTGGAGATCCAGAATCTCTCCACCTGCCTGTGTCATCTCTGAGGCGAGATGGTGGATAGTAAACTCCAGATTGCCACGATCTCGAGCCAGATCGTCGATGTGAGCCTCTAGGTGGCGGATCTCGTCAATCCGCCGATCGAGACCGTGATTGAGGTCGGCGATCTGGGCTTCCAAGGCCGAGATCTCGGGCGCCGCGGATTGTGGCTTCATGCTGACAACGCGATCAGATTCCAGCGAAGCTTGAAGGTTGTCGCGCTCCTCTCGGAGGCGACTAACCTCGGACCGATAGTGCCCGATCTCGCGGCCCTGATTGGCACACATCATCTCGAGAGACTCGAGAGAGCAGATATGTTCACGATTCAGATCCGTAGCTTCATCGGCTCGACGAGTGGCTTGCCGGAGCTCATTGCTTAAATGCAATACTCGACGGCGTAGGGTGGCGATGGATCGACGGCGATCCTCAGACGTGTCACCGGTTAGGTCGCCGATCTCCGATCGAGGTGAAGGAGGATCGTGGTGGCCAGATCCGTGTTGTGATCCATCGTGGCCGTGATCCGACATAGTTGGCTGAAGAGGCGAAGAGACTTGAGCTTGGCAAGGTGATTTGCAGAATGGACGCAGTGAAGTTGATATGCAACTACAACTGACGACCAGGAGGCGGCTGTGGTGAAGTGGATCTGAAAGATTTGGCATTGGAATATCCAGGAAAGATCCGATTTGGACGTGATCGGACCTGACGTGATGTGATTGGAGTAGATGACGAGCTGATGTGGGTGGATCTGGTTGTGGATCCAGTTGATGGATAAGATTGATGGAGATTAGTGACACGTTGGGTGGGACGTGATAGATGTATTGGCATACGATCTATGCATGTATCCAGATCCGAAGAGCTGGGAAGATCTCGTACGGATATGGATGATGTGGGACTTGCATGATTGTAATATGGGTGCAACAGTATGTCTATATACACTGTGGAAATCGGAGATCTAAGCCTAGATGTCCAGGTCTAGGCTATAATCTACATCCGTGAAGACCAGATCGGTTCGCATATGCGGGTCCATGCAGGGAACTTGGATCAAGGCTCCTGGACCTAGATCCATAAGCGGATCCGAGGGATCCGGGATCTAGGGACATTATGGCAAAGCTGGGCGATGATTGGGGGATCAACGGCATGGAATAAGCTCGGATGTATTATGATTACGATTATCACGAAGTATTACCACTGGATCATGCATGGAAACCCTAGATCAAGGAGATCAAGGAGATCTAGCCGATCTGGAATTGGATCAGCATGATCTAGCCTTATTTAGGCATGATCTGACTCGGGAGATGTGTGATCTGAATATTACGGGAGGTGATTACGGTATTGGAGAAAGGAGAAGGCCAGATCACAACATTGCGACTAGTGATCTAATGTTTATGGTTCAGATCCAGGGTGATCTGCAAAGATGTCGACTGCTATGATGGTGAGGACAAGAAGGGACAAGAATCAGGATAGCGTAATCAGTCGATGTGTCGCTAAGGATAGGATACAGGATGGGATAGGTCTTAACATTAAATCAGAACCGAATTTGCATCGTACGACACAAGTGCTTCGCTACGCGCCTGGAAACGGGAACTACATTGGCCCTACGGTATTAATAGCGATTTAGGTGTATAGATCTAGGGTGGTTGATAATATCTAGATAATATATTGGCTAGATCCAACCTCCTAGTATCTTACCCTAAGTGCAGATCCAAGATCCCGGTATTAATTGCTTAGCCGGTAGATCTTCGGTTTCTCAACGATCAAGATCGCGCTATAGGAAGCGCCAAGCAATCAAAGGACCCCGCATAAAGGGAAATCGACACAAAGGAATTACTACAAGGCCGGATCCAGATCTAGGCCGCCGGATCCAAGCTTGATCTAATCGCTTGGACTCCGGATCTACTACTGGCGAGTGGTGTGAAGACTCCCACGCCACTCTACGACCCCAACGTCACGCCAAGACGTTCAACCAACACCGATCGAGCAACTTAGCAGTCACCAAGAGAGGAAGATCCAGCCCAACCGACGGGTACACAAGGTGAGCAAGTTCAGCAGATCACGGATCATCGGAGGACCCCCTTCGTTAGTCGGTGTCCGGGCATTGGTGGGAAGTTGGATCTAGCGATCTCGCAGATTTTGCTGATCCCGCTACACCACAATCTCAACAATTCTGGAGTACTTTAAGGAGAAGAATCCGCTCTGGGAAAATGTCGTGAGTGTGGTGATCGACAAAGATTTTACAGAATGGAAAGTGCTTGAAGAGTGTTTCCCGGAGGCAAAGATCTTGCTTTGCCAATTTCACGCCATCTCCTATTGGAAAAAGGTCATGAAGCGTTCTATCTACGGAATCAAGATAGCTCAGGGCGAAGAACTGCTGGGCTTGATGATAAAACTTCTTTACAGGTATGTCACCATCGCTAACATATAAAATCACTTACGTCGGCTTTGTTTCAGCTCAACACAAGACGCCTACGACACGCACTACAGGAACTTGAAGGATTCCTGTCACCGCAACAAGAAGCAGGCTTTCTTCGCGTATTTCGACAAAAATTGGAACTCTTGTAACGAAATGTGGTCAAACTTTGCTCGCGGGAAATATTTTACAGCGGGTAATACGACTACAAACAGAATCGAGTCAAACTGGAATCAACTGAAGATGCTGCTTGGCCTGAAGACTCGGATTGACCAAACTATCGCAGGGTTGCTCCAGCACCAGATGACCATTATCCAGCAAATAGTCTCGGAGATTGGGCAGCTTCACTCATCGTCTCGAAGGCCTCAAACAGTACCCACTTTCTTGAGAGAAGTCGGAAGCAGGATTTCAGCACACGTCTTGGACAAACTGAAGCGAGAATGGGAGCAATTCGTGAACCTGATGGAGGAAACAACGTGTGGGGCAGTGTCGCTTTCGGCCTGGACGGTATCCTGCCACAACCAGAGTTTCGAGTGCGACGACTTGGACTGGAAATGCACTTGCCTGTTTTCAATGAGCAACCGCTTACCATGCCGTCACCTTATGCACTTAGCACACAAAGGACATGGATTCAAGATGCTTCCTGTTATGACTATTCGGGAACGGTGGAGTACATTGTCAGCCCTGAATTCAATGGAAGAGCTCGCTGCCACAGGCGATATGCTGCGTTCAATTGTGCGTATGTCAAAGCTAAGGTTGCCAAACCTAATGTTGCCGGACGTGTCCAGTACTGGAAAACTTTCAGCACCAACACCATCCCTGAAACAAGTCGTGTATGTTCGTCTGCGCCGCCGTGAACGAGCAAACCAAGTTGTTCTCTCTTCTGCTGAGAAGTATTCATTCGCGAAAGCAATGGTAGAGCCTCTACTGGAACACTTGTCGAGGTTGGGAAGTGCTGAATTCTATGGAGAGTTACAGACTTGGAAAAGTACGATAGAAGAGGGGCTACGTGTTGGAGAATCTCGAGCAAAAACAGATGAAGTACCGTGTCGTGAAGACGGTGATGATGATGATGAACTGGACCAAGGTGTAGCTTCAACTATAGATCCAGCAGATGCAATTGCAACAGCAAAACTGATGGATGCTTTGGAAAATCAAATTAATGAGGATGTCACGGACGGTGTAAGTAGTGGAGATGACATTCCTTCTACCCAATTGGCTGCTTCCAGTCCTGAACGACCCACGTCACCGATTGATAAGGTAGAAGCTAACGTCGAAGCGCCCTCGTCTCGCCAAGTAGATGTGATCAATGTTCCGAAGCCGAAGCGCCGAAATCGATCGCGGTCGACTCCGACTCAGCTCCGTCAATCCAAGATAACTTCGGCTCGACTTGCTATCCACAAGTACCCAACCGGACTCACTGTTAAGCTTGATGAGCTGATAATTTGGGCCCGCAACACACCCAACGTGAAGCACGTCTTGACAACTATGGAGAAATACCCAGTCCAACTGACAGACGACTACCTGAGGTCGCGGGTCATTGAGTGCCAATGGGAAGCCATGAGAACTGGCGACAACATTCATCCTTTCGTTATTCCTGCTGATCTCACACGGTCAATGAAGGCTGCAATTACTACTGCACGAAAGGAACAGCGCGAACCCGACAACCTCGTCCCCAGTGTATCACAGCAAGGAATTGTTCTTGACATTGTTGCGTCCATCGACCCAAAACTATGGAAGTTCTGCAGGTAAGGTTGCTGAATTGTTGTGGTTGCTTTATAGGGTCGCTTTACTAATATGGTTGCTGTTTCGTTTGTAGTCGATACGTTAATGCGTCGACAGAATTCTACCGAGTGAAGGCGAAGGCCAAGTCATGGGTCGAAGATCGAAAGTGGCTTGAACGCAATTGGTCTAAGTTGGACTCAGATGTTGACTTTTTCGCGAAGGAAACGCAAACTTGGGGTGTAACGCGCGAAACTGTCCGAAGGCGCCATCAAACTCTCGCCAACGAAGTGATCTCGAAGTTTACAAACTGTCGTCTTCGCAGCGCGTTCGCTACAAGGTGTGACAAAGTAACCATTCCTTTCGAAGAGCTGGTCGGAAGTGTTTGTCGTGGGTGGCTCTCTGACAGTTCGATCGAGTTCTGCTTGAGTGAAATTGCAGCATCCGCGGGTGGTTGTTGTGTGGTGTCTTCGCTTTTATGGCAAATTGGTTGGCCAGCAACTCCACGGGACCAGCTAGGCGACTATAAGTTCGTCGTGCATCCAGTTAATCTGAATGACAGTCACTGGGGTATTATCATCATTCAGCTCGAGCTCACTGGTGGTCAGCTTCATGTACTGCCTCACATGTATGAACCACTTATTAACGACTGCTATCACGAAGAAATGGAGACAATTTGGAACGGCGACAAGCGAGAAGGGCTGCGAGGATTTATTGATCGCTGGCACAAGTCATCAAATCCAGGGGGCAAAATGAATGTCGATCCAGTTACCTGGGTGGATGCCCCACAACAACCTGATAACTCTAGTTGTGGCGTTTTGATCGTCGCTCACGCACATAGCGTCGTTGCAGGGAACGCAGACCTGCATTGCTACAATGTTAGCAAGACAGATGTCGACGTAATGCGCTTGCGGATGCTATGGTTGATGCTGCTGCGGTCCCGCGAGCGCCGAATGCCGAAAGTTGATGCTTTTACAGTATCTGAAATTGATCAGAAGCTCCAGGATCAGCTCAAGTAGTCATGTGAATCTGTGTAAACAATTAATACAGCTCCACTTCACTGCCTAGTTTCTTAATCTATTTACTGCCATCTCTAGCAGCACTCCAAATGACATCATACCGTCTTGAACCACGCCATCACTGCCAAAATCAGAGTCCATAGCGTACAAGCATTCCTCATTCTCCTCGATCCGGGACATCAGCTCCATCTGAACCCTGAGTATTTGTTCCAGTATTTTCCCGATCTCCTCCAGCTTGCGTCTTGTGTCCGTGAGCTCTTCACGTCTTGCTCGTACCAGTTCGTGTGATAGCGATCTTCTATCCATCGTCGTGAGACCCTTGCGTGTAGTTGAAAAACGAGAAGCGTGAAGAATGTGTGGCACACGTGGACATGGAGTGTAACACACACTACTGTGTGGTACACATTTCTCTATTTTTAGAGCAATTCAATGTAATCTATTGCTCAAGTGATGACGATGGCGACGTGGCAGTGCAATCTATTATAAATTACGGCTGAAAACATATGTTTTGAGGTTGCTTTAGGCGATATGGTTGCATTAATTCCTGTCGTGCTGTCGTTACCATATGGTATATGGTTGCGGTAACGCCGTTCAGCTAAATTTTCAAAATTAGTCTTGAAAATGGGCCAAATTGGCGACGTGGTTTGGTTTCTTCCTACAATTAGCAGCTGCTGCTGTTAGAGAAGTGAATCAGAAGCCAGGTAAGAGTGATGCCTACTGCGCTCGCAATACTGTGATGCGCTGCAGCTAATCTTTGAATAAAGATGGAGTCTAGTTACAAGTCAACTCTTCCCTCATCTACAGGAAATCATCAAACAGTATTCTGAGGAATTTGCAGGCAATAAAGAAATTGAATAATTGGACTACAAGTCCATAGAGAGACAGGCACCAAAATGACTCGAGCGGTAATAACGAAGGCAAGTCGGTACGTTTTTTAGTGATGAATAGTACGGGTGGCAAAAAGGCACTCCTCTAATTTCATTGAATCTTAGACTAATTTAGAAGTTCAAAATTAGTCAATGCTCAAAATTAGTCTATGCAATCTGTGCTCAGACTATCACTGTAGTGGCTGTAGTTGTAATGCAGTGGACTACACCAGTGTTAGCGGCTTCCAACTCGCAGAATATGTGAGGTGTCCGATTAGCCCTAAACTTTTCGCAATATGAAGTCGCAATATGAAGTGTTTACAAGACAATGAGCGCTTTACTTCAGCAGATTTGGGTCACAAGAGGGTATCAGTGATACCGTATCACCATATTTAGACTCGCACAACGCAAAAAAATCGGGAGTGGGATCATTTACTTTCCGAGTGCATATGAACTGCTGCCTTTACGCAGACTATGTGTTCCAATGTCTTTTGGGTTGCAGCTGAGAACACAAATTTCCTTACCACTTTTAAAGCTTCTATTAGTTGCATTCTCTGTCCTCCCAGCCCAAAGCATTGCCTCTAGTTTAATGATTTCTCAAGTGAGTCTTCTTGCTCTTCCTTTGTGTTTTGTCAAACTGTGATTGTCATACGTAGTGGGGATCAGTATAAATCCTCATCAAATTCGAGAAAACAATACACATGATATCCTGTAGTTAATGTTTGGCGCTGTTGCTCATCGATAAGGATTATCAACTTTTGTACCAGTAATACTAAGGGCCTGTTTGGCACCACTCCGAAATCGTGATTAACAGCTCTAGATCGTGATTCCCGCCACTTCGGAATTTTGAACAAAATTGTCGTTCCAAACGACCCCTTATATCGCAAGCTTTAAAAATGCAAAAATGGAAACACAATCTTTCGGCCCAATTGCGTGTCCAAACAGTCGCCCAATATATCACAATCAGGTTCCTAAATCGTGTTTGCAAAGATTCTACTCTGAGTAGAATTTCTAGATCGTGATAAGGATCCAAGACCGGAGCTCCCCCTCATTTCCTGTTGGTGCGTCCAGGTGATTACCAGTCAATGGCGGCACCGCGAGCTTCGTGGGATGAGGCCAAGGACATGTTCCTCATTGAGTCAATGACTGATCAAGCCCGAGCGGGGAAACGTTCGGACTCCGGCTTCAAGAAAGAGGCGTGGGTGGCTGTGACGGCAGCGATCAACCAGAAATTTGGCTTGGAGTTGTCAAGCAGCAGATAAAGTCACGGCTGCAAACGGTAAGAGGATTCCTGCCTGTAGTGCTCAATACAGATCTAACGTGTGGCTGATGTTCAAGCTTAAAGGAAAGTATACTGCTGTGTCGGGGATGCTCTCCGCGTCGGGGTTCGGTTGGGACCCTGTACGCAATGTTGTACTTGTCCATGATGATGTATGGGAAGACTATGTGAAGGTAAAGGACCCTCAGCAATGCTATTGTTTTCATGCGTAATAATTTACCTCTTTAATTCGACCAGGGAAATCCCAAATGCGTCGACTATCGCCAAACACCATTGACTTACTATAACGCGCTTGTAGAGCTTTTCGAGGGAACCTACGCAACGGGTGAATACGCTATCACGTCGGACGAACCCTGTCCAACAGACTTCTTAACGGGAACCAACGCTCCTACTCCTGCTTCCGGCTCCCTATCGGGGCCAACAGTTGAAGCTTCAAGCGAAGCTCATGCTCCAGCCTCGACAACCTCAACATCGCCTCCACCATTGTCTTCAGCTGGAGCTCCTCCTCAACAAGGAAACCAGCAAAAAATTAAAAAGCGTACTCGGGAGAGCGGTGGTGCCATGATTGCCGATGCGATGAAGGAGATTGCATGTGAGATGCACAACCGCAACGTGCACTTGAAAGTGCTCTCACCGTCCTGATATGATGCTATTTCTGATTTTCGAGCGACAGGTGGATATTACGTTATGATGTGATTGGTTATATTATGCGCTATGAGAGAAAGGGGGCCTGGGACTGCACCCGTGCGACATCTGTGGAAGATTTTAGACGAACCTTCGCCTGACTGTAAAGGGGCCCAATGGACCAGAAGTGTACTTCAGAGTGTGCACAACTCTGAAGGTCAAATACACTCTGTCTGGTCACCGGACTTTCCCCGACGATGAGTGCCTAATTCCTGGCGGAAAGTCTCTCAGAAGAACGTATCTCTGAGAGACCTCATCCCGTTACCGTCCAGCGCGACGATGATGGTTCAAGGATCTACACTACTTACCCGCAGAGACCAAGTATCGCGCGCCGGACGCCGCACACCCGCGCAACCTTCAAGAACTTCGCGTACGTTGAAGCATTGGTGCTCCGTACTATGATATTCCGCCCAAGATTCTGGTATTCCCCACTCTGAAGTACCAAGACTCTAAAAACCAAAGTGATTTCAGACTCTGAAATCAACGAAGATTCAAGACCATACTGAAACCAAGTGAACCCAAGTTCAAGTCACGCAATCAAGTGATGCCTGACCTGCACATCCCCCGTAATGACGTCTCTACCTATCAACCCATCGAGATCTGCTGCACTGACCATACTGAAACCAACTTCAGGTCACGCAATCAAGTGATGCCTGACCTGCACATCCCCCGTAATGACGTCTCTACCTGTCAACCCATCGAGATCTGCTGTACTGACTGCATACTGAAACCAAGTCAAGATACCTGATACATACAAGAACCAAGTGTACCTGAGATATGAAGACTGACTGCATGAAGGACGACAAGAAGAAGAGAGATACCAGAGATATATGAGAGTTATGAGAAAGATAAAACGATAAACAGAGTTCAATTTGCTTGCTACTGCACAAGTCCGCTTGAGAGGTATCCAAGCCACTGCGTCGAGGACGTACGCCGTGTGATCTCCACCAAATTCAGTCCCCTTAGGTGGAGATCAGGTAACGTAGAGACCTGAGAGGACCCGCCTATTCCATATCCTAGTTGGGTCGTTTGTTTTGTCTCTAGCGGTAGCCCATTTCATATTGCTTGTTTGGACAGGCTCTGGAAACTAGACAGTCGTTTCCAGGGTGCAAGGTGGACTGTTGTATACAGCCGATTGTATTGGTTTATATTTTCCCTCTATATTAGAGGGTGGTGCGCGAACGTGACAGGGATACCAGACAGACCAGGTGTCTGGTAACGAGTCCCTAGTTGACCTGGAGTACTAGCCCATCGTTCAAGGGCCCAGAAAGAATAAGAACGGCTGTATATATTTGTATATTCCTGAACTCTGTATATTTGTTGTTTATCTCTGAAAGTCAAGTATCTCGGTTCTGGATTTGTGATATTCAGACACCGATATCAGACTCTCTCTGGTATATTAACCTCTTTCCGACCACCAACTTTCTGGTAACCTACTTGGTTTCCAGAAACTCCGACTCCCAAACGCTCCTGGAAGGACTTCCTGAACCCCGACACCAGACTCCAAGGGAACACAACTTCTCTTCACTTTGAACTTCAGACTCCGGCGAGGGTCATATTCCCAAGACAACGAACCCACAGGGATACCACAAGGTACCACACGCCCACCTACGTTGTACGGCTCTGAAATCCTTTCAGCAGTCATATAACCGGGTTCACTGTACGCCACCTGCTCCGCGACCAAAGTTTCACCGACTTCGCGACAGTCCCAAAAGGCGGTGAGAATTCTTCAGAATGTGTACGGACATCAATTTACGGCTACCAGAATGGCCAAGGCTTTTGACATAATGCTGGATGAACGCAAGGCGCAAATATTTGTTGTGATGGAAGAAGGTGAAGCGCGTGATCTTTGGCTGGATATTCAACTGACGGGGTCAAATTAAGTGAAAACCAAGGCACAAACCTCGGCCGTTGAGTTGTTTATCATCTCACTTCATCCGGCGGTCAGATGCCTAAAAATAGTTACTTGCGTAGGAATCCCACATAGCCTTTGCTAAACTATCTCGAAATTCAGCTGCTACTGCATATGATGCGTGTCGGCTAGTACTTGTGTTTCTATATTCAGTCGTTTGAAAGCTTTGATCTTCATCGTCAAGTTCCAGTTCGCCCTCAGGATCATCTTCAAGGTCATTCTGGCCGAATAAAGTTGTGAAGTACGCAACATGCAACGACAATTTTTGCTTGAGTTGCGACACTGTATTCTGGTGCGCACATAAGAATCGGGAATCTACGCTTTAACACGCCAAACACACGTTCAATTACGTTGCGTGCCTGAGCGTGGCGCAAGTTGTATAGCTCTTTGTAGTTTTGAGGTCTAGCCCAACAAAACGGGGTCAGTGATGATACATGGAAGTGATTTATGTGTTACCTTTCTTTGGCTTGTCCCCACTCACGTAGATGATAGCGCACGCCGCGATAGGGTGTCAGCACCTCCATCGAGAGACCGTATCCTGCATCGCCTAAATCAAACAGTCCAGGTGGAGTAGAAACCCCCTTGTGTGTAGCATCAGCCAACACCGTGGAGTCTGCCGCAGAACCGACACGATACAGGGTTAGTAAACTAACAACAATATAGTCACTAAAAAGTCTTACCTTCCCACCCCGCCACGACAAATGCAAAATACATATCAAACGTACAGGCCGCAAACACATTCTGACTCAGCCCACCAGAGCGATCACGGTAGGGTTTTGCATTTTCATCGGGAACGAACTCTGGAATATGTGTTCCATCGAACGCTAGTTGACAGCGCGCGAAATGCTTAGCAAATTTTGGATTTTGGGTGAGCTCGGTTGATGGTGTACTCGGCTGCACTATTTGTGAAGAGGCCAGTGAGCAAATAACATCTAGAACCGCGTGGAAATGCCTTTAATTGCAAGGAAAGGTTAGATAGTAAACCACTGTGTAGTATAAGTAGTTTGAATACCTGTGCACGGTCTCACCGCTGTGCTGAAAACGCTCTCGGAGCTCACTATTGGACGCACTACGTGATACACAGTAGAGAAACATGGCCACCTTTTCGTTTGTCTCCACACCTGCCCAAGGAGAGGGCGGTGCAGCTCGATCAACTATCCTGCACAGACTGCGAAAGACGCCCTTTGGCATCCTCAGATTCTCGAAGATCTGTACGGGGTTTCCCTCTTCGAGCTCTGCTGTCCACGCTTCCCCTGTAAGCACTGACGTCCTGCACAGCTCTTTACAAAGGTGGCGCCCGCTATAGTACCCTACAGCCAGCGCCAGAGCACGCAACAAACTCTTGTTCTTCATCGCTGCTGTCTTCGTAGTCTACCATGACCCCTCCCCGAACTGGCGAATTGCAATCTACTCCAGGATTTGTAATATCCGAAAGATCGTGATCGAGATGTGTGTGCCAAACGCGCCCGAACACGATTTCGGTCTTCTCGCCCAAAAGTCGCATCTATAACTAAATTGTGATTGTATTATCGCGTGGTGCCAAACTGGCCCTAAACCAACATATAATTCTGTCCTGATCCCCTGATATAATTCAAGATGGTGGGTTCGTTGCTTCCCCTTATCAAGCATCTTTCATCAACTCCCGGAAAACACAAATACTTTTTATAGAACTCGAACGGCGTGGTAAATGGTGTGATTGATCGCATGCTTATTCTGACTTCAAACTAATATTTTGTTGTTTGATACTACCAGCTTTATCGATACTTATGTAAAAATTATGACGCAGAACTTATACTTTTAGGCGATTATAAATGATATCAAACACGGTTTACAATTGTTACTTGAAGTATAAAAAATATAACATTAGCATGTCTAACGCCACATCATCGCCAATGGCTTACACATACGTACAGGAGCACAAAAGCACTGTACTTAAGCAGAGACGTATTGAACTTGTGTGATCCCGTCACATTATCCCCACTTTGTTTATACAGATTGCATTGGCCTTGAAGTAAGAGTATTGGACGCTCTGCATTATTTTCTCTGTGTTATACGAGTGTACCACGTCGTTCCATCACACTGAAGAATTGGTTGACGTTTGTTCTATCCCTTTGCGTTCCTAAATTTTCGCTTGGAATTCAAGCAGAAGTCCAAGTCATGGACCCCAGTTCATCAAACAAATACTTCGCCGCACCATGTAAATGATAAATACCGTGAATCCAGTTGATGATTGCGGTTCGCATGATATCACCAAAACACCAGAACTGGGTATGTGCATGTCGAAAAGAAGTCTGGCTCGTCATCACCATGCCAATGTGCCTCTCACCTTTCATGCATTTCTTTAGCTAATCGACGATGTCATGACATTTCTTTCTCGTACCGCACGCACGTTGAAATACAGCTGTGAGTTCTCCATCAGAAGCGGCATACAAATTTCCTATCAAGCTCCTCGTGGGTTCAGCTACTTACAAAACGAAGAACCGGCGGTAGTTACTGGGCGAGTCCCGTGCATGAACGACCAACGCCCTTTGTACCAGCGCTCCAGCTCGAGCCTCGACAGTCCTATCAACAGTAGCAGCATGGCCGAGCAGCGGCCCGGCCCCCGGATCCGCGTGACGCGCGCGTTCTCCCAGATCGAGGAGCCCGCCACACTGCAGCAGCTCCATGAGCTGCTCGTGCCTACGTCCAAGAAGACGCTCGACGTGCGGAGACTCGTGTCGCCCTCACGTGCGCCGCCGCCCGTGCCGCCCACGTCTCCCGCTTCTCTGCGTCCGACGCCCCATTCATCCCCTGTACCACGTGCATCGCTTCGGAAACAGGCCACAGGGAGCAGTGACGGCAGCAGCGTCTCTAATAGTCCACCGTTTGCACCAAGAGGACGACCAGGACGTCCCCCACGCAATGTCAGTGCTGGTGAAGCGGCTGAACGACGACGTAAAGTCAGTATTGGACGTGAAGATGCACTGCGACGTAATGTCAGTATGAGTCATTCCGCTGCACTGGAACCACGACAGGACTCGAGAGAGTGGGAAGAGACAGCAGCGAGACTTAGTAGACGAGTGCAGGAGCTCGAACTCGAGAATTTCAGGCTGAAAAACGGCACAGAACCGCCGAGATCCTTTGCTGGAGGGGAAATGCACGCGTTGCGAGTCGCGGATGTGGCCGCGGCAAAGAGCACAAAACGAGGGAGTCTCAACAAGTCGAGAAGTTGTGCCAATGGTTTTGGAGTTACAGGACTCACTGTGGCGGAAGCAGCGGCTGCGTCGCATCGCACGCGAACGAGACGCTTGGCTTCGGCTGCTAGTGCCACTGAAGCGGCAGGTCAACTCCGATCAGGCTACTGGAATGGAGCGAATAATGTCAAGAGCAGCTTTAGCTGCAACAATCTGGCGGATCTCGAGCAGCCCGACTTCATGCTTGAGAAATTGCGCACGTTACCCCCTTCTACCGTTGCAGCATCCACTAGTACTAACGGTGGGAACAAGAGTGGAACAGCACCCTCTACTGTTACTACGACGCCAAGTGCGCATGAAGCCTCGCGCAAGAGTGACTCGTTCCAGCGCACGAGTTCCGAGACCGAGGAGGACTTTGCCAGCATGCGATCACAACATTTTGCGCTCAAGAACGCGCGGAAAAACTCGTCTCTTGTGGCCCAGCAAAGCTTGTCATCTGATGACGTAAGTGTGGAGGAAACTTTTGACGAGTCTGAAAATCGCATCACATCACCACGCTCGTACTTTGAGGCAGGACTGCGGACAGGTAGCTTCTCGTTAGGACCAACAGCATCGCCAGCATTGAAGACAAGCAAGCGGATGAATGTGCGAGACGTCCGTATATGGGTGGGTACATGGAACATGGGCGCAGCAGACCCGTTTGATGATGGGAAAGGAATCATTGACGAACAGCGCTCGGCCACAATGCTACAGAACTTCTTACCACACGGCTACCAGTTGTATGTGCTCGGAGTACAAGAAGGCGTGTCGGAGAACGTCTATCACGCAGTGGAGGCATATTTGAATCGCAATGAGCGAGGTGCTGGGTACTATCGCATGGAGATGAAGAACAGCAGCTTTATGGTGAACCACAAAAATTACCCTCCTGACGCAGTGATTGACGCTGTGCACGGTCGTGGCGACGGAGCTTTTGTCGGCACCAAATTTACAGGGATGGCTGTATTTTATTGCGCCGACATTCAGGACAAGATTAAGCTGATTCGAGCGGGTGCACATAAGTTCAAGCTTACAAGTGGATCAAAGGGTGGTGTTGCCGTGGCGCTCATGATTAATCACACGACAATTGTTTTCGTGAACTGCCACTTAGACGCACGGAATGATACGTATCGTCGCGAACAGATCAGGAACTTGAATGCCAGCCTGGGTCGTGTGATGGGTCACTACAGCTTTGATCTGACTGAGCAGTTCCATCACGTAGTGTGGATGGGTGATATGAACTATCGTATCGTTCTGCTAGACCCTCAGATGGTACTGCACATGCTCGAAGAGGGTCGTAACCTCGAACTGCACGATAAATTCGATGGACTATTGAATGACCGCCGTAACGGTGGTGTCTTTGAGGGCTTCACAGAACCACACAAATTCCCGGACTTCTACCCAACGTACAAGAAATTCCCCAAACGCGGACCCGTGAATGAAACGCTACCGCTGTGGCCGTCGCTCGTTTGGCGCGTGCTGTACAAGGAACCGTTTTATAAGGGAGGCAAGGTGAAGAAACGCGTACCTGGATGGTGTGATCGCATCCTGATTCACTCACTTCTAGTCAGCGACTCGAAACTAATCCCTGAAAAGGTACCAGACCCTACTTGTCAGGATGTATCACCGCGGCTTATCGACAATTACCGGTCGGTTAATCATGGTGATGGAATGGATGTGAGTGACCACAGCCCAGTGTACGGCACTTTTGTACTCAGCTTCCCGCAGAATGACAACAACGTGCAAGCATTTACGGCAGGATCCCCCCGTAGGTTAGCGCATCGCAACTCCCGATCTATGTCCACGGCTAGTGGCATTAGCGATGGAGACAGGTATTCCAGCTCAGTGAGTGGCAGCTACTTCGATCAGGCTCGCGTGGTCCGGCAGATGAAAGCACAGAACCGCCCTGTTTCGACTGTCTTACGAGTGTTTAACATGGAATTAGTATGGAATGCTAACACTGTCGTTCCAAAGAAGACGCGCATAGTTGCGCCATTAGTCGGTGAGGACGCGAAGCAGTGCGACGTAATTGGTGAACGGTGCCAAGGTTCCAGTGGGCTGAACCTGTCGCTGAACGCGGTCATTCAACATACACGGCCACTTGAGCAGCTACACATGCTGGTATGGGTGAAGAACGAATCAATTAACGGCCATTGCACGCTCTCGCTAAAGCGTATCGCACGCCAGGAAGAGGGAGGCGAGGTCAAATTCCGCGTCCCCCTTTACAACGACTCGATGCGCGTGCACCTCGATGGGCATCCGCTGCTAGTAGTTTTCTCCGTGCGAAGCAAAACTTTCGCCAAGTGAGAGCACGCACATTCATCGTGCGTCCAATTTGCTGACCCTCTTCCCCGATCCAAGTGACAAAGAGGAGATAAATTCTGAACAATTCAAACTTGTCAACATGGGCTTTTTGAGTTGGGAGTTCAAGTGAACCAAAATGACGGAAGAGTCACAGCCGACTCGTCGCAGGACTTGCTGCACAAATCTTTTACACTGGAAAGCAAGCAGGCAAGTATGACAACACAGATTCAGGAAGATGATAACGACTCCAGCAACTTGGTCTCTGTTGACACGGTACCTACCGGGCCGTTCGAGCATCTCCGGGATGCGCTTCCAGTGCTGAGCGATTTTGAGATTCGGCAAAAGCTGTTGCAGTGGAATTTAAGTGATACGCTACAGCTGAAGCGATTCCGCGTGCATCAACAATTGTCCAGGGAATGCGATGAGGCTTTGCTGACGGAGTTCTTCCAAGACATTAGTGTTCAGCAGGCTCTATCGGTACGTACAACAAGTATATGCACATAAACTCACCTTCGAATGCTGATGATTTCTGTAGCTTCCTACACACATCAGCAGCAACTCGTCTACTCCAATGAAAAAAATGACATTCAAACCAAAAGGTCAGTGGAGTCTCTTCGTTGCAGTTTGAGCGGTTGCGTGCCAACGTGACAAGTATGGCTTTCTTCGAGAAGCTGGAAGCAGCAGGTATCGTTTCCCGCGACGGTAGTTTGCGCGGTTGCATCGACGAAGACTTTGATGGTTGCACCGCAAGCGACCTGCTCACTGAGATGCTGGTGAACCCAAACTCGGACAACTGCGATGTGTTCTCTGACGAAGACCGTCAGGAGTTCATCTTCCAGCTTTTCTCCGCTCTTGTGATTGGTGGTGGAGCACTGCGTCAAGCCGACTCACGTGTACAAGCTTATGAAAATGTCACGCGTACACTGTACCGCGCACTTGTGTCCGTCAAGAAAAGCGTCGCTGATGCCAATGGGAAACGAAGCATCGAAATCACATCTCGCGTGTATCGCGTGAGTGGAGACGCACTTTTCGAAGCTCCTTCACGTTTTCACTCGTGTTTCGCCATTGTGGATGCTCGTAAGCGCTGGCTCACAGTCTGGTACTGTCCTTTCAGAGCATCTTGGTAGGTCGAGCACCGAAACAGCACATAACGCGCAGCGAAATGGCTACACTTTCACCACACTCACCTTTTTCATTGGTTGAAATCATGTCATTTTCCATCACCAGACAATTTCTCATCATGGAGCGCGTACCGATCCGTTTAGGGTCGCTCCGGACGACGGTGAAGCCTTCCAGCAATGTTTCAGCTCCACCCTTTTTCTCTGAAGGCCCGTCGGTAACTAATGCGTCGCTGGTTCGAGTGTGTCGTGTGTGCACGACGCAGGAGGCGAGATATACCTGTCCGCGCTGCAACACTCCGTACTGTAGTGTGGACTGCTATCGGTCACATGGCGAGGGTTGCACAGAGCAGTTCTTCGAGAGCCACGTACGCAGTGAGATGAAGTTGGCTTCAAATGCAAATGGAGACGATGACAAAAAGCAGCAGAAGAGCATCCAGGAGTTGCTGGAACGAGTGCGAGAGTTTCAAGAAGAACAGCAACGAGTGGCAGATGCAGAAGACAATGAAGAAGTATTGATGCAAAGGATGGAGGAGCTGGTGCTGCTGGATAGAGCAGGGGAATTGACACTAGAGAGTTTAACGCCAGAAGAGAGGAGGAGGTTCCTCGGAGAAGTGGCAGATGGACGACTGGGGAAGCTTGTCGAGCTCTGGTCGCCGTGGTGGCTTATGACTGAACGTAAGTACCGCAGCGAGACGTCAGCACGACGTCGAGAGTTCATTCTAGAAGAGATTAGTGATGAGGACAAGGATACTGAGACGTCTTCAGTGGAGACTACTGTTGTGCATCCTGTTGGACTCTTTACGAATAGCGATGCGCAGAAGATGCCTGCGAGTATGAGTGTTCTTCTACCTGGTGGAAGACAGCCGTCGCCGTTTCTGCGCTACCATTTAGTGGAAGAATTGTTCGCATATACGCTGGTGCTTCGAGTTTTCAACGGTGAATACGCACAAGATGTTGCGGAGGCGGCACTGATGCTTCTGGACCTTTGTCGAGTTCTCAGTGAAGATGCGCGCTATGAGTCGGTAGAGCATGTTTGCTTAGCTTGTCTGGAGAAATGCTCTAGTGGAAGTTTGGCTGCGAATACACTAGCTATCCAGGATATTCAGCACATTCTACGCACGGATGTGTTTCTACTTGATGCTCTCAACGACATGCGAGCAATGCTTGAGCGGTACCAGCAAGAGCTAGGGCATAGCAGTGATGTAGACAAACGTGGCAGAAAAGAGAGAAAGGCAGCGATGAGAAAGCTCGCAGCAGCACAGAGAAAGTTGCAGTTCTATCAAACGTGGGCGTACCTCACCCCTATCGAGGAGTTCCAAGCACTGGCTGCTGAGGTCGAAGCGTACATGAAAGGTAAAGAAATGTTTGCACAAGGATAGATTACTATAAAACTTTTGTATTTGGCTTCATCTTCATGTCTTTTGATTTGCATTTGCCCCATACGTTGTAAACACAACAAACTATCACGAGCTTGTTCCTTCCGGTACATTCACTGCATCACAATGCGTTCGTAGCAGCCACTCTGTGGCCACTGCGATGGTACTATTTCCTGTCGTGTTGCTGCCGTCAAGGCAGACTTTCGCCCTCAGCTCTGGGTCAATGACCGTGCTGAGGGATATGCTGGCTTTGAGGACCAGCAATTTATCTCGGTTGGCTTCAAGCTGCGGTGGTAGGGGATGCTGTTTTAAGAGCTTGGAGTGCCGTGGTCCACTTGTTGAATTCTCGTGTCGATGTTGCCGTTAGAATGAGCTTCTTGCCGGCTTGATTGAACTCGGGCGTGGTAATGATGAAAGTGAGGTTGCGTGGATCCGAAATATCAATTTTGGCATCCTCAAGTGAGATCGTACTACTCTTTGCGCCGACCTGGTGAATCATGCTCTCCTTCTTGTAGCCCGTGAGGCGGTTGCCGCGCAGCACAAAATACCGCTTCTTGGAGACGAGGAATCGCCGGCTGCTCGCTACTTTGAGAACACCCTGCGTGCATGTAAATGGCAGGATGGCCCGCACCCAAATGACAGGTCCAATGAAGTTGTCGATCAGCACGTAGTCCATCTTGCTCGTAGAGATGGTAAGCTCCTGGTACTTGGAGCGTGAGCTCACAGTCACGATCTGCGAGCACATGATCTCGTCCTCTAATAAGTTAGTGTCCTTATTGACAAAGAGAAGGCGTTCATGGTCTGTGAGCAGCAGATGAAAGCGTTTTTTGCGCTTGAGTGACACAGGTCCAGCCAACAAAATGCTCTCTCGGGTCTTGAGCAGACTGTCCCAAAGCCGCATAAATGGCGAGCGCACAATCGCAACAATCGCGTTGTTGTTCTTTCGCTTGACCGCGCTGCATACGTCTGGTCGCATGGTAAGGACCATATCCTTGAGCATCTCCACTTCCTTCACGTTCAGTACACCGTCATTGCCCAGACCTTCACAAAACTCGAGCATCTCCTCTACCAGCATATTCTCGCCTTCCATACCACTCATCATCGACGAACCCGAGCCACGGCGCGATCCGAAACCGTCTATGCTACTAGGTCGAGGCGACGGTGCGACAGTAGATGCAAACGAGAAACGGTTGGTCATGGCAGTCGTGGATCTTCCAGGAGTAGGAGGCATCATCTTGGAACGTGCGAAAACCACCACCATAGGTCGTGTAGTGCGACTCAACAAACTGATGGCACGATTGTACTCGAGTCCGTTGATTACCTCGCCATCTACTGCATGAATAATGTCAAAAATACGGACACCATGTGCTTCAGCATAGCCCACAATATTGGGGTGTGCCATGGGCAAGTCCTTGACAATGACATTGACATCGTCTGTCGTGATAGTCATATTGAGACTGGCACCACGAAATTCGACTGCAAAGAGGCCTTCCCGTCGAAATGGACGGAAAAATTGAATACTAAGTGGTCGTGTCTGTGTCTGTAGCATCTGCACGACATTGTCATAGCTGCGTCCGACCGTTCTCGCGCCATTGACCTTGTAAATGACATCATTGGGCTGAATCAGGCCCGAGATCTCTGCTTCGCTAAGCGATCCGTCTGGTTTGCGCTTGAAATGGTTGACGATCACGCTCTCATTGTGCTCCCGGATCGTCATGCCCAGTGATTTGTCCTGGAACACGACCTCAAAGACCTCCGAAGTCTTCATAGGGGCCAAGGCCTCCGTCTTGGGCGACAGACACAGACACAGCGAGTCCTTGACATTGGACAGCACGTCCTTGGTGATGTGTACGAGGCTCGAGTTGGCCGTGTCAATGAGGTCCACCCACGCTTCGTCCGACACGCCGAACTGCGCGCGGAGCTGCGACTCCACGAGGCTCTCGAAGACTTGGTCCGGCACGTTCGGGTCCCATGAGATGGTGCGCACGGAGCCGTCGTCCAGGTCGATCACGCGGATGCTGCATGAGGTCATTTGGTCCATGACGTCCATGCTCACGAGGTTTGAGCGGGAGGCCGCGGGTTGGCGTATGAGCGAAAGAGGGCGTCCGGTTTCCATTGTGCAGCCGCTGAGGGGAGAAAACAGCCAATCAGAGACGTGAAAAAATCGACCATGTCACCGTCTCTGACGCATTTCTCGATTTTTATACATAATATCCTCTGGACATGAAATATTGCTAGAAATCACGCTGTTTCTCTAAACAAAGGATTTTGGAGATGGAGGGAAAGCATCTTGTGGACGAAAGACGACGAGTGGGGAAGCTATGGACGCTTATTAGAGGATTAAGCTGCGGTCATGGAGGGTTGGGAGAGGTTTTAAGATGCAAGGAAAGCCAGGAAATATCGACTCATTGTCAAGTCTTGGTAAAAACGAATGTGAGCTTCTGATTAGTTAAGCACCTTTGTCAAGAATATATCAGCTGTTGAGGGGAGTCAATACGTGGAATGACTATTAGGAATAGTTCCCCAAGCAGCATTTCGCCTGTCCGCAGGAATCGGGTGGAACGCCCACATTTGCCATCGCTTTTGGAGCAAAATCGCATTGCAGACACGCCATCATTACATCGCGTGGGGTGATGCAGTCACAAGACTATGCACTAACCCAGTCACCAGCCTTTTTGCAGGCCATCAGGCCCATAGCTTTGATTGGTCTAAAGGCCCAGAAAATCCAAGCGAAATTTTGCAACTGGTCGTTGCAGTCGTAGTGCCGCCTTTGACAATCGACACCTTGAGCAACGAAAATCGGATAGCGGGCTCGCTGGTGTGGACTGCACTACTGGAGTTATTATGTCAAGTGCATAATGTTGAGTTAGTAATTTTGCTCGAAAGTTACATAGGAAGCAACGGGATTTGTGTAGTTTGACTGACAGCCATACTCGCTGGATGGGATCGTGCGGACACGTTGACCAGGGCTGTACCACTAACAAGTTGCCTGTTGAGCGGCTGTCCACCGTTAGTGACCCCGTCGTCGTGGTGCCGAGCCGGGAGCTCTTGGCCATTGCTGACGGTTTGTTGGTCATGTAATCGTATACCGCAAGCAGAGGCACTTTCTGTGAGTTGCTACAGTGCAATCCACTCGTCAGTCTGTCCAGCGGATCATCATCCGAATCGGCTGCTTCTTCACTATCGGTCATGTTGACGTCGAAGATGCACGCGTGATCCTTGTACGAGATCAGGTTACAGCGTAATTAGAGTTCCAGATCTGGTAAGTACATGCAACTACAGCACCTACAATTACTGTAGTTAGGTGTTGTTCATGTGTAGTTGTCGAAAAAACAAATTCTGACCACTCTGTAGTCTGGATGTAGCCTGTCTCCTGCATGATGATGGTCCATCGCCAAATCGGCAATGGACCATTAGAGCCGTCGTGGACGAAGACTGTTGGAGCGGTCAACATTGCACCGTCGGAAACAAGGCAATGCACTAAGGACTCGGTCGGACAGCTTAACATAACGTGACGATCATTTACCGTGTCTGAAATCGCAAGTAAAAGCTGTTTTATTGGAGGGCCTAACTATTTGTCAAGTTGCGCGTACGTGCTTTATAATCTGTCCTTCCAAAATGCGTTATAATTTGTCCTCCATGACAGAGCATAACACTTTCCCTCCTCTCCATTCGACGAGCCATAAGCGAAGATAATGAAGCGCGGACGCGTTGACGTCGGTGTGTCCAAGGAGCAGTTCGAGTACGAGGCGTCTCAGGTGGCCTCCAATGGAGAATCCGAGTCCTTCCCTCGCGCTCCTACGCAGGTGCTGAAGGCGCGGAAGATCGTCACGGCCGCTCCAACATCTCACGCACAAGAAGCGGCTCGTCAGTTGACAGCCTTGAATCGCGCCTTCGTGGCTAACCTCAAGACGCAATGGGCGCATAACAAGGCGGACACTTGGGCCCAGAACATGAAGGAATATCTGAACTATGCACGCCAGATCGACGCCAAGTTCGGCCGCCACGCGGGCCAAATGCTGACCTTTGGCAGTGGAGACTGCGGCCAATTGGGGCACGGCGTGGAGGAAAATATGATGGACAAGTTTCCTCGGGTGGTGCGTCCACTTCTCAAGCTCAAGATCGTCCGTGTGGCCTGCGGTGGCCTCCACTCGGCTGCTATCACAGCGGCTGGAGAGGTCTACACATGGGGCTGTAATGATGATGGTGCATTGGGCCACGACGAAGACGAGAACATTCCTGCCAAGGTGGAAGGCTTTGGGCCACAACAAGCCATGGCTGTTCAGGTGGTGGGCGGTGACTGCCACACGGCGGTCGTGACGCTAGCTGGAAAGGTCTACACGTGGGGCTGCTACCGTGACAAGGAAGGTAAACAGTGGTGTGATGCTCCATCAGCCAAGGCCGCGTTCAAGCAAAAACAACTGCGTCCGTTCTTGATCAAGGCATTGGATAATATTGCTGATGTCCGCTGTGGTAGCGCGTTCAATGTGGTGCGGACGAACGACGGACGAGTGTATTCGTGGGGATTGGGAGAAATGGGCCAGCTTGGTCGTAAAGTGGACGCGGAGATGAAGGACGCTAAGGGTGATTACAAGGGCGATATGGTGTACAAGGAACACCTGCAGCCGAAACCTGTGACACTCGGAAAGGACCCGCTGCCGGTTGTCAAGTCCATCGGCTGCGGTTCGTTCCACAGTCTCTTCGTGTTGAGCGCGAACGGATATCTATACACGTGTGGTCTCAACAACTATGGTCAGTTGGGAATTGGCAGCACTGAAAACTGCACCGAGCTGCAACTGGTGGAGGATCTCAGCTCCAAGAATGTTGCATCTGTGGATGGAGGTACCCATCACTCGGTCATCCTCACCAATGACGGCGACGTATACACGTTCGGTCGCGCAGACTCGGGTCAGCTCGGCACGCTCGAGACTTGCAGCACCGGTGAATTCAAGGATCGTCCACAAAAGGTGACGATTCCCAAACCCAAGAACGGTGGATCAAGTGTGGTTCGCATGATCGCCGCAGGCTCCAACCATGCCCTGACGCTAACCGAGAGCGACGCAATTTTCTCTTGGGGATACGGCGACATGTTGGCACTAGGCAACGGCGTAGAGCGTGACGAAAACAAACCGCACCAACTGGACTGGTCGAAGGCAACGTTGGATAAGGTCAAGAAGTTTGGCAAGGCAGACATTCTTCAGATTGAAGCTGGCGGTCAGCACAGCGCGGTGTTGGCAAGAGCCACCGAGAACGAGTAGGTGACGATCACGTGCAGTACAAGTATGCCTTTGAAAGTAACCTAGACCGACAAAACGGAGACAAAATGTATTGACCGTAAACACGTATTGGTGAAAAACAAAGGCTTGCACTACACATAATTCTTTGATCTTCAAGCGGTTTTCAAGTGGAGATAGAGCTAAGTATATTGGACTTTGGTGACGTCCTAGCTCAACAAGTTCTCGAAGAAGTCGATGGACTGTTGCTGGTGGAGTGGGTCATGGAAGCACAAGGCCAAATGACAGGATGCCGATAGCCACGAGTACGATTAGCTGCTGCGGCGTCCCAAAAGGAACAGCAGACGCCATGTTTGTGTATCGGTCTTTCTTGGAAAACGAGCCCGATCCAGACGATGATGACTCAAAGGGTTTTCGCCGCTTGATCGGAGATGGAGCCGGGGTAGTTGTGTCACATGACGCCACGAACACGTCGAGGCTCGTTTGTAGCGTCATGTTCTTCTTGTCAAATGCTGCCTCGCAGTTCGGAATGTCCAAATCGTCTACAGCTCCGATCATTTCCTGGCAGGCCTTCGACTTACACAATACTGACTGCTGCGACTTTGAGAGGCTCGAACGTGGTGGAACCTGGAAGTTGAGCTTGCTGTCTTGGAGGCATTTGTTCACCTGACTTGACACCTCATTGAAGACGCTCAGCTCCTTCGAAGAGCAAGGTTTGGCGATGACAAGATTGATACCGCTTCCAACAATCGTCAGGAGCATCACGGTTGCAGAGATAAATGTAAGTCGTTTCATGATTGTTGTACAACCTTCGAGGTGTAGTTTGAATTGGAGATTCAGAAGTGAGTTGATCGATATCACAGCAAGATTTGGTTCAAGGCAGTCTTCATCCATCCATCCCATCGTCAACATGCCGATCAGCGCTCGGCGCCGAACAGAAAAACTCGGAGTCTTTCAAAGAATGCGGAGACTGGTCCTCTTTCATCGCTTCCGCCATTGTGTGCATGAGGTTTGTTAGCGCGACATTTTCGACAAGTGAGGTGAAGACAAGTCTCGAGCACTTCTGGGCGACGACCTTTTCGTCTCCTGCCTTTCCGAGTATTTTCTTCTTGGACTTGGACTGGTGCTACCGGGGCTGCCTCCGACAAGTGAGAAGAAGATTTACGGGAAAAGCGAGCGCTTATACTCCTTGGAATCGCGGCAGGATGTACCTCGGCAACGATAATAGACGAGAGCTGCTTCAATAGCTCCTCTTTCTCATGCTGCAAGAACACATTTTGCTCTAGCAGCGTCTCCGACTTGTGGTGTAGATCCTCAATTGTAGCTTGAGCAATTCGAGCCGTAGTTTCAAGTTCATCATTAGCTTGTTCCAGTCTCTGGATCCTCCACTTCATCTCTTCAAACTGCGTCTGTAGCATGTGTTCCCGACGATGTACAGCCTGTAGTTCTTGCTTGACCTCTGTCATGCTGGTACTCAAGTCACTCTTGTCTCGCTCAAGTTGAAGTGCTGCTGATTCAAGCTGCTGTGTCTTCTTCTCGTACCGATCCACCTCGATCTCCAGCTCACGTTCATATTCACAGCTGGACTTGACGTACTCGTCATGAGTGCGTTGCAACTGCGTCAGCTCCACGGACTTCAGTGCCAGTAGTTGTGCTACAGCTTGAACACTCGTGTCAAGGTCGAACGTCTCTTCAAGATCGTCGTCTGCATCCACCGTGCCGATGCTGCCTCGACGGTTCTGACCAGATGACAATGTCTTGGCGTGCTCTGCGTCTCGAAGATCCATCGTCACTGCCGTCGCCATGGAATTCCGAGTTAAAAAATCAAGATCTTGTTCGACGCTTGCGTCTCCTCGTCCAGCGTTGCGTGCCAATTCCAAGTGCACCCCGATTCAAAGCATCATATTTACGAAGCACAAGATAAGAACACTGGACGTTGCAGCCATCGTCGCATGGGATATTGACTTGGTGAGGATTAGGCCGTCGCTGCTATTCTAATGCTGCACTGGTCGTGGTTATTTATGCTTGCTTCTAGACTGCGTGCCTGGCGTCAAACCAACGGAAGACACGGTGCGTCATTTCCACTCCAAGGAATAGTGAGCCGTTTGCAGGGAAAGCCCGTAGTACTGCAGCAGACCAGCCGCGGTAGAATCCGTGGATGCCAAACTCCGAGTAGACTGCACGGAAAGCTCCACGCAGTGAAAGTGGCCCCGTCGAGCTAGCCGTCTGCATACGTGACTTAAGCACGTCGACAGGAAACATGATGCTCCAACTGGTAGCACCCGCGAGGCCGCCGCTGGTTAGAATGGCCACTGGGTTCAGGTCATTCTTGGACTCCTTGCCTAGTATCTTGGCTGCACCTGACGTGATGGCCTGATACGATCCGAAGAAGAAGAAGCTAAATGGTACGTCACGCAGGAGCAGTGCACTGTATCCTCTGAACAAACCCCGGATACCCTCCTCCTTCCCCACCTTGACCAAACAGTCCCAAGGACCATGATAACCTGCAACAAGTAAAACCCTCAGTACGTATTGCATTTCAATTGCAACAGAACGTACGTCCTTCGCCCAAGTGACCACGCTGGAACTGCAGCTTGCATTTGATGTTCTCCGGCATAGTAATAGCCTGATACAAACAACATCTCAACACCAGCAATACTAGAAGCTCCTATTAAACCACGCACCGTGGCGGAAAAGCAGCCAGCGAATGCCCCCATCAATGCCTCGTCCAGCGTAGTGAGCTGGTAGTCACCCTCGTGCTCTGCACGTTGCTTGGCATGCAGCGCCAGCACCGCACGCTTGGCGAATCCGTTGGCACTGAAGAGCACTGAGTTCTCGATGATAGAGCTCGACAGCGCTGGCACTGCTCCCTTCCAGAGCGCTGCTACTCCCTCCTCAGTGGCGATCCGACGGAAAGCATCGGTCACACCTGCATAGGCGTTCGTAGTGCCTTGTGTCTGCAATCGCACCTTCACTACCTCAAATGGCAGTCCTGCATACACGCAACAGAAGGCGCCCATGACGCCCGAAAACGTCTCGCGAGGGTCCAGCATGATACGAAGGGGGCAGATTCACCAGTGTGGTCTCAGACTGCAACTGTAACTTGCGAGCGTACGTATGGTACATTTTTGGTACATGGCTACACGAAGTTCAATGTATGTGTACAAAACACAACTAGTGTACCATATATTATGGTACATGGCTACATTAGGTTGAATCACCTTTTGACCATACAAGTGCATCAACATGTTGCGTCTGCTGCGTCCTTCGGTCGCGGCTGCCCAGCTCTTGCTTCCCAATGGCGCGCGTTCTCTGCGAACTGCACGCGGTGGTACGCGGCGGCACAAGGACCACATGGCACGTATCGCCAGGCTCGAAACGATTGCGCAGGAACGCGCTCGTGCACGACAAGAACAGAGTCAACGTGTATTGGAAGCACGCAGCCAGCCGCCAGTCATTCCGGCTTTCATTCGCGTGCGAGACTTGGCCAAGGCGCTGCGTCAGCCGCTGGACAAGGTGCTCAAATGTACAGTGACCAAGGCCAACCGCCGCTTTCAACTTAAGACCAAGAATCACCCGCCGGCGGAGTTCCGCAGCGTTAAGCACATTGTATTGCCATTCCGTGTGGCTCAAGAGGTGGCCGAGACGTTCGGCATTCAAGTGGCCTATGATGATGTGGAGCCAGAGCTCTCAGATGCGTCGTCGGTCTTCGAGAAAAAGTTTTTGGGTGTTAGACAGCCGGTTATCGCAGTTATGGGCCACGTGGATCACGGGAAAACGACGCTCATGGATACGCTGAGAAAGCAGATGAAGGCGGGCTTGAAGCAGATCGCGCCGTATGAAAAACATGGTATTACTCAGAAGATCAATGTGTGTGAGGCGACATTGACGCCTGATGTGAAAGCTACGTTTTTGGATACACCTGGACACTTTCACTTCTTCCGGATGAGATCAAGTGCGGCGCAAGTGGCAGATGCTGTGTTACTAATTGTTGCGGCGGATGAAGGTGTCCTGCTGCAGACAGAGGAGTCGATTGGTGCGATTGAGGAGGCAGGACTGCCTGCAGTGATCTGTATCAACAAAGTGGACTTATTGGGTAAAGATGGCAACGACCAGGTTGAGAAGATTGTGAATGAGCTGCGATCGTTTGTCGCTTTACAGGACAGTCCTGTGTTGAGGATCTCTGGTAAAACGGGAGCTGGGCTTGATGACTTGCGACACACAGTGTGGGAGCTGGTGTCTGGTCTAGCTAATGACAGTAAGTTGGATGCGCTGGTCGGATCGATATCGCATGCAGAGGGACTGGTGCTTGAAAGTGTGGCGTTGAAAGGGCGCGGAACGGTACTGCGCGTGTTGATCAAGAACGGTGAGTTGGTAGCCAAGCAGCATTTCGTTGCTGGCATGATTCATGGTGTGGTGCGTAGCATGCGCGATGCTGAAGGACACAATGTCAAGCGGGCACTGCCTGGATCGGTTGTCGATATCACGTACTCGAACAAATCCAAGAACGTAGATGCACCCAACGAACATGGCTTCTTTGTGCTTCCTGAAGTCCGGGCGAAGCAGGTGATTGAACAGAGGTATGCACTACAGTCTCGGGTTTGTGTTACTTTGACTAATCTATGCCTATGTTTCTACAGGGAACTTGCCTTGGAATTTAATGACTGTCTCCTACCCGACCAAGGTGGTGTACACATGGGGACTGACGCTGAATACACAACTACGAGTGGTGAAGAAGAAAGGAGCGATGTGTCGAATGCTGTCGAATACAGCGACGAATCCGGAGACGATGAGGATGATGTAATTGATGAAAACGACCTGATCGAAACAAAATCCATCATTGTGAAAGCTGACGGCGCTGGATCACTCACCAGTATTCAGGACACGGTAGATGACATGTCCGGTATTTCGGTACGTGTTGCGTAGTGAATAGTTCTGTGGTGGTGACGAGTGTACTAACACCTATCTCTACATTATAGACTGTGCGATTGGGCATTGGCAATATTTCGGCTAAAGACATTGATGTGGCAATCAATGGTAAGTGCCCAATCTTCGGGTTTAACGTGAAACTGCGCCACCGTGAAGCGAAACTTGCTACCGAGAGAGGTGTGCGCGTCATTCTGCGCTCTACAGTGCACGAGCTGATTGAAGAAATCACTGCGTTCGAGCAAGCAGACTCCGAGAACACTGAAGCGGCAAATAAGTAAGCATGCAACGGCAAATCTATTCACCTCATAGACGAATAACGATACCCCTGGCTTTTACTTTTGCTTTGGCTACTAAAACCATAAGACTTGCACACTGGTCATTCACCTCTCGGTAGCGGGTTATACTTTAGATATACAGACTTGAAGCATTTGTGAACCGTAAAAGGATCATGCTAGACACTTTCGCAATTCTATTTGATGAGTTCATCCAGAAATTGTCTCCACCAGTGAGTTAACTCCACCAGCTATTGTAGGACAAAATGCCGAAAGACATAGTGAATGCTGCAGCTGATATACCTCCGCTAATCGCAGCAGCAGCGCCTCCACGATAGAAACCGCGTAAACCATGTTGCACAAATACTGAACGGAAGCCTTCTCGTAGCGTAAGTGGGCTCGAGGCACTTGCTGTTTGCATGTGAGTCTTGACCACATCAGCAGGGTACAACACTCCGAGGCTTGCGGCTGTGGCAAATGCAGCGGTGACTACTGGAGTAAATGGATTCTCGGGTTCCACGTATCGAGCCATCATTCGTTCCGTTATCGGGGTGACAACTTGGTAAACACCGATAACAATGGGGGTCGCCGGCACGTCGCGCAGCAGCACTGAAGAGTATCCGCGAAACAAACCTACAATCCCTTCTCTTTTGAATACCTTGGACACGCAATTAAACGGCCCACGATAGGCTATACATACATAAGTAGAGAGTTACAGTATCCGTTCGTCTTCGTGAAGACAGCATATTGTTACCTCCTTCACCGACGGGTTCCCGCTGGAACTGTAATTTGCAAGTAATGTTCTCAGGTACTGTAGTAACCTAGTGATAGCACAGTATTAGCTTGATCCTGATGACTACCTGCCAACCCACCAAAGGATACGTACTGCGGAGACGACTATTGACGTGACGCTCGCCTCAAGCGCTCTCTGGAGCGTCATTACATCCTCCTGGTCGGCCTTGTGCGTCTTGTGCAATTGCAGTATCGCCACAGCCTTCTTTGACATTCCACCAACAGCACCCACAATTGAGTTGTACACTAAACAGTTAGCTAGATTGGCCATCCCTCCTTTCCCGAGCGCTCGGATGCCTTCCTCTTTGGTGATACGGACAAGTGCATCCGTGACCCCCTTGTACACCCTCTCGCGACCTTGAGTTTGCAGTCGCAACTTCACAACATTGTGCGGGAGGCCTGCGTACGCGTAGCAGCAGACTACCATCGTCTCTATCAGCGTCTCGTCCATCGTAGTGCCACTAAGTGGGTAAATTCAGCAATGACCACATGTACAACCATTCTGAATCTCGGATACTTGGCTTCAACTTGCTTGTCACTATCACCCCGAATTAGTGCCCATTTCATTTTCCTCGATTCTCAGAATCTGATCCATTAAGAAGCAGGATGATGGCGTTCGGGGACGACCCGGACGGCGGAATGGAGGAGCGTCTGCTGGGAGACGATGGTACACGTAGCTCTACATCGACCGCCGCGCTCACCGATGACTTCGAGCTTATCTCAGAGCGGGAGACGCTCGTGTTTGAGGACGATTTCTTCCGCCAGCAACAGCGACTTGGTAAACGCGGAGGTTTCTTCCAGACGTATCTGATGGAGAAGATTCAGCCAGGATCAGGTACATAATTCAGTGGTAACAGTGGTAATTTATTGCTAACTCGCTGCGTTGATGTTAGTGAAAGGCTCCATGTTCACGATGACCGTCGCGATCGTCGGTGCAGGCGTATTGGCTCTGCCTTACGCCGTGCAACAGGCGGGATTGGTGCTGGGTATATCATTAATTGTGCTGGGGGCAATTGCTACCAATTTTACATTGAGATTGCTACTGGAGTGCTCGGAGCTGGGTCAGGCGCGGTCGTATATGGACTTGGCTTCGGGTACAGGAGGACGCAAGCTCGCGGGATTTACACAGCTGGTAGTGTGTATGAACCTGTTTGGAACGAGTATTGGTTATCTGGTGGGTAGTGCAGAACTGATCCAGCTTTCTATGAGGACGTTCCTGGGCAGTTCGAGTCAGAGCATCTTTCTAGATCGACAGTCTTTGATTTTGATGCTTACGGGACTGCTGGTGCTACCGCTGTCGCTGTTGCGGAGTTTAGAGTCACTCAGATTTTCGTCGCTGTTCTCCATCGTGTGTATTGTGTTCATGGCGCTAGTGATTGTGATCAAGTACTTCCAGTTTGTGCATGAAGGGTTCGCCCCGACGATCGCATATCAGTTCAAACACTTGCCACTGTTTGACTGGCGGCTCAGCCACTTGCTACGTGCTGTGCCTCTTGTGGTATTCTCGTATACGTGCCACCCTAATGTACTTCCTATCTACTTGGTACTAAAGCGTCGATCCAGCAGAAGAATGTACAAGGTCATGAACCGCAGCATTGGCATCGCGACCACGGTGTACTCGCTGTGTGGTTTCTTCGTGGTGCTCACATTCGGAGAGGCCACCCGATCCAATTTCCTCAAGAACAATTACCACGGCGACGGCGCTGTAATCACTGGGTGTCTGGGTTTCAGCATTGCTTTGATCCTCACCGTACCGTTGTTTATCCACACGCTGCGTGACAACATCCGTGAGGCTCTGCTTTCGAATCATCGACTGGATTTGGTACATCACGCTGGATTATCAATGTTTCTGGTGCTTTCAACGCTCTCTGTGGCGTTGGGGTCTGGAGATATTGCATCTGTACTCGGTGTGCTTGGTGCCACGACCAACCCGACGATCTGCTTCGTGCTCCCGGCGTTTTTTATCTTTCGTCTTGGTGGCAAACACCACCGACTCAGCCAAATTATCGCAATTTCCATGGCAATCGTCATGACTATTGTGAGCGGACTCAGCTTGTTGCAACGGATGCACTTCATCGCTTAAAGGTCTCCATGAACAATTGCGACTCGTTTCTCTAGTCGATCATCCGTTGTTGAAGTGGCCATGTCCACTTTTCATTGGTAAAATTGTTTCTCATTCTCCTCTCTCATTCGTCAAAATTGAAATCCATGTGCCAACGTCCAGTTGAACCCGACAATCACTCTGACATTTTCCATCATGGTGAGCAGCGACGTCGAGGCACTTGTGCGCGCGCTGGGAGAGCTCGCCATCTCCCTGCGTAGGCGTCGCAGTGATAATACTGTTAACAGAGACAAGCGCGCTGTCTTGAAGTGGCTACGTAGCCTGAGCTGCGAGGAGCTGGCGTCTCTGTGCTGCGTGCAAGACGTGGGCTTCGTCAAGACGCTTCTGCACATGGCAGCGCGCTCCAGAGCTACTAGATGCGTTGAATCGCGTGTACATGAGTTCCATCTGTTACCACCGACAGCCAGTGGCGCTAGTACCGCCCAGAACAAGCGCACAGCGACTAAGACGACGCCTAGAACTGCCCCAAGGTGAGGAAGATGAGATTTCTATGGAGGTTGAAGAGGTTATTGAGTTTATTGGTTGATTTAGGGAGTTTGTGAAGCGACCAGTGGTGCGGACAGTGGATGGAGATGTCGTGAGCAGCTGCCACACGAGAGAGTATGAAGAGTGTTGCTTGAAGGTGCTCAAGGGGATGAGAGTGCTCAATACGCTGCAGTCGTGTGATACTGTGGCTCTATCGATGGAGTTTTTCCGGTCAGTGCAGAATAAAAGAGGGAGAGTTGGTCCAGAGTTCTTTCACATGATGGAGGTTGTATCGCGAGGGGAATTTTTAATGGAATGTCCGGTGGAATCGATGCTGAAGCACCGTGTGTGGGGAGAAACGAAGGTGCGAAGTAGATGTGAGATGTTTTGAGAATGCCAGAGGTCTGACATACACTTTTGCTATACATTTGTATGTGTTCTTCAGTGGCTCAAGAAACAAGGGTATTACTCGTTACAAGCACTGTTCGTCAATCAAATTGTGCGTTCTTCTTGTTTTCGTGACTGATAGGTATCGTGCTTTCGACTATTGAAGTGGAATCTAACGTCGTGGTTTGTGTAACTTAACAGGAACTTAATATTTGGGCATTTTGGAGACAACAACAAAAAGACACGAGCGCAAAGATACCTCTGCGTGGTCTCGGTGCTAAACTGTGTTTGGTGCACGAATGGGAGATCGCTAATGTCGTTCAGCAGAATGCAGTACTACAGACATTGGGATCTAAGACAATGACGCACCTTCAAGACTTGAAGCAGTCAACAAAGACCCAATCAAGTGGAGCGGAAATTTTTCAAGCAACGCGATCATCGTTGGAGGCATTAATGAGCGTGCTAACGGTGTACCAACAGACTAGTCAGGAAGCGATGATTCCAGATGTCTCTGTGGACAATTGCTTTACGTGCTCATTTGAGGACGCGGTTACCTTCCCGCAAGCGGCAGTGATAAAGTTGTTGTTGGCAGAGCACCTTCAAGATCAGTGTTCGCTGCTTCTTTGCGAACGATTATCGAAGGAAGAGGAGTTATCTGCTGGATCGAATGCATCTACCGCTGTATCTCATGCTGACGGCGTAGGTGTTACTGATAATGGAAATAAGGATACAGGAAAAGTGTCCAACCATTCTCAGCGGCGGCGTGCAAGTCGAAAGAAGATGCTTAAACAGCGACGTCGCGAGGGCGAAATACGCGTTGCCCAGCAAGCACGCTTTGCCAGCGTGCTTCATGAACTTCGTCAGTATTTTTGCCGGAGGCATGAAGAAACCATCTCATGTGTCAAAAATGTGCTTCGTGATGTAATTGACAGTGCAGTCGGCGATGACCAGCTCACGCCAGGTGGATGGAGCGTACGCAAAACCAATGACACTGCTCATGTAAGACACAAACGGAAGAAGAAAAAGAAAGCAAAAAAGAAGGTGGGGAGCGCAAAAGTTCTGATGGGGGTAGAAGACAACTGTAAGCGTGATCGGTTGTCTGTTGCCTCACCCCAAACTCCTGTCAAGCCCGGCCCCTCATCAACTAAGACACGTGATTATAGATGGAGTGACGAAGGGGATACAGGAGACCACAGCGCTGCAACTGCTGGCTCGGATTCATCGCCGTCTCAGCACGACAGACCCCGTCTGCTTGACAGCAGTAGCGATAGTGGAAGTACGCATGATGACGGCGCAAGACTAAGTTTTTTCTCTAATGTTGGGTCGACTGGAACCACTGCTTCAGCAGTATCAGCAGCACCGCCACCACCTCTATCGACGTTTGGCTCACACTCCCTTTATTCCTCCTCAACCACAACGCCGTTTTTCTTGTCATTGGCACCACGGGACCACAATACACAGCCACCGCGGGTCCCACGTCGAGGGATTGATGATGATGCCGAAGATCACGAAGAAAGCCAAACGTCTTCAAATGGCCCTGGAGGCGGTGCTCCTGAAGCACCATCCACTTCAGACACGTCAAATTTCGAGTGGTACCTGCCGTCCGTCTTCTCATTGCAAACCTCTGCGCACCGCACTATATCTCCAACGCCTGCCCTCGACTGGCATTTCAATAACTGGCAGTTCAAGGCTCCAGATGGAGGCCTCTCGGACAAGGGTACATTGTCTACAACGGTAGCAATAACTGAGTTAGACCCACCACCTCCACCGTCATCCTCTTCGTCAACTTCCTCAGCTTCATCTCGTTTCACTAGTGCGAAAATATCGGGATCAACGAGGAAATACTCGTTAGCTTCGTTTTCTAAGATTGCTGGGCTGGACGCTAGTCGGCGGGGATCAGTCCATATGGATCATGACAAACAGGGTATACCAGTGGTATCTATACGAGAGCATGGTGGTGGTGGATCGAGTGCTGCAGATAGTGACAATGAGTCTGACTTCTTGTATCGTGAAGGAGGCTTTTTTGATCGTCAGCGCGCCCTCAAACGTCGTCGACGTCCGTGGCCATTTAATTATGCCCACGAAGAGGACGAAGTGGATATTGCTGAGGAGCATGATGATTCCAAGGAGGGCCGCCCAAGTGTGTACGATAGTCCAAAGCGGGACATTGGTGATGAAGCAACTGGGAAAAGCGATACTTGGACAGAGTGTGCGCATTGCTGTAAGTGTGCATGCCATCGAGTCGCATGCTTCAGAAAGAGTGAGGACTCGACCGAGGAGGACAAGGTAGGTAACCACAATATGAAGGACAGCAATGTTTGTGGTTACGAACATGCCCCCGCGGTATCAAGTTCACAAGTTAAAACAGACATGTCTGTTGAAAGCGAAGTGTTCGCCAAAGTTACGCTGGCTATGGAGCGCATCACTCAGTTAGAGGAAAAATTGACCGAAAAAACTAAGGTGAGTACTCGTTGGAGCGACGAAATTCTTCCGCATTGTGTATTGATCGTATATGTGCTTCGCTTCTAGATAATGGATGAACAAGCTATGACTGCATCTTCGGAAATTACAATGTTGAAGCAAACTGTAGCGACATTGACAGCTCAGCTGCATAACATCGAGAACGACATCCAAGAATTACAACTTCAGCAGAGCACTGTTCCCCCCAATACTGGTGGACTGGATGATGCATCCATGGGCATTGCAAGCTCCAGCAGCTCGCCTCCCGCTCCGTTTTCACCAGCCTCATCGTCCTTAGACCAACAGACCGATAGTCCTCCCACCGCAGCCCCTCCGCTTCCGGAAACGTATCCAACTCCAAATTCAGTGATGGGTCCATTTGTTTCCGTCCCGTTGTCAGTACTCCCACCGCGAAGTAAACTGCATTGGGATCTGTGCGAGTTCGCTGCGCAACTTCAGGCAGATAGTGATGCTCGTATCCCAGCTCAACTCGCCGCGCAACGGTTGTGTACGGCGACTGTGCAATCATTGTGGCCGCGTGCTCAGGTGAGGCCATACGGCTCGCATGTAACACGGCTGGTGCTCCCGTCAAGCGATGTCGATCTCGTAATCTGCTTGCCCAAGGTACGCCGCGATGCACCTGCCGACGCCGCTGGAGTATTGGAAGGTCGGAATGCTATCAAGGAGACGTGGCAACAAAACCTTGCGCGTAAGTTAAAGCAAGAGCCGTGGGTTGTGCGCGACTCGGTGAAAACGTTACCACATGCAGCCGTCCCCATTATTACGCTCCTTACTGCCCCACCATACAACGTGAGGCTTGATATTTCCTTTGAAGGTCCAGGCCATAATGGCTTGGCGACGAATGACGTTGTGTTGGCACTGTTACACGAATTTCCGCCGTTAGCACCCATGATGCTCGTTTTGAAAAGTTTTGCCATTGAACGCGGTTTGGCAGTGGCATACTCCGGGGGGCTCTCGTCTTATGCGTTGTTATTGCTCGTGGCGCGCTATCTCCAAGAGCACAGTGACACGATGCCCAATGGTTTTGCAAATGCTTCAAGAGCTGTCCAGCATAGTTTATCCACTGTACAAGCGGGTGTAGCTGACTTCGGATTGATGCTCATGGGTTTTTTAGATTTTTACGGAAACCGATTCGACCCACGCACCACAGGTATAAGTGTAGCCTCGCGCAGCTTTCTTAATCGTGAAAGCACCTTCATGGCAGGAGGTGTAGCTGGATCGTCCGGTATGGGAGACCTTCATCAAGTGACGCATCCATACCTTTTCAACAGCAGTACGCAGCTGATGATGCCGCAGTGGACGACCGTACAAGTCAGTACGGCTACGCTCAGCATTGGCAAGTACCCCTTCAGCCGCACATGCAGTCGCTTTCACCAAATGCTGAGGCAGCTACTGCTCAGGGATTTCGGCGGTTCGGGTACCGTTCGTCGTTGGACTTGCCGGCATCTCGAGGACTGGACGGAATGGGTGCTGCGACAGGAATCCTGGACTACCAGCAACTACAGCAACAGACTTATGACCCGCACAAATTCGACCCAGTGTTCATTGAAGACCCCTTGTGCCCGAGCAACAACGTGGGAAGAAACTGCTTCCGTATCATGCAGATCAGACGAGCGTTCTCAGCTGCTCATCTTGCATTGCTTGCGGCATCGCGAGACTCAACGGTGTTTGCAGACAATCGGATGGGTTTAGTAGCAGGTGTTGGGCTCCACCCAGACAACATTCTCCGTTCCATCTTGGGTCCAGATGCTCCTGTGAACGGTAAGCCTGATGCGGCAATGTCCACTACAGTCGGAATCACGTCGTATATTGGCGCTATGGAACACCCATACGCTTTTCACCCTTACAATCAGCAGCAGCAATATGCATATCATCACCATCATCACCAACCGCCACAACCATCATATCATGTCGAGTCACGCAGAATTGGTGCGTATCGCAATGAACCAGGCTCACGCCGGCACAGTGAGAGCGAGAGTGAGAAGCTGACAACACGCTCCACAACTTCAGTAGCAAGCAATACTGATCGTTCACGAAAAAGGCATTTCGGTAGTCCACGACTCGTGCCTCATAGCAGTGATCATTTACAAGCGCGATTGATTCGTCAGAGTTCCACGGAACGCGGTAGGCTGTCTACTAGACAGTCACAGCGACAGTCATCTCTGAAGCAAATCCATGGTCAAACTAGTGCAAAGAGTCTTGGCCGCAAGAATAGCGAGCGTTCCATGAGCCTGTCGTTGAGCTTTGCGGACGTCGTACGAGACGGCGGTAGCACTAGTAATGCAGGCATAAATGCACCGAAGACATCCCCTTTGGCGTTGGCTCGACCTCCACGGTTCTCTCGCGATGACATGGCACTGGAGGAAAGCATCAATGAACGATGGGAAACCAAAGATGACTCGGAACTTAAGTGAAGAGAACTGAAAGGACAGCACGATCATGTGAAAACTTGCTGTCATTGTGAAAACGCATCAATTGGATAAATACGCGCTATACGAACGATGCCAACGTGGACAGACCCATTAATCCCTTTGGGAGGCAGCCACTGTACCGTTCGACCCCACGCGGGTTTCAATTGGAGTAACCAAAACGGTAGACGAAACCCTGAATGTGACCAAGCAAAGCAACAAGACAACACATTGGTCAGTCGTTGGCCAACGGAAAATGACCTGCAAAAGCGTACTGATTTTTCGCGCTTGCGCTCGATGATCTCGAGCTTCATGAGCGTCTGTAAAATCTCCTTACATCGAATCACCGGTAGTCCACTGTGCTTGACCAAGTCGGAGATAGAACTGAAAAAACATCACATTAGCAACAACAAACAGTCATGAAACAGTATCCAACGTACATGGCACAGTGTCGATTTTTGAGGTAAAGCACGATATTCTCGAGTTTCTTGAGCTCCGCCGGACTCTGATATTTGCGTGGGATTTTTTCCGAATATCTACAACAACAAAATCAGTGAATCAACTCTCCACCTCCAGAATCCTTTCAACGTACGGCGCTCCCACGTCCACGCCGGTTGTGTCTTTGGAGCTTGGGTCTTCCTTTTCTTTATTCGCGTGTTCCTGGGTCCATTGGGCTCAACCTTTCCATGTCTCTTTATGCCCGTAGCAGGCACTGGTTTGACTTTCTCCCCGTTGACTTTGTGTTCCCCACTCTTGCTCTTCCCTTTACTTTTACCTGCTGAAGATACATCACGCTTCGTCTGAACGCCATTCCCATTGGGTGATACGTGCGAGCTGCTTGGAAGAGGGATACCCGTTCCTGGCGACACTGCTTCTTGCTCTTGGACAGTGAATTGCGATTTAAAGCTGGAACAGGCACTGGAGTCGTCTTGGGGTACGTCAGACACGACGCATGGAGCGCCATGGCCCCTTGGAAGGCGCCGAACGCCAAGTTGAAGTCTTCCACAGCTTCATGCACACGTGCCAGATGCTCTACCTGCTCTTGAAGGCCGCGAAGAGCGCCACATAACTCCGCGAAGGGACCGATAAGCGGGTCGGCCATGTTCGTCAACCTATTATTTAAAATGCGCATTTGGCGGGAAAAGTGGTCCACACGAAGTGTAGTCAGCTGTGATTGGTCAAAAACGAGAAGCCGCAATCCGACGCTTCAACTGTTGCAGTGTAACAACCCAAGTGATGGCGAACTTCGAGCTCGATCATGCGTATCTGCGTCAGTCTGTGGGCGCTCCATTGAGTGAAGCTATGGCGCAACTGGCGATTCTGCAGCCAGAAGACCCTGTCGAGTTCCTGGGGAATTACTTACTCAAGTACGTGGCCAACGTAGAGGCTCAGCAACAGCTTCAAAAGCGAAAGGAACAGTCTGGTCTACCGTATATAGCTAATACACATAATTTAGTTCAGAGATGGATGGAATGGACCAAAACCAGCAGCTGGAGTGGGAGCAGCAATGTGAAGAGGAGAAACAAATGCAGAATCAATTACAGAGTGAACAGAGTGTAGCGTCTGTGTTTCAAAGATTCTTGGACTGGATCTGCTCAGCGCTCAATGCAGAAGAAGCATACATTGGACGCAAATCTATCGACCCACAAGGAGCCAATGTCGTTCATTTTATAGCAAGCTCTAAGAATTCAGAGTCAAAAGTCGTAGACAAGTTTGTTACTCAACCTACAGAAGACGACGAAGACGCTGCTGCTCGCGGCGCTGGTGTCACATTTGACGTCTTTAAGGAGATACTACCTGTTGGAGAAGATGGGAATCCGCAGTGGATGCAGAGGGAAACCCGCTTCCAGCAGCTCCACCGAAATTCGTGCATGTGGAAAATGTACTTCGTGAACCACGAGTCAAGTTTTTCGGAGTGCCCAAGTTAGGAGCTCTTCTCACACGTGCGGGACAATACAAAAGCTACCTGCATGCTGATGTGCATAATGAGAGCAATCCAGAAGAGCCAAACGTGTTGGAACAATGGTTGGTGTTTTCGATTGATACAATGGGCCAAGCACGGCCTTTTACCAAGAAAGAAATAGATCGCTTTCGTCACACCACAGAGCTATTTCTCACAACTCTCGAGGAGAAAGAACGCGAACTATACATGAAGGACAATGAAAGGCGCGTCTCAAACGATGAACCGATGTTACGGGAGTTTCTAGTGGCATTTGCTGCGCAGATTGCTGTCCAGGAGGAAAACCTCGCGACGCAGTTACCAGGACCTCCAGAAGGAGAAGAACTCAGCGACGCTGCGCAACAACAACGTGCTACAAAGGAAATTGAACTTCGTTTATCTTTCCTGACCACGCTGTTAGTGTCACACATCCCTACCTTATCGCTTGCGTCTGTCCGAGTGGTGCCTTTCAAGCCGTTCGTGTTGTCAACATTTGCGGTAGCGCTGGAGCTTCTTGGTTATTCTCGACGGGATCTGTACAACCCTGCTACAGGCCAACCCACTTGGGACAAAATCTCTCCACTTCTAGGTGAAGTCCCGCTAACGGCGAGCCTACACGCCTTTGAAGCATCCCTAGTAACAATGGGATCTTTGGTGGAAGTGGACAATACAAGCGCTGACGGTCTCCGCACTATTAGAAGAGCTCTTTCAGCGACTCCAGCTATTGTTTCTCAGACCAAGCAAACTCTTGGTGATATCGCCAAGGCGGACGTTGATTCTGCGAGCCCCGTCGCATCATGCTTCTATGTGTGGGCACTCGCCGTAATTGCACGTGCTGAAAGCCTAACGACGATGGCTGAGCAGGCACAACAACTCGAAGATGAGGCTGCGGCAGCAGCAGAAGCAGCCGCTGTAGGTGATGATGCATAAAACTAGGATACTCTCATGGTTGGTATGCTCCTGAATTGATATGTCACTGTTACATCGCATTCCTCGCTTGATCTCAGTGTTCACGTTCAGGGGAGTCACTCGAACAGCCTCCGTTCTCTATATCTGCTGCAATTTTTCGATGCTGCTATTCCTAAGAGAACTGCGTTGTTGTTTGGCTTGTAAGCGCTCCCGTGCAAGATGCTTCATTTCATCCGCAAACTTAGTCCGTTGAAATCTTTTAGTTTCCTCGTGTCTCCGTTGTGCGAGAACAATTCGGTCTTTGACGCTTGCATTTATTGCTTGTGTATCGCGTCGAGCATTTTCCAGTAGTTGAATTTCGTGATCGATACGCCGTTTGTGGGCGAGTTCAGACGCTGGGATCAAAACATCCTTTCCAACATTGTAAACGGCTGCTAGCTGAGCTCGGAAATCGTTGCACTCCTTAATGGCAGCTTCTGCGCGTTCTAAGCGTTGACGCTGCAGGATTGCCTTGGCATCAATATTCTTTTTCTCAACCTCGCGTTGAGTCGAAGAATCAAAGACAATAGTGTGGCCAACATGTTTGAACTCGTAAAAATAATGACGAGCAAGTCGCTCGTAGCGAGCTTGCCATATTCCGGGTGCTTGATTGCCGTCACCAGCCATATTTTTCATCGTAGTTTCCACTTGCTCACAGAACTCGTCACTTGATAGTGACAAACGATTCGCCGTCCTGTTCTCTTCGTTGTTCTCGTCAAGTATTGGACAAGTCAAATTTTCGGCCATGAGTTTTTCCCAAACTTGTACAAACACTGGATAGCAAACCCTCCGGTCAGCGATCCATGCTTTGGTCTCAGCAGGAGTGTATCCGTTTGAAAAGCTTGTTTGGTACTGGTCTTTCAGCTTCCATGTGCTGCTAGTTTTTTCAGTAAGAAGTGTTAGCGGATTGCGACCTATCGAGAATACCTCAAGCTGTGTCAGGAGTCTGTCAGCCAGTTCCAGTGGAAGTGCTTGCAAACGGTTATTATACAGGTCAAGTTTCCGAAGTGCCGTACAGTGCTGCGCCATTTCACGAGGTAGCATAATGATCTTGTTGCTATGTAGATTAAGTACTTCCAGTTCTGGTAGTTCGTAGAGACAAGGTTCAAGCTCTACGAGATGATTTTGTGCCAAATCCACGTAGTGAAGGGATTTCAAAGCTACAAGACCCGACTGCAGCGGCGTTGTGAATGCGTTATGTGAGCAACACAACCGTCTTAACTGTGTCAGCATCGCGATGGTTTCAGGCAATTCCACAAGCTGGTTGTGTGATAGATCAAGTGTCGATAGAGACTGGAGACATCCAAGTTCTTGGGGTATACAAGTAAGTTGATTCCACGATACATCAAGTTCACGAAGTTTTGCCAACGCGCCAAGTTCAAGAGGGAGGGTGGTTAATCGGTTATTCGTGAGATGAAGTGTTCGTAATGAACGCAGTAGGCCTAGTGTGCCAGGTAAAGCAGTAAGGCGATTGTGTGACAGTTGGAGTACCTCCAATAAACCCCAATGCTCTCCACAATCTGAAGGAAGCCATTGAAGCGCATTGTTCTCACCATTGAGCAGAACCAATTCTGAAAGGTTACCAATTGCTGACGGCAGTGACCCAAGCCCGTTCGACTTGAAATTCAACTCCTGTAACTTGGTTATCGCACCAACACCATCGGGTAAAGTCGAGAGTGCATTGTACGATAAATTGAGGCTGCGAAGACTTTGTAGCTCCGAACCGAAAACATCTTTGCCCAATCTTTTTTGTTCACAAGCGCTAAGATCCCACATATTCAAGTTTCGTAGTTGCTGTAAACTGTTCGGTAGCCGTTTGAGTGTGGGGTTTCCTCGCAAATTGAGTCGGACCAGCTTCACGAGAGCATCACCAATTCCATCAGCTAGTGTTTCAAGCATATTACTGGAAAGATTGAGCTCCTCGAGTGAGGAGAGACCATCGCAATTATCTCCGAATCTCACTAAGCGATTATACGCCAGTTGTAATACACGCAATTCGTGCAAATGTGTTAAACCAGTTGGGGTACTCGTGAGTCGATTGCTCCTAATATCGAGCAACTGCAGGTCGCGAGCTTCACCAATTTCTTCAGGGAGGGCATTCAGCTCGTTCTCACTTACATTAAGAGACTGCAAAGAAAACAAATGTGTGAAAATGGCTCCTGGAAGGCTCTGAAGTTGATTACGCGCCAAATCCAAGATAAGCAGACTCGAGAGAGATGAAAGAGCGTCTCGACCATGATATAATCGTATGGAAGCTCCTTCAGCCCACGACAACGCAAATCAACAACATCATCACCACAGCGTGCTTTCCGGCGAGTGATACGTTCCATCTTTGACATCATAAGTTCCTGCACCACTTCACGTTCATGAATCGCGCGCTTTTCAGCCTCATTCTCGGCACGATCTAGTAGCCGTCGCTCTTCTCGTGCTTGCCGGTCTTTTATCGTGCGTTCTTTCTTGCGGTCAAGTTTGTCTTGACGTTCTCGCAGTGCCTCTTTGGTTCGCGTTGAGGTAGCAGCATACCGTTGCTGCTGAAATAGGCGCCGTGATTCTTCCTGCTCGGCTGTCCGTCGTTCTTTATCAAGGCGCACAACTTCCTCCTTTGCTTGGAGTGCAGCGAGAAGTTCTTCCTGCTCTTCTCGATGTATCTCGTACAGCAATGCATTTTGCATTTGCTCTAACACTTTATTGCCCTTCTTGAAACTGATAACCCCGTTGACGTTGCGCTTTAGTAACTCAGCACGAATGTCTATCAGCTCCACCCACGCATGCTTGAATTGTTCTAATGAAATTGTCGATGTTTTAGGGAGTTTTCCGTGTGCCTTTTTTCGAGCGCTCTTTGTGTTGAGAGGAACACCAAGAAGCTCTAGTGCTTTTTCATATTCAAATGCGTTCAACAACTCGTCTCGGTCACCATCCAGCTGGTGAAAAACATCGATAGGTGACAAAATTTGAGCACATTTAGAAGCCTTGGCATCTTGATTCCGTTTTCTCTGATTAGCACGCAAATAGTTGGTGATGTACATTGCAATGACAAACTCGCGCTCATCAATATACCCTCTGCAGACATTATCACACGGTTAGTACAGCAATAATAATCGGTTATCCTAGAGTGACTACGCACTTATTCTGGTCGTCTACCAGCTGAAAGAATCGTTTAGCTTTAGATTCCAGTAAATTGACTTTCATGTAAGCCAGCATTTGCTTGTACTCTAAAGACGAACAGAATTTAAGTAAATGACAAGATTTATAGGGAAGCACTTTGATATACCTTCGAAGTCGATCGAATCGGATTTGTCCTGGTCAAACATACGAAAAAGTTGTCGAGCATTGCGTTGCAACGCATCCAGCGATAGTTCATCACCACCTTGTAACTGATCTTGCTCCACCTCCATAACAGTCTGCAAAAAGCGGTTCGAAAGTGCTTCTGTCTCTTGTGCAATTTGCTCCGCAGTCTTGGGCGGAGGTACATACGTCTCGAAAGCTCCGTATGCAAACACAAGAGCTTGTGCAGTAGGAGGTTTTGCTGATGCGGGCTTTCCAATTGCAACACTTGCAAACTTTACTGGGTCGAACATGAAAAGTTCCTGCTCGAACATTCGCGGCATATGCGAACCTTTCCATTGACCTTCAGGTCCACAATCGAGCAGCACAGTTTGAGCACTAGCCTCCATCTTTTGTATAGTGTGATTATCGTCCAGAACTGCATCATTTGCACGCGATAGCATCACATACAACGGTAAGTCGCGATCATTTTGGATGCCTACATCTTCGAAGCGCAACCAATACGTCAGGTGACCAAGGTTTGTAGAATCTGTTGAAAGTGCGGTTTTCCGCCGAAATAACTAATCGTTATGAAGTACTGTACGTTTAGCCGACTGCCATCGCATCGATTACAATACTTGCAAACTTTACCTGCACTTTGCCGATAATCCCACGTGGTAAAGCAGCTTTTGCTGGACGAAGAGCAGACAACCAACGATTTTCTTTTTGTTTGAACGGATTCATCGCTGTGGCTTGGGGACTGTAGTCAGCAAGAACTGCTTCCAGCAGTACGACCGTCTCCATCATCTGTTGCTTCTTGTGAAGAGGCACATGACATAAAGCGGTGCCGAAACTGCATTTCATTTTTACCTTGGCGACGGAGTCTACTCCATGACTTCTACATTAATGGTAAGGTGCGTTCCAAGTTTGTCATCCTTTCAATTGGATTCTGGTACATCGTCACGCGCTGCGCAGTTCGGTCTCGCAGTGCTGCTGGTTGTGCTACTGTACAGTACAGTGTAAATTAGAAATAGGTCGTTCCTCTACAGCTGACGACGATGAGTTCCCACAACCGAAGCAATCGTGCTCACGCTGCTAGCAGTTGTGCTGGTGCTGTAAGGAGGCTGCCCATAGTCTTTGTCATCTTCTTGAGTCGTTGTGCCAGTGCTACCAACCGTCGTGGTGGTGGACGCTGTATTCCGGACAACAGTTGTCACCTTTGTGTATCGCGACGGAATCGTGACAAAATACTTGTTCATCGCCAAGCAAAACCGTTTGCGGTAGTGCTTCGGGTTCAGTACCGTGATTTCTCCTTCCTCCTGGATCAGTCGTTTGCTGGCATGCTCCATCATTTTCATGAAGTCGTACTTGTGGATATAGTCAATAATACAAGCCACCAACTCCTGCTTGTTCACATCATAACCCACCAGCATGGAATAGTCTGTTGCTTGAACGGACGCCAAGAAGGTTGTATCATTCATGATCGCGGACAGAAGTAGCGACAACGCAGACTCTTGCAGAGGTAACGGGATACCACCTGCTAGCTCCACAAAATTGCGATCCCAAAGCACGCTGCGATTGTCTCCATTGTTATCCTCTTTGTAACGTCCTTCCATCTTGCCTTTCAAATCAAATGAGAAGTCCACTTCTCGCCCATACATCAAGTTCTCCATAACGATCACACACATGCGCACGTTTTGATCACTGTCTCCACCTTGTGTAGTATTGGAGATTGACACTTTGTAAATGCCGAGCACTTTAGAGAGCATAGAAGATAAGTCATTCTCGAAAGTCTTTGCCATATAGCAAAAGTACTCGTTTGCCATACTCAGGAACATTTGCAACTCGATCTCAGGAATTGCCTTTGCAATGAAGCGCTCATCACGTGTCTTCAAGAAACCAGCGCCCGACTTACCACCGGCTGCATTCCATTGCTGACAATTGCAAAGGGACTCTACATAGTTCCGATCGCCACCGTAGTACAACTTGCGAAGTGCGTGAAACTGCATAGCGTAGTACGATTTGCAACTGAAGCGCATGGCGGACTGAAACTGATTCTCATCTACGAAGCTGTGGTCGACGTTGTTTCGTGTAGCTGAGCGCAAGATTCGTAACATTGTTTTGGTTTCATCGGACTTGCCGCAGTCGATCGTTACAGGAACACCGTTTCCAGTAGTTTTTGCTTCAAGCGCATATCGGGTAGATTCCTTTCGCATATTATCGTTGATGCACTGGTTGTACTCGTTTGAGAACAGCGAGTACGCCACCACCGAAGTAGGCTGTTTTGCGTTAACTAGAACGGCAGCCTTATTAGCCCCCAATGGCAAGCTAGGGTGCCACTCGAGAAGGCGTTTTGGCAGAGCCAAATAGCCTAAACCATCTGGCTTCTTAGCTTGCTGTGTTAGTCGGAAGTTCTCCAGCACTTTCTTGGACGCAATAGCTCCCATAGTGGAGGAAACATGGCCTGGAACACCCACCGTTGATACCGATTGGCCGAACACTGGGACACCTGTTGGATATGGCTCAGTTTCCGCCATGTAATCTGCTGGAAATGAATGACTAGACTCGTCGTAACGATCATAACTGTCATCAGTATCCCATGGCTCTGAATGATGTGAGCTCGCCGTGCCATTTTGTCGCAAAGTGTTAGCTACCTCATTGGCAACTTGAGCCATTCCTCCTGCTGGTGAGGCACTTTTTGCAGCAGCCAGGCTGCGTGCAAAACTCGCAAGGTGAGCTAAGTTTCCAGGTTCCTGGAAAGTAATGTTCACTGGTGTTGTGTCCAACACACTAGGGGTGGACGGCTGGCTGTATCGTTCACTGGATTCTGCCTGTTGTGCTAGTTGGTCGAACCAAGCTTTGGGAAGGGCACTCTTCGGGCTGTTGACAAGATTCGCCATAGTCGGCTTTACCGTAGCCTGCACAGCCCTTGTGATACGCATGCTCCAACCAACCGCATACTCGTAAATCTCCCGAAACTGAGCATTGTAAGCGAACACATCTTGTGGGGGGTTTGACTCAATTTTCGCACCAAAGCAGGAATACCATTGCTGGACTTCATTCCGCAAGATTTTGAGGTTCTGTTTCGCGTGAAGTGGGGTGACCAGGTCTGCCATTGACTCAGCAACTTTTGAAGTGGTGACGCCGTACACTTCACGAACGAGATCGCAAAGATCGTGAATTGCATCCAATTGGACCTGGTGGTCTATATGATCCTGCCAGAGTGCTGGTTGTAACGCAACATGGAGAACAGGCTCGAGAGGCTCGACATGTACGCTTACGACTCGTCCACGCCGAGAGAAATAGTGCACCAATGAGGCATCTCGTGATCCACTTACACCAGTCAGGTGGGGGAAACGGATGCTATCAATGTCCATTGCTTTTCCGTAAAACATATCCTCTAGGAATTTACCGAAGGAATAATTCCAAACGTCACTCGGAACTACCGAATACTCCGAGCAAAGATGAGCAGAAGCACTCCCACCACTCATGTTGCGTGACCACATGAGCACTTCCTCAGATCGAATTTGCTGCAAAACTGCACGGTAACTGAACTCACGAAGAAATTCAGCTGGTGGCAGCTGATCACAACTGTCCTTGAATTCGTTCAGATCCTTCATTTGTACGATAACGCGGCCTGTGTCGTGAGAAAACGACAGTTTTGAAGTTGAGAATGCACGCTTAAACTCAGCTTTGCTGCTTGAAAAGCAAAAAGTGTCCAGGAATTGGCCCACTGACATGTCGTTCGAGCTATAGAAGTCGATGCACATCATATCTGCTTTAGATGCCGTTTTGCCTTCCAACGTGCTCCAGCAGGTAGAAAAAAGGATGCGGTCTCTCAAAGAGTTAGACGAATTAGCTCCGCATGTGCACCAATTCGGATGTCCAGATTGGATAACGGTTGTGGTTGCGGAAGAACTGTCATCATCATCAACTCCACGAACCACCCGAAGCGAACTAATGTTGTTAAACCGTGTGTGAGCCTTGCACCATTTGCACATTGATTGTGTTTCTTTCAGTGCGGCACGCATTGACAGTGAATTGGACTTCAGCGAGATGTACAAGGATGTCGACGATTTGGCAAACCATTCCTCCGCGACAGAACGCTCGTGGTTCAGACTAGGAGCAATGTATCCGTAAGACGCCAACACTGACCGCTGAAGGCGCATGTTATACGAGGAACGGATAATCACAGTTAAAACATTTGTGATCTCGGTAAAAACGTCCGGTGTTCCTCCACGCAAGCACAAAGTGCATCCCTTTGATGTGATACCCCCTTCGAACACGATATTTTGACGTTGAGTACGCTTTTTTCGCGGACGAGGTATACCAGAGCCTTCTTCTGCTACATAGAACCCATCAGCATTGGCCCTAAAAGCAATTTTCTTCGCACTTTTCGGCTCTTGGTCACTCAGCATTACGTAGAACCGTTTACAAGTGCCGATGACCCCAACATCCGACATTTTGTCAATGTGATCATACGACGTTAGTACAGACGCGCCTGTGCAGCGAGCAATACGTTGCAAGTCGATTAACCGAACGTTCTTGACAACTGCAACATTGGCTTTGAAGAGCAGCTCTTCGGCAACTCGATGTACGTGACCTTCGAACATGACAATGTCGGGGTTGAGAGTCAGGATTTTCTCAGTAACAATATGCATGTACTCCACTTCTTGACCAGCAACGCTCTCCAGAGACGAAATGACCTCTTTCTTGCGCTGATAATCTAAGGCTGACGCGATCAACAAAATGCGTGGGTTTAAAATGTCGCTCCTCATTCCCTTGCGAGCCAAACTTTTGTGGACAAGGACACCGTCAATGAAGAAACTATCTTGCACGCGGCCTCCATCCAAACATTGGATACGGACATATTGCATAATGTCCAATAAATCACCATGATCAGGCTCGCACGAAACAGTAAGCGCAGCTCGGTGAGCGAACAGGTTGATAATCTGCATCCACCGGTGCTGCTCGACCATGAACAGCTGCGAAACTGCTGGAGAGCTGTCCAACAAATGGAATATGCGTTCTTCGATGCGATCACGAGCATCTTTTGACATTTGCTCGATGGCAGATTCCTTCCTTCGAAGCCGCTCACGGTCTTCTGACTCGTTACGAACATCCCTAGACAACCCAACCATAGCAAGGATACCGATATCCTTTGTTGCTAGTTTATCGGGGCCAAATGGGCTCCACTGAACAGCTTACCGAAGCGTGCGGTGTCATATGATGCTGACAAAGCTTTTGGACGTGTTGTCAGAGCATTTGAAGTGGGAGGGTATGCACCGACAAGCCGTGCTTGTGCATTAGACTCGGCAACAAGACGCTTAAACTCCGCCTCACTCCAGCGATGATTACTCGGATTACCTAAATCAGTCTGGCTGTTGCAGCGCTTCAGCTTGCGGGATACGTGCTGAGCATCCTTTCTTTCAAACAAAATCTGCGGTTCGCTGAAAGTCCTTAGTCTTCGGCCAATTCCATGGACAGTTGTTTTACCTCCTTCGTCAGTTCATGTAAATGAGGTTGGTGAGCCAGATGTTGGGCACTTGCAACAATCTGTACTTTGGGAAACATGCTAAACAATACAGGAGGCCGGGATTTTTCTGGTGGCTCACTTACACGCATATCATCGCTGATATCGTCCTTGTCAAACAGTTCTGGCTTGTCTAACTGTTTGTAGTTGGAAACATCGGACGTCGAGCGTTCCATGGCTTCAGCAAGATGTTGTGGCATGAGTAGAAGTGTCTGCGCATGCGGAGAACTCGTTGATTTCTGCGGGCCTTCCTCGAATTTCGCACCTGTCAGTTCCATTTGTAATCCCTCTCGTAGTTGTCTGTGACACGTGTGGCACACTAACTGTTTCTTCAACCTCTCAATCGAATCGTCCACCTTGTTGCCTCCAAACGACTGAGGCAATCTTGCACAACAATTCGCACAAAAGATCTGTCCACATGAGCGACAATGGTGTCTCCGTCTAAAAAACGTGAACAACTGTTCACACTCGTAGCAGGCTTTGCAGGACCTGTCCGACATCCAAAAGTGTTTGAACGACCTTGATCTCTGTCTTCCCAGTGTGGGTGAACTCTGTTCCTGGGTCTGCATAGGTTCTTGACTCGTATCCACTTCATAATCAGCGCTGAATTGTTTCACGCCAGGTAAATGCTGACCTTGTGGCGACGGAAACTGGGTCAATGCAAACGGATTTCGGTCCACGTTCATCTCGTCTTCTCTCTGTGCCAAGTCGATTTCAACGTATGCGCCGATGTCCGGACTTCAACAGTTGCAGCAAAATCATTTCCATCCTCTTTCGAGCTCAGCGCGCGACGTATAGTTCCCTGCACGCGCGGCAGACTCACACCACGCATTGATTTGCCATTAATAGCGACTACCAGCGCCGCGGGATTGATACCTAGTGCCTCGGCGTCACTACCAGGTAATACGAAATTCACACAGACGCGAAAGTCTCGACGTGACGAGGCCACGAGCTGCACGCCCAATAATGCGTCCATGGAGCTGAACATACTGCCCACGCGCTCGCCTGAGCGCAGTCTGGCCACCCGCAGCGTCGTGATCTTCTCCACGGAGCGCGTGAACTGGTCTAGCGGCGTGTATCCCCCGATCCCCGCGCGACTATTGCGCGCGATGCGCATGGCGGGGCCTGTGAGAGTCAGAGGCGCGCCATTGGGCGTCGAGAACAGTGTCAGCTCGCGCGACGTCGACAGGGAGGACGACCCGATCTTCAGCGCAGGAGGAGACTCGGCCGACGACACACACGCGCTTGTCAGCTGCCGGAATGCGCCGCAGATCAACGCCATGAGCCTTAAGCTTCCTCTCTTATGCCGCGAAATGCGGACTGGTGAAGTTGCTGTATAGAGCAACGACCATCACTCTTCATGACTGAAAATATGTATGCCGAAAAAGCCACTAAAAAGAATGTCCCAGTTTCTCTATTTGCTTGAAGGTCTCTTGACGACACCTGCTGCTTGGTTTTCGGTGGAGTGGGATGCAAGTTTAGCGAGGATAATGATAACAGAGCTTTATTTTATACTTGAGGCCGGAGAAGCAGCTGAGTCTGCCTGTACACTATGAACACCACTGGGCATTGCTGCATGAAGACCTGACTTGCGAGGTCGTCTATCAGTAGGAGCTGACGATTTGCGCGACGTGACTGTACACCTTGCGGACAAACACTTCGTCCAAAATGCGGTACTCGACCACGAAAGCGAGCAAACGCTGCCAGCTCGCAGCCAACAGCTCGCTCACCTCTAACAGCACGAAGGTGCGGTAGTACCGCTGGTACAGGAAGATAAACACACGGATAAGACCGTTGTATAGTCCCTGCACATTGGCGATCTGCGTTGACAAATTACCACCTCCCACAGCGCGTTCGTTGTTGCTGGCATTTAATACGCTGTTCAGACGCCGCATGAGTTCGTCCACGGCACGACCCTCTGCCGTGGGCGTCTTGATGTCCGACAACATGTCGTACATGATCGACACCTCGCTGTAGAAGTCCGCAGCCATCTCCTCAGCGAGGCTTACGGCCTCGGATGGTGCCACCGCTGACGGGTCTACGAAGAAATCAGCTAATTGCATCATTGTCGCGGGTGGTGATGCGGTCGTCGACGTCGGCGTGACCGGCGCCGCTTGACAAATTGTGACATCGTTGCTGCTGTTATTGTTACTGTAGTTGTTGCTGTTGTTGATAGATCCATTTCCACTGCGTCCTGACTTGCTGAAGGACGAGGGATTGCGCCCGCGAAGGCGCTTATGCACCATTACATGGTCCTGATACGGCCTGCAGACTGCGACGCTGCGGCCGCTGTTCAAACAGGGGAGGGATGGGTAGCTCGGGGATCGCTCGCGTTTCATGGACGTAGTGCTGCTGCCTGGCCTTCCTGCCCGCCTTCCGGCCTTCGTGCACCCCGTCTTATTTGCTTTTGGCGATCAGCCGCGAACCTCAAGCGCGTTTTTGCCAAAAGTAGCCACATTCCAAGCAGAAGGAACGTTCCACGATTGGCCAATTTACAGTAGTCAACGCTAAGTTTGAACGTTGCACAAATGATAACCTACTACATCGTATATACTACAAATTTCATACGTCTGATTCATAGCGCCAGTGTAAGGTTTTATGTAATAACCTGTATAAATGAATGATTCTGAACATATCGGTGTTATGTGAGTCTACTGTAACTGGAATTTGCGAGGACTAGGTTTCAGAAAATTTGTCCACAGCAACAAAATTTTCGGCTACCGGCTCGCATGCGCCAGTCCCGCAGAGGTCTCGCGCAATATGGATGTGTCCAATGCAGCCTGCTGCTCGTAATGCAGGAAGCGCGATGCAACATGGAGTCCTCTGCGTGCTTTACGACGTACGCCGCCGAACAGCCGAGGATGCTGCAACTTGTTTGGCAAGAATTAACAGCCAGTTGACATTTGGGAGAAAGCGCACTCGAAATGGCTACTGTACCGTGATCTTGTAGTCCTAAAATCGGCCTGCTGTGGAGCATCGATGTGTTGCCCATTGCTGTCGTAGAGACGTAAGCAGCCTACCCATCGACGACGATCGATTCTCTCAATTAGTATGCGAGTTCATTACTGTAGTCCTTTGTTACTACTAGTAGTAGGAGAGCTAGGAGAGCTATACAACACGTAAAGCGTTGTTTCGAGGCAGGATTCGCGCAGTAAACACGACGTAATTGTGAAAAATTGCATGGAAGTGTGAGCATCATAAACTGTTATCTAACATGCCTTTAGCGAGGCGACTAAGCCTCTTTCAGAGTAGCTGATTAAAGATTATCATTTGCTCAACCAGGACACACAACCAACACTACTATCTCCACCTCAAATTTGAAAATGAAAGCAACTGCTGTCAAGTGAACCAACGACTGGTTATCCGGTGCTCGTCTGTGATTCGCTCGTGCCAGAGTAATTACACCTTCGTAAAAAGATGACACGCGTAAAAAGTCCGGAAGCTGAAGCGCCTCTGGAAGATCGCTACGTAATGCCATCGATATGCATGCTATGCGTGCCAGCCACTAAGGCGCTTCCACAGCACCCACGGCATTCTGAGCAAGTGCATGGTACTAGCTGCTGAGGACCTTCGTGATGGCTTTCGAGTCAAACACGGAAGCTGTCGCAGATTTGCCGCCCCAGTTGTCAGCTGCAAGGTGCGGATCAAGGTGCCGGATCAAGCCGTGCAAGGCGCATATACTTTGCGTGATGAAAGGCGCATGGAGCCCCTTCACGTGAGTCGAAATGCGCAGTAATGGCACAATGCAGCACTTGAAACTCGCAGTCATGATCCATCGAGCAGAGCAAAAAGAGTCTCGAGAATCCGTGTCTGATTACGATTATGGCGCGTCAAAATATTGGCTTGCATGTAACAAGAGTGGGATGAGCCGCCCATACATTCGTCAAGTCATTCGACCCCTAAAAGCCACCTAGCAAGGTTCAGCACAGATGCGGTCAGTTTGATTTCCTCCTTCGTGCACGAGGACAGAGACGCACGCGCTGTAGTACCAGACATGGACGCTAACCGGAAGCGCGTACTGGAGCTCTCAGAGCAAGGCAAGTGGGACGAGGTGCTGTTGCTCGTGGCACTGGACCCGGCGCTCGCACAGGCGCAAGATGACTTCGGCATGCTGCCGCTGCACTGGGCTTGCACGGAACCCTCAGTGAGTCTCGAAGTCATCTCGGCGCTCACACGCGCGTTTCCCGGTGCCTGCAAGCTGGAGAATCTCTCGGGTATGCTACCGTTGCACGTTGCCGTCAAAGCGAAAGCGCCTGGTTTGTTGGTCAGTGCACTACTGGATGCGAACCCGCAGGCGGCTTTAGCCAAGGACGGAAATGGACGCTACCCCTTGGACTTAGCCATTGTCAACGGCTTACCGAGCTTCACTATCGACCTCATCCGCAAGGCTGGTGCGCAAGCGCTGCAGTCCGCCTCCAAGATGCGATCAACTTCGTCCATGGATGATCTTACGAGTGTCAGCAGCGTCGACAACCAAAGCGAGGACGAAGACATCCCGATGCTCATGAAAACATCATCCATGATGACCTCGACGCGGTCGTTGGACGCTGTGGGTCCTGTGGACTCGAGCACTATTTCCTTGCAGCTCAAGGAACTACTTTCTCAACTACACCAGCTGAGTATGGACATTCGCGTGAACAGCACGTCATCAAGTTCAGCGACATATCGCAGCTCGTTTTCGAGTGCGTTCTCTTCCGGCGGCAATCACAATGCGGAAGGGCTGACGTCGGTGCTGTGGAACCCGAGTGACCGATTTGGGATCGTTTTAGAGCCAGCGGTCAAGGAGACGGGTGCCAGGATAAAAGGTTTCTCGTCTCGCAGTGACGTCCTGGGCGTGGAATCGCTCGCTGTGGGTGACGTGCTGGTGAACATCAACGGCGCGTCGGTGGCAAACACTGCATTCGCGTCCATCATGCGCTTCTTGAAGCACTCCAAGGGCACATGTAAGCTTCGGTTCAGGAGCACCGTTGACATGACTGCTGCCAGCAAGTGCAGCACCGGTAGCAACCCTGCTGCCGAGCAGGACAACGCCATGTACTCGAAGGTGGCAGAAATGCTAGAGACAACGCTCAAAAAAGTCTCCGCAGTCGAGGAAACAGTGCGTCTGAGCTCAGCTATGTCGCTCTGCACATGATCGCGCCGACGAGGCACTGCCAGAGTATAATGGCGAAGATCAGATTAATGTTATGCTAAATATATGAGGGTGTTTTACTAAATTCTTGATGTTCATTTTAGTCTCGACCTAGATCAGATCTAGATCAATCTCTGACATTAGGTACGACACGTACCTAAGCGAAATTTAGCTAAAATCTTGGACACATACGTGTCTAACCTCGACGACAATGATGACCCCGGTGGCGACGCAGTCGCTTCAAGAGAAGCAGCGAGGTGAGTTCTCGTCGTGTTTGGCATGTCCTCTAGTACATCATCTGGATCCTCTCGCCTAAAACGCTCTCTGTTCATAGAGAACCTGCTGCGCATGCTGGATTTTAACTCGGAGACTGCTGGCGGCTTCGTGGATGCTGCTCAGGACTCTGTGTATGCTCCATCCAACGTATACAAGTGATAAAACAAATACCTAGTCACTAACTCCTACTGTTTTCTACAGAGATCGCTGGGGTGACCAGTGGAAAGTGCTGATCTACGACAAGTTCTGTCGCGACATTATCTCACCTATTCTCAAGCTGCACGAACTACGCAAGAAGGGCGTAACACTGCACATGCTGCTGGATACAGAGCGTGATGCTATCCCAGACGTTCCGGCCATCTACTTTGTTGAACCTACGCGCGAGAACTTGGAACGCATCGTCTCGGACTGCTCAAAGGAGCTTTACAGCTCGGTACATCTCAATTTCGCTTATCCACTGAGTCGGGAGTCGCTCGAATATTTGGCACGCGCTTCAGTAGAAGCTGGTTGCACGAGTATGGTATGTGTAGTTGCGGTGTCTTTCGTGAAGGGTGGGGAATTAATTTTTGGTGATTTTATGCATGCAGATTGCCAAGGTGTTCGATCAGTACACGAACTTCGTGTCACTGGAGCCGAGTTTATTCTCACTAAACCTGCCTGAAAGCTACCGAGCATATAACGACCCGAATGTGGCGGATATGCAGATCGAGCAATCCATGAGTGCCATTGTCAAGGGACTATTTTCCGTGCTTGCTACGAGCGGAAGGGTGCCGGTCATTCGCTGTCCAAACAATGATGGACCGTCGAGGATGGTGGCGGAACAACTTAGCTCTACAATTCGTGAGCACCTGGTATGGGTGCTAGTGCATTTTCAGGGTCAAAGCACCATATAATTTTGTTGCTGTGGGATTGTTTGCATGCAGAGTGTAAGGAATGGCGTCTTCTCTGAGACCAACGCCAACTTTCAGGTACTTATCAGCTGCGTGAAGGAAGCTACAGATTTGTTATGTCATTGTCATTAATTGTTTTGTATGTGTTGGTGCTGTTGTTTTTAGCGTCCGGTTTTGATCATCATGGATCGCAACGAAGATATCGCCTCGAGTTTATATCACTCTTCGACATACCAGGCACTAGTGGACGATATTCTGTCAATTCAGATGAACCGGGTCAAGGTGACAGTGAAAACCTCTGGTGGAGACGATGGTGGCGACGATCGCTCTGTGGAGCGCACGTACGACTTGGACGTGACGAGTGATAAATTCTTTGAAACGCATGCCGGTAGCCTGTTCCCGGATGCCATTGACGCAAATGAAGAGGAAATGAAACAGGTTACGCGGAAAGAGGAGCAAATTCGAGCACAGACAGGTGGTAGTGACGCGCTTATGAACGGCACGAAGGATCTCGTAGCTGCCGTTGACACGTTGCCGGCTCTTGTGGAGAAGAAGAAAATGCTGGAGATTCATACCAATATCTTCCACGCGGCTTTTGAGGGTGTTACAAAGCGCCATATTCCGTCATACTCTATGTTAGAGCAGAAACTCATCGATGGCTCGCATGTTGACAAGGCTGAAGTGTTGCAGCTGTTGTCGAGCACGGAAATGGGCACCTTGGCGGATAAAATGCGCTTGCTCATGATTTACTTCCTATCAAGTGGTGCGAGTGGTGCAGAAATGTCTGAGTTCGAGAATGCTTATCAACAGTGCGCAGCAGCATCAGAGCAGCCAGAAGCGTACATGCTAGCATGGAAGTTTCTCCGAAAACACTCGGCTTTTCAACGTCGTGCTAGTGTCGGTGCGAATCTGCAGTCTGAGAGTGGTACAGGACCTGATGGAGGCGTCAATATGAGCAAGTTCAAGGGCCTGGCCCAGGGATTTCTGGCTCAAGCCGCTGCAAGTTTCAAAAACTTTTTGCCAGAGAACAAGAAGCTGCATGTCACGCGTGTTACAGAGGCCATTTGCGAGATGAAACCGAATACAGAGGACGAGAGCTTTTTGTATTTGGACCCGAAGGTACGATGTTTTGGTGGTTGGTAAAAGGATGTCGTAACTTCGTTCTCATGCTGTTATTACCTGCTTTTTCAGATCAAGGCCAACGGTGATGTGCCCCGCCAACGATCTCCTTTCCGTGAGGTGATGGTATTTATGATCGGAGGTGGCAACTACAACGAATATCAAAACCTGTTGGCGTACGCCAAGGGGCAGCAACCACCTCGGTCGATCTGGTACGGCTGCACAGAGCTGCTGAACCCAGAGGCATTCTTGCACCAACTCGGCTCCATCGGCACATAAGCTTTAAAGTAAATAAGTACCAACCTTGAGCAGGCAAAGAGGACAATATGACATGTATTAGCGAGTACAGATTTACGTGAGCAAATCAAAACAGTAAGCTACTACTATTCAAAGTCAAGAGACTCAGTACAACCAAATTTGCGAATATTAGTACCTGCATGCACTTTACTGGTGCGAAACTCTGGAATCGAGTCGACCGTGCAGTAGTGCTTCAATTCTTTCCCAGAACTTCTTGACCAGGCATATCGGTCTTCTGTTTGCGCTTGCAACTCATGGTAAGCAGCCCTTAAAATCACAGACTATAATAGTGCTTGTCAGAGTTGGATATAGACGCGAATTCAAGAGAATATGCACAGCCCTTGAGATATTAGTGAGATGTTAGACCTTGAGATTGGGGTATTTTGCAAAAAGCGGAGTTATCCCAAACTTTTTTGCATTTGCAACTCTTTGTTGCAAAAAGCGGAGTTCCTGGCATCTTTGTTGCAAAACGCGGAGTTGCAGGGAACACGTGGAGCAGATGGCGACATTCGCCGGCGGTCAGGGCGCAATCAAGTCGCCCTCGCAGCGTATTCGAAGGCCTTCGAGTATCTCCCACTATATCACAAGGACCTGGAAAATGTAATGGTTGGGCGAGCCAGGTGTTTCCTTGACATGAACGAGTTGAGTCGTGCGCTCTGATTGCGCTGAAGCTAAACCCGTACAGTGTCGGGGCATATGAAGCGTTGAAGAAAAGACTGAGCACCCGGAAGCGGCAATGCAGCATTACGTGACGTCCTTCATTTTGGATGGCTCGCGCTCACCAGAGCATGCTGAGTCCATCGATCGTGCATCGCGTCAGGTGGGTCGACGTGTGGCAAAGGCTCTGTTCGCGAAGATGGAGAAGGTGCACGAGCTCCCGTCGTCATGGCTGGTGGACAGCTACTTCGAGGCGTTCGAACATGACGCTGATTATGCTGCGCGTGTGCCGTTCGATATCGCGAAGAAGGTGGATATGGAGCGGTCAGACTTAGATGCACTCACGCTGTTTCATCGTGCAATTCACTACAAGCTCACTAAGAACTATGGTGAAGCACAGCGCGATATTTGGACGTTGGTGAGCAAGGACATGGAGACTGAAGGACTGACAGTAGAGGACCGCGCTTTGGCACTCAACTTACATGCGTCGCTCCTGTACGTATCGGGTGACGTGCATACCGCTATAGAAGTCATCAACAAAAGTCTGGAGCTTCAGCCGACTTTAGTGAACTCGCTGGTGAAGAAGGGTGGATTTTTGGCAGAAATTGGTGAGAAGGACGAGGCCACGTCGTGCTTCTCAGAGGCCATGGAGTTAGACTCGAACGAGGCAGACGTGCACTTGCATTTGGGGCAAATGGAGCTCCTCGACGGCAACTACTACAGAGCTGCGCAGTGCCTTCGTCGGTGCATCTCGAGGTCTGATGCTCTGCCGGTTACGCACGTGTCGTACGGCATGGCTCTCTACAAGAGTGGCTCAACGTACCAGGCCAAGGACGTTTTTGATGAGGCATCAAAGAAGTTCCCAGAGTCAGCTGAGGTGCATTTATTCCACGGTGAGGTACTGGCGGACCAGGGCAACTACGCAGACGCCATGCGTCACTTCCTGACTGCCTGGGAATTGTCACCACAGTGCCCGTTGCCGTTCCTAAATGCTGGTCGTGTGTATGTCGGTACGAATGACCCCATGCGTGCCATCGCTCATTTCAAGCAGGCTCTTGAAGTGGATCCTCGTTGCAGCTCAGCTCATTTGGATATTGCCCAAGAGCTCTTTGCACAGGGTCGCACGAACGAAGCATTCGAACACTTTGAAGTAGCCGCATCCTGCTGTCGCTTCCTACCCGAAGTGGAGGAGGTTTGTGCCTGTCAAGAAATGGCCAAGATGCAGCTCAAGGTGACGGAGATCCTCGGTGTCGAGCTGCGCCACATCATGCGCAGCAAGTAGATAGCATGGCTACATTAAGCCGATTGCTTTCAATCGACAAGCTCACCGCATCCACCTACGCGAACTTGTCGTCATCGATTCCGCACAATGGTTAGCGTCGATGACATACATAACCCATCCCTAGCCATTTCCTGTTTGAACAGGCGGTTTCCCGTCCGAATCCCGCCGATTTTGCGCAGAGATTAGCGGAGAGAAGCGTGGAACCTCATTCCTCAATTCGCCATGCAAGGGGGCGAAAGCGACTCCCGCCGGACAAGACACCGTACGAGGACGAGATCGTCGCAGAGATACCGCCGAAGTCATCATCGCCATCTCGAAGAGAGTCAAGCGACAAGATGTACTGACCGCATCGCCAAGAACAAAGCAATTGACTTCTTTGTTATGAAGAAGATGTTCACTACTTTCTGCAAGCCTGAAGCGGAGAGACTTGCCTGGGACGAATGCATCCAAGAAGTCAACCACGCCGAAACTGAGGCGTACCTACTGGTGATCTACTACACGCTGCTCCAGCTCAAGTCAGGGCCCGCTGTGTAAGATTGATGCCTCGTTCTACCAGTATTGTCTGAATCTGGTACAAGCGCTCCACATCGAGCAAAGCACGAGACGTAGTTGGCAATTCAGGCAGCTAAGGACAAACGGAAACTTTAGACCGACAGTGACAAGGTTGGTAAACAGAAAGCCTTCCCGTGACTGTGCCAGAGTTTTCCGACACGGGTTACCAAGAGTGGTTAAAACGCGGAAGGTCGAGAACGCGGACCTGGAGAACGCCAACGATAGTTTCGGGAAGGTGCGAAGTGTAACGGGGTGACATGAGTGGTACCCCAGATAGGGTACCGCTCTAGAAGTAGATTTGCTTCTAGTATTCGCTTTGCGAATACTCTGTCATTAGTGGTGTGGGATACACCACTGCCACGTAGGTCGGGTGGCTGAGGGCCAACCAATAGCATTTGACTTACTTATATATAGTAAAGTATAGTTAATTTGTAATTTGTATTACAGACGAAATTATCTAATTACCACAAATAATTAGTCTAAAATCTACTCTAAACTGGCTATTAAGTCCCTATGACCAGGGACTAGTGAACCGCCGTTCACTAAGAGTTTATATACTCTTGATAGCGCGCTTCCTCACGCAAGGTGCTCGTGTGACCTCGTCACACGAAGAGATCGAACTATGGCGAAGATGGAGTACTTGAACCGGGGTTGGTTTCAAGCACCGACAAAGCAGATAGCGATGAATGCACAGAATGACGTCGTGCGAAAATTTGCCAAACGAATTCACACGTATGTTATTGAGTACTATGGTTTGAAGCCGGCTGACGCTCATGATATTCTCAACAAAGTGTTTGCCACTGGGGGGGTTCAAGCCCACGTACGCTCGTATGTTAGATCTTGTCATCGCGGAACTGCGCAAGATGACTCCACGGCGAAATATGGCAAGATCAGCTGGGTACCTCACGACTTACGACCGATGTTCTACGAGTTTCTGCTGTTCATTGAGATATAGAATAAGGAAAACAAGAGCAAACCTGACTTTGTAGAAAGCGGACGTTCTCTTGCTTCTGGCCAAGCGTGGGTTCGAATCAAATTACTACGAGGTCAACTCGACAGGTCTGAGGTCGCTACCCAAGCGCAGTCCGTGCGTTAGTCGCGATATCTGTGTCGTCCACGACGGCCATATCTAGACACTTGAATCCAGCTTGAAGTGCGGAGCACCATGGATTGCAATGTCTGAACAATGGTGGCGTCGACCCTTCCGCGCGGATGAGGGGGAAAGTCTGGGTTCCGCAGCTTTCATCGCGAGATGGATACGGCGTCGGAGTTCACATTGTCGACCGACACGAGGCAAGCAAAAAAAGAAGAAAAATACGGCAAGACTGAGGAACCAAACGATAAGAATGTGTCCGAAGTGCTGGGGTTGCCGCTCACGAATTCCCCAAAAGGAAGAACTGAGGAGTCGGATATGGCGTGAGAAATCGACCTGTGACGGATGGACTTCATCACGGCCGTCAACGAAAACGGGAAGACGGTTCGATTCCGGACGCCTGACTTTTATCGAGCAAATGGATACCATCGTTCACATCGCAAGGCCAAGCATCGTATCGACAAGTAGCCTCGCGTCATGAATTTTTTCAGAAAACGTCAACAAAATGATCTCATCGGTCAAGACGTTCTGCAGCTCCATCACGTTCTGGTTCGAACACGGACACGAACGGCTTTCCTTCATCATCGATTCGTTTTTTCGCAAGCCGACATTCCGCGGATACACTTTCCGCACCGTACAGCTAGGCTGCGCCTGCTTTGAACTAGCGGGTGCCCGAGGATCCAAGACAGTTACTGGCTTCGGAGACTGCGGTATGGCTGGTGAAGGCATGATCAAACACAGTGTTGCTGGTCCCGTGAAAGCGTTCGCACCCTACTAAGCGGTCGTAGTGGTGGACAAGATCCGGACAAGCAAAAACCATTTTGACTGCCAGACGGTGAACGGTCTGGAAAATCAGAGCTGTCGAGACGGTATCGTCTCACTTGTGTGAAAGCGACTTCTCTGAAGGAGAAGCGAAGCTGACAACAGGTTCCTCTCAGACAAAAATAGGAAATCGGCATTACGAGGTTGGAGCACTCCATCACTGGAGGCGGTCGTACGAACGATCAGGACATTGAAGGGGGCTCTGGTTCGTCGGGTTGAAGTAGAGCGAATCAGATTCGTTAGAAAGCGGTAGTTAGATTTTCTACAGGGTGGCATTTCTGTTGTAACTCGTAGTTCCCAGAGCCATTCGATGAATGTTCTCCGTGACGAATGATGCCTCTAGTATGCCGGCTCACACCGCGTCTCTGATCTCCTCCACCACGTCCGTGAGATGTTTGTGTCAGTCTGACCAGCTCTTGATCGCTTTGGTTACCGCTGCCAGAACGTCGATGCAAAACGTCAGATTATCACCATTTCCAAGGATCGACTGCATCACGGGCTCTCTTCCCGAGTTACAGCAGCAGTCAATGACTTGCTGACTGACTTGGAAGCTGTCATGCGGGTTTCTGTGCGCGGAGTGGTCTAGTCTTCGACTTGTCCTTTGTAGTCTTCGACGTCGCGGTCTTAGACTTGGAAGGTCCCAAAGCGCCGTGAGAGCTTGCCTCCCGGGGCATGATCAGGGTGGCCGATGTGGAAATCTGTGGACGTGTCTTGCTAACGCAAACGGCTTAATGAAAGCCGCCAAATCACAACCGTGGCTTGTCGATGGATATAGACAAGAGAAGGAAAAAGAGCGGTATTCTCTTTCTAGCTCATCATGGGCTGGAAGGACTTCCCAGTCTAAGTGGGGGGGGTTACATGAGGGGTACCCCAAATTTGGTACTTCCTCCTGAAAGTGAAAACAGAAATCTGCGTCAATAAACAACGGGGTCACAACCAATAACCTGATGAACATTATATGTTGCCAACTTCAACGGAGATGAGCAAGGTACTGAAGCAAAGAAATCAAGGCAGTCATCAAATCACATCCAAACATTTACTGTTTGGACAGTGTTTGAATATTGGCGCGAGTTGTGCTATCTTGTATCACCACCCGCTCAACTTCTAGGTCTGTTTAATTGCGTTTGCACTAATTCGCTTAAGCACCATCTGATCCGACATGTACAAGACACCAGACAAGCGCGTCCGCAGGCATCATCGAAAAGACCACACTCACACTATGTATGAAACGTGATCCACCCAAGTTCTTGCGGAACTAAAATCAATACACAAGCAGTTTTCCTATTTTTGTTCATTTCGCGATTGCATCATACACCCTGTAAACTTATATATATCATGCGTTGTTTATCGACGCAGATTCCTGTACTCTATAATCACTGATTATTAATCAGTGGTGTGGGACACATCACTGAAACGTACTGTAAGAATATATTTTATGCACAACCGCGTAGTCACTCTTTCGAATTAAGGCATATCTACACATGGGCTGGCCATTAAATCTGGCAGTCTGATGTGTATTTTATGGCTCAAACCCTGGCATCGCCACGAGCCTATAGACGCGGAAATGTACTAACACCAAAATTAGATGGAAGTACGCGATGTCAATATAAATGGGATAACGCTAAAAGCTTGATATCGAAAACTTCACTCCTGACAATGACTTGGCCAATGCTCATCGTAGAGCTACAATGTGGCAATAGCACCAAGCTGAATGTGGCGCACTGGGCTTAAATCTGACACAATGAACCTTAGCTCCGGAGAATGAAGTTGACCAAACAAATGTTTAAAATGGACTGGGCGTACGTACAGTAACTGGGCGTCTGATGTATGTAAATAATCCGGACGCATTGACAAATGTACGTCGATCAGGCATGTCTATCAGGCTGAATCAGCCGCTGAAGGGATGCATCAGCACCTTGATGGTGATACAAAAGAAGTACAAGCGTGAAAATGTCAGGGAAATTACCAACCAAATAAGCTTCCGGTGAACCTCAGCCTTTCATTTCTTCAAACGCACGGCAAGTAGAAGCTGAAAGCTGGAGAAAGCAGGCTAGTTGAGAAGGAAGTGGTATGTTTGCTGCGTTTATCTACAATATAAATTAACAGGGCTAACACGTATCTCTATTTGTAGATGATGTGTGATCCACTTGACAACGAATTCCGTGTGAAACTCGAGACTGCCAACCATTCACAGTCTTTTTAGCGGTCTACTTAACGTCGTCAGTTGGTCAGCGCTGCATCGTGACTAAGCTCGGATCCCGTGGCCACGAAAAGCTGTCGACAACAAACAAGTATTTCGTTCTATGATGGATAACTGGAGGCGACGCAAATATGGAGATAAAAAATGTGTTCCTCGATGGAAAATATCAGTGATGGCAGGACCCGAGCAGGATTCTGGATTCTTCGTGGTTTGAACGGATAGGCGTATTTACATGGAGAAACGGGGGTGGCTCGGGTTTCGAGGTAAAACTCCGCGACAAGCGTCCTTGACATTACGAATGCGGATGTTGTACTAGTTGCTGTGCTATCCCGAGATGAAAGTTGTCTTCACAGAGAGCGAACCCTCTCCGGATATTGCAAAGATAGAAAAACTTCTGGACGAGCTGATTCCAAAGCCGAGCGAGGTAGGCTTCAAGGCGTGAGAGGTGTATGGTAGCTTCCTCTTGAAAGTTAGTGCATAGCTGGCACAAAGGCAGTTAACAAAACAACAATACTTAAGTACATGTTATTCGGGTGAATGTCAAAACTTTTGCTGTGTATGAGTGACTTACTTGATCGATAAGGAAGTATTTTCACGTTTGCACGAAGTCATTAAAAATGTGTCTCCAATACTTGAATTATAGAGTCGATAGAGAAGCCTTCTCCATTATATCTACCTGGCAAACGCATCCCACATTCATACGTCAGTCATTCACGCCGCACGTGGTGTCCATCTAAAGATTTCGTACGTCTTACACCTATGACCATTGATCTCTCCATACAAGCAGAGCACCACATTGTAGTCGTTCTGCAGCAGGCGTACTCCACTAAACTCTTTATGTAAAGGTCATTCAACACCACGTAGTACTTAGAGCTACCGCCTTCGTGCACACTGCATCCCCCTCGTTTTGCTTTCTTTGGAGGTAGATTCTCCTTCATGTACTGCGCTGTGTTCATGCCGATTTTTTTCTTACCCGTCATCTCCTTGCACTGCAACGTAAGATCCTCGTTCAGCAACAAAGCGTACCCAATGGTGCTGATGGACATGACTTTTCAATGGTGGTATTCAGTGCCGTCGATAGTACAACATTTTGCAAGTCTTGAGAAAGTGTACACATGTTTAAAAACTTGATGGTGTGTTTTTATTGTTGATACTAACAGTACAGTTGACAACTTAACAAAGCCCATTTCTGAGCAACAACTGGTTGTGCTCATCGCATATGTGACGTACGTATGTGTGTTGTGGGTACTTCAATGAAGTACCAGCCTTTGATAATGATGTAAAATACCTTGGGTGCTAGGAACTCTCAGAGCACGTCTACGTATACTTTACACTTATGACCTCGGTAGTGAATCCACAACTAACTACACATTTGGTGCCGTGTCTTCCTACCTCGTAACCTTTCCTATCCTTAATAGACAATCCAAGGAGGCCATGAGTACATGTAGCTTCATTCTAGCCGTCAACTTACGGTTTCCGATGTGCTGAGCATCTATTTTGTGCGACCGCTCTTCGACACATCCCAAATCACTCTCGATTGCTTCATTTTCGCTAAAAACATGCTGTCGATCAGAAAAGGACCAGAGAGCAAATTTGGATTCCTCTGGCACACACAAACGTAGCGACACAAATGTAGTGATCCCTAACCTAATAAAGTTTGCGAACCATTCAATACCCGTAATCAAGTTCGTGCAAATGTGATGATGGCAGAACGCAGAAGAAACCATTGGACCCAAAGAAGTGGGCAAAAACAACAACTCCTCTATCCACGCTAATGGAAATTGTGATAGAGATCGACTTCTTGAAGCAGTAGCATTCTGGCTGGTAGCGATCGCCGATTTAGAAGACAAGGATTGTAATACAGGGGTTCCATCATATGGAGATTGGTCTCTGAATTAGAGTCTATTTCTACAGCTTACTTTTTACCAACGCGTGGCTTACTTTCGGTCAGCCACACGTTGCAACGAGATTACCTGACGTCAGTTGACGTCGCCACGTACTGTATACTCTTCAAAGTTTGATTCTCACGCCCTGTCCTTGTTCACATATTCAAATCCTGGGATTGGTCTTTACCGGTTCAGACTGTAGTTCTGTACCTGCGTACATATGAACTTCAAACGCTGGTACAGTATATGTACAATTACCGCCCTGGTCAAACGCACGCACGACGCATGCCTTGGCTTGGGCGCGCTCGAAATCTGTCGCTGCTCTCTTTACTTTGTCGGGGCTGGGTTGTGAAGGCATGACCGGGAAGAATACAGAATTATTGATTAGGAGGCAGTAGGAGCTCTGAGGTGGAGAAGATTGCAACCACTGTTGTATGCGCAATTTTGCGCCAAAACGATTGGCTTTGCCTTGGGAAGGTCAGCGCGGATTTTGCAAGTGTTGGGAAATCTTATCTTTGTTCACCCCACATAGTGCCATTTTGCCTTTTCTATGAACTTTGCATCTTGCTAGGAAAACCTTGCAACTTGGGTGGCAAATGGTGTACAACAAGACTCTTCCGAGGCTTTGAACATGTGTGCAAGAACAGTACCCTAAGAGTGAGAATCGTTGGCTTTGAATGTGTGTAGAAAGACAGCGAGTGAGAATCCCAGGCTTTGTATAAGTGTAGAAAGACAGCGATTGAATTGTTGGCTTTGAATATCACTGTACGGGTACTAGGACAGCGATACTTTGTCGTATTGACGTTGAGGCTACAGATAGTATAACAACATACCCTACAGTATACGTTGTTACGTATTCTGAGGCGTCACCTTTAATGTATTCCTGTTTCGATCCTCACTTTGCAATTTGCTTTCCTGTTCTCAAGTCTTCAGGCCCAACAACGAATAAATCCCATGCGTCTCTCTCAAGTTTTGGTGGTTGCCGCGGCGTCCTTCCTCTTCGCAAGCGAGGCTATCGCTGTGACCGTGGATTCCAACCAGGCCAAGATCACGGTGGTGGGCGGTAGCCCGAGTCAGCGACTTCTGAGGAAATACGAAGAGCCTGACTCCGATGTCCTCGATGACCTCGAAAACACGGAGGAAAGGGGTCGGTCGATTTACGACTTGGCTGCAAAATGGGGCCATAGTGTCGATGACATCCAGAACCGTGTTGTAAAGCTCTCAGAAAAACGACAGGAAAAGTGGCAAGCCGCCCTGAACGAAGCTATTGCCGCAAAAAAGAAAGCGAAGATTCAAGCCCACAACGCGGCGTGGCGCAGAGAACATGGCATTGGAAGGCGACTTTAAGAAGCCTCGCAGTGTCAACAGCTCCGTTTAGACCGGCCTCGGGCCCTGTCATACCCTGAAAACACTCGTCGCACTAGTGGTGAACAATGAGAAGCAAATGCGCTAGGTCTAGTGCTCACCACCAACAATGGCAATGAAAGAGGGTAGGCAAAATTATATTTGAGTACGTAAGAAACAAAACTGAATGGCAGAACTACATTTCACTTTTTTGGTTTTGGTTTTGGTTGTTGATCACTGATTTAGAAGTATTTGGTAAACAACAAGTGCTATGGTAATACTACTGCGTATGTCGTGCTTCGGATTTCCACGTTAACCGACTACGAATCGTAGTCTACGATCGTAATGGCGGGGAAATGGAGTTTCAACAATCGTACGATGCTGAAGACCAGGTAGATGTAAAGATTTTCAACATAAGAAAAAGTATCTCGAGGTAGGGTATGTCACCACGACAAGCAAAAACCCATGAAGTCTAAATTCCAGGCATGCGCACTTCGATCATTATTCTCATTGCCAGTTTGGCTAGCGTTTTCTGCAGTGATGCCGCCTCCTCCGGAACGTGGACTCCGGGAATTTGCAGCTCGATCTGTGACGGGGTCACACGAGCACCTTGCTTAGAGGAAGCGTGCTATTAAGAGTATACAAACTCTAAGTGAACGGCCTCTCAAAATGACTTGATTTGTCAGTGCTACAGCTACGGTCAACGGAGCGATCATTTCAGGACAAGTGATATCGGTTTAGACAGGGATCCGCCAAAAATGACTTGGTGTCAGTGAGTGGACGAAACCCCCGGTGAATTCATCGGCCCCCGTAAATAAATACTTGATCTTTGTATACTGCCCCGTATTGAAAAACGGTTTGGCGACGAATTTTCTCTCGTCCACCAGGGTAAAAACGGGTATAAAAGTGACAGATTGTATACATTTTAGGAGCTTATTAACGACTAAAGATTAAGCAACCTATAAATGAAGGGCTTATTTCCGACTATAGATAGGTTAGACAAGATATTAGGAGCTTATTGACTACTGCGAGTTTGCGGTCCGTATTAGGAGCTTATTAAAGACTACAATTAGCTTAAACACTAAACGTTAGGGGATTATTAACGACTGCGAGCTTTCTATCCGAAATAGGAGCTTATTAAGGACTAAGATAAAGCTCAAGATTAGCTCTAGATTAGGTTCTAGATTAGGATCTAGATTATGGATTAATAGTGACTGAGCTCGGTTAGAGGAAGCGTGCTATTAAGAGTATACAAACTCCTAGTGAACGACAGTTCACAAGTCCTGGTCTTAGGGGACTTAATAGCTAGTTTGGAGTAAGTTTAAGACTGATTTATATTTATAGTTAATTAGGTCATTTGACCTGTAATACAAATTACTAGTTAACTATAATTTGTTTCATATATGCATATAAAAGTAGGTCAAATACTATTGGTTGGCCCTCAGCCACCGAATCTACGTGGCAGTAGTGTGGTCCACACCACCCACGAGCGAGTATCTAAAACAAATACCCACAGAAGTATATCTACTTCTAAAGGCGGTACCCTTTCTGGGGTAGCCCTTTCATGTAACCCCGTTACACGATCAGACCAACGGTTCAACTATGACAAACATCACTGCAACTCTAATGGTGCAAGCATTGCACTGGGCGATGACGATCTGCAGTACATGTACAACGAAGATTCTGCGGTAGTCGCAGGCAGGACAGATTGTTGTGCACTCGAGTCACCGCTCCAGCCTGACACCGATCGCCTTGCACACAAACTTTGAATCAAAGTCGTGAAGAACCTCCATAAGCCCATCGACTAATCGAGAGGTCTTGAGGAGTGCAATTCATAGCGGCAATGTGCCTTGAGCTTCTCCTGGTCTCCGGAGTCACAGACGGCTGACAAGATGGCGTAATTTGCAAGCAATATGTTTGACCAATATAACTGTAATAGGTTGGCACTGTATCTTTCGAAACGAAGTGAATTAGCAAACAGTACCGAAGTCAGGCACGAAGAGTTGGATGTTGAACCTGAGGCAAGGCTTACGTCGACAAGAGATCTGCTGCAGAGTGCACGAACTATGCCGAGGGCGAGGGCGAGTGCAGTGAACAAGAACAGTGTTAATTTGGCCGAGTCGAGCGGAGGTGAGCTCAGCCAACGAAGCAGTTTCGAATTGGCGGAGTTGAGCAGAGTCGGAGACGAACACGAGGCAGTTCAAAACGGACAAGAGTTGGTGCTCTTGGGCGAACACGAACACGAAGTGACGGACGAGAGTTGGTGCTCTTGGACGAACACGAACACGAAGTGACGAACAAGAGTTGGTGCTCTCGGACGAACACGAACACGAAGTGACGAACGAGAGTTGGTGCTCTTGGACGAACACGAAGCAGTGGACGGACGGGAGTTGGTGCTCTTGGACGGAGACGGCTTTGACGAACAGAACGAAGTGGTAGACGAATACGACGCGAAGTCGTTGACAGTCTTGGTATACGTAGTTGCCGGTGGCGTGCACAGTGAGAGGCGGACGGGCAGGAGGCATGTGGCTTCCGAGTTGACTGTACGGTTGCGACGAGTAGGGTAGGCGCCCGAGGCGTACGCCCAAGTGACTAAGCTCAGCGTCGCTGGAAACTTCGATTGTGCATAGTCTATCAGCAGTACGTGTATTAAGTTAGTTAGTGATCTAGCTAGTGACGTCGACTGCGAACTCGAACGTAGTTGATAAATAAAGTAGGTGTGCTACCAGCAGGGTACACACCGGCGCAGTGGCGAAAGTTTCGTCACTGACGGCCAGACGGACTATGGACGTAATCAGCACTGGACGACTACACCCGAGCACGCAGGGTTACAAAAGGAAACGTGTTATTTGGTGGTCATACAGGGGCCTTGTACTGAGATTTTGAAGAAGTACACTGCTCCCAGCGGCGGCAACATGGCACGGACGAAGGTAGTGACAGCTCCAACCATTTTATCCACTGGAGTAGCTACCAGATCGCAGTCACAGGCACGAACCTCAGCAACGAGTGCAGTTGCCAACGAACCAGCACGAACTACGCAAGACACCATAAGGTTGGATACAGGAAGCGATCAGCTGCGAAGACGAAGAAACTAAGGACGTTGACTCTGATGACAACCCCGAGTCAGACGTACAAGACGACCCTGATCAGAATAGAGACGAACCAGATTGCGAAGGGTCACCAGTGAACCAACACGCAAACGCGAGAAGCGGCACCACTGATATGACAACAACGCAGGCGGAAACGTTAGCTACAGCGATGCAGCAATTAGTTACCACGGTGGGTCAATTAAGTGCTCAACTGGGTCGGATGGAGACACAAGACGTGGCACTGACACCACAAACCTTAGCGAATCGGGCTGCAGCGGCAGATCACCCACCCGCGATCGAGACAGTAGGCACCAGCCAAACACAACTCAGGCGATCAGCGGCAAGAAGTGGATTAACTTCACGCAGAAGCATGACGGCGGTGTCTCGGAGACGACCAACAACGGTGTCGAGAGGTCAGGTCCCAGCTGAGGCCATGCAAAATCCCAGTGACGACGATTATGACAGAGGTGGTACGAATGAAAGTAGCAGCTCTAGCAACGAGTCCAGTGATGCAAGTGAGGATGACCGGAGGCGTGATAGACAACGTGAAAGACGACGGGAACAACCCACTGTTCGACCACAGCCGTCAACGCGACACCGACGAAAGAATTACGAGACCTGGAGCTCGCGCCGTTCCAGCCATCGCCAACGACGTCTGTTTCGACTTGGATATCCAAGGTGGACCTAGCGCTGGAAGGAGCTCGATTGTCCGGCCGAGGAAACTGGACAGATGAAGAATTGTATTACATCTTGGGGAATAAGTTACAAGAGAATGCGGCAAGATGGTGGGTCCAGATGGACCAGGAGTTGAGAAACCAAGAACGCACTTGGACCAGACTGAAGTCGGCACTTTTGAGACGCTATGGTGAACGACCCGATAAGTCACAAGTCGAGTGGCGCGTTAATCAGCGACAGATGATGCCCGGAGAAACCTTCGCCGACTTCGCAGCTGGCCTTCGCGAGTATGCGGAAGGAATCGAGTCAGCGAACGAGTCCTACTCGCACAGTTCTACGGATGTCTTAGTAAGACGACGAGGCAGCTCGTGAAACAGAGACCAGTACCGAAGACGCTCGAGGACGCGGTAGACAAGGCGACGGAGATTGATGATCCTTTCGACAACGTGGCTCAAGGTATGCAGAACATTGGTCAGGCGTGGGTCACGGCCCCGAGTTCATACATGGTCCCGAGCGGTGGCACAACTGGACGCATGATGTTGATACCATGCATCGGCCTGAAGGACGCCAAAGAGATGGTAACGGACGTGACTCCATCAGAGCAGGACTGGGCTAACTTCTCCAACCCACAGGGTGCCTGGAACAAGTTCACTGGCACCTGGGATATCCCCAAGGGACGTGTCTGGAACGGCAGATACTGGGCACCGCGAGGTGACCGCAAAAGGACTGCAACAATGGGCGAACGTGTGGCTAACAAATTAACGACCACACCCAAAGCCGAAAAGAAGGCAAAGGTGAGGACCGTACGAGCAGCAAGCAGTGACGACGGTGATGAGAGTGACAACGGTACGTTGGCGGTTATTGCTGCCCCACCACCGCGAAAACGACTGAAAGCAGCAGTGCGCCAGACTACGGCAACTGAGCGTCCTTCCGACAAGACAGCGAAGAGGCCCGTACCTCGACAGATGAGAGAATTGACGTGCTACGCGTGTGGAGCTGCAGGTCATTTTGCGAGACAGTGTCCCAACGAGGAGGCGAAGGCGCGCAATGACGCGTACCTGGCGTCGCGTGGACAATCGACAGGGAAGACGGAAAACTAGTCGCGAGTGCCGTAAGGGGAATACAGCGGTTAACAACCAGTCTCCCCAGTTATTGAGGAATGTATCAACAATTAAGCGAACGGCTCTGCCGCCGGTGACGGTGAGTGACGTGGCAAGCCAGAGCACGGCGAGCAACGAGGCAAGTGAGAGTACAGTGGTGAGCACAAGTACGCTGCCACGAGACGGAAGTACGGCAGCAGTGAAATCAGCTGTTAGTACTAAATTGGACGATGAACTTAGAACTCGTGACGATGGGCGGGCATGGAGATACGTTAACACAGTGCGACCGGCAATGGCAGCGCTACGCTACGTGTATAGTAGTGATGTACAAGATGAAGATGGACGATGCGGCAACGAAGCCAGGTCATTCTTGTCGGCGAAGCCTACCAGGCCCACAGTGAAAGGAAACGAGATTCGTTGGTCTGAGGAAAGCGGTGAGCAGACAACAGGAATATCACCAACTGAGGAAGGCGACGGAACGGTGAACAATGCAGTGACAGTGGAGGGTGTGACGACGACACTGGGATCTGAGCTTACTGATAAGGTGGCAGCCGAACTCGGTAGTATCGCGGAGATGCGCACAGCGATAAAACAGTCGCGTTGTGAGGCGAAGCGACAAAGAGTGTTACGAGCAAAAGTGAAGATGGCGAAGTCAGTGAATGGTGCGGATGAGGTCGAACGTGCGGCAGCTGGCGTTTGTGAAGAACGGCGAATAATGCGGCAGCAGCGAGCAAAAGATGCACGCTGTGCATTGGAAGCACGACGACAGAAAGAAGACGAAAGCGTGCGTGCTACCGAATATGCATATGTGAACTTGGTGCAGAAGAATGTGGCACCTCTAATGACGACAACTGTGGCCCGTTCGGACGTTCGTGTGGAATCTAGTGATGGTCTCCCTACGGCGATGATGATGGTTGATGGCGAACAATGTCAAATCAAGATTGACAGCGGTGCACGTTACTCAGTCGCCGGAACGGATTGGATGATGCGCGGCGAACGATTGAAAGTCCAATCTCCAGTACAACATGTAGAAGGAATCGGAGGCTTCTTACTGACGTGGTTGGTGTATGGTCGTTCGACATGGTGAATGTGTACGGACAGGTAGTGACACTTTCGGCATGTATCATCGACGGGTGTACTGATGAGTTTCTGGTCGGTGTGGACTTCCTGGGGAAACACCGAGCGACGATCGATTTCGACGGTAGTGAATTGAAGTACAACGAACGAGGTTACGAAGTTATCATCCCGTTTCAGACGAGCAATGGCAGACGCGACGCGACGGTGGCAACTGTCAGGTTGGTGAGTACTACAAGTTTGCAACGACGATCAGTGCAGCCAGTGGAAGTAGCAGTAGCTGCGCGCGACGGTGAAAACGGAATCTTCATCCCTGCAAGGAACCACGGCGCAGTATTGTTAGCAACGGCGGTGACCACGGCCAAGAATGGAAAAATCCTGGTACCAGCGGTCAACGCGCACAGTGGGCGTATCAGACTGCCAAGCAAAACCGTGTTAGGTAGTTGGATACCCGTAGATGACGACATGGAAGTGCTGAACATGAACAACGAGTTGCAGTATGAGCGCGTGAAGGACTGGTTGGATGACTTGGTGACGGAACGACGCCACTCGAGAATGAAGATGAAGTACAGGTGGGGGTAAGTGACCCAAGGACGCGCGAATTAGTATTGAAATTACTACGAACCTACCGAAACCTGACCAAGCCGTGTGGTGATTGTCCACCATCTACAACGTTGGACGTCGAGCACCATATTGACACTGGTACAGCAGCGCCGATAATGATGAAACGCCGACGGCAGGCACAGACGGAGGAACAGACCGTGGATAAGAACGTAGACTCCATGCTAAATGCGGGTGTGATCGAGGAAAGCGACGGGGCCTGGGGCTTCCTGTCGTATTAGTGCGAAAGAAGGATGGTGAAGTTAGGTTTTGCGTGGACTATCGGGCGTTGAATCGCATTACAAAAAAAGATGTCTACCCTCTGCCAAGAATTGACGAAACCTTAGAAGCTCTTGGAGGTGCTTGTCTATTCACTACCTTAGACTTGCGCGCTGGATATTGGCAAATCAAAGTAGCGAAGAATGACCGCGATAAAACGGCGTTTACCACGAAACGAGGGTTGTACAGATTCAAACGGATGCCATTTGGATTAACTAATGCGCCGGCGACATTCCAGAGACTGATGAATGGAGTACTGAGGGGACTGAACTGGACGACGTGTTTGGTGTACTTGGACGACATAGTGGTTTTCACTCAGGGTAACATTGAACGACATGTGCTACAGTTAGCGGCTGTACTGGAACGATTGTCAGCTGCAGGCCTGACACTGAAGCTGAAGAAATGCATGTTTGCAGCAGAATCTATGGAGTACTTGGGACACTTTCTTAGCAAAGAGGGTGTGCGTCCGTTGAACAGGTTGGTGATGGCAGTGACGGAGTTTCCGAGACCCACGGATGTTGTGGAGATCAAGCGTTTCGTGCACCTTGCAGGATACTATCGTAAGTTTATTGAGGCATTCGGATCGATAGTTAAACCCATGACGAGGTTGCTGAAGAAGGACACAGTATGGCAGTGGACTGAGGAGCAAGAATTTGCTTTTTCGCGCGTCAAGATGATTCTGACTACGCGACCTCTGCTGTTGTACCCAAATTTCCGATTACCCTTCAGACTGATAACAGATGCGAGTAAGGTAGGACTCGGTGCGTGCCTCATGCAAGATCAAGGACGTGACTGGCAACCTATAGCTTACGCAAGCAAAGTTAACAATGACGCGGAAGCAAACTACTCCATCACAGAGCTCGAGTGTTTAGCAGTAGTGTGGTCAGTGAAATTGTTTAGGCCCTACCTGTATGGCCGAGCTTTTACGATCATTACGGACGATGCTGCATTGAAGTGGTTGATGACGCGTCCAAACCTAGCAGGAAGACTACACAGATGGTCATTGACGCTCCAGGAATACGAGTTTGATGTCCTGTATGCACCAGGTGCGATCAATGTGGTTGCAGACGATCTATCGAGGGCACCTGCAGCTGTACGATCGGCGGCCGGCCGATCAGGTTGGCATGTAGCAGCAATGCCTACGGTTAAGTTGACGAATGCGATGAGTACGACTGAAGTTAATACAGTCTTGAACGACGGCTCTGGACTAATCACCACGGTCGGGACAAGTGAACCCATGACGGATAGTGTGGTGATGATGGTCAATGCTGCAACGGATGTCGAAGGCAACGACGCGGAACGAGAGCACAACAGTAACCAGGTGGTGACTATGGTGGATACAGCTACCAGTGGTATCAAGACACATGACGCGAAGACCACAGGAGAGTCAACTGGACGTACAAGCAGATCAAGACGGAGGAATACGAAACGTTCAGTTGGCGCACGACGCAGTGCTCGTATTCAAGAACGTGAACGGCGGCGGGTTCACTGGGCAGAAACAGCTCCAGTAGCAACTCAAGACACGAGGACAGCCGAAGACTTCGGCAACACGATAACAAGCAGTGAACGAGAGGCAACGCAGGATAGATCAAGTGCGACAGCAGGCTCTGATCCTTTCCCGACAGCAGACCCATTGCAAAATGGAACTGCAACGATGATAACTCACAGAAGCACAGGCGCAAACAGTGCTACGAAACGACGAATGGAACCCCAACCAGTGGCGAGAAAGTCTGTGGAGGCTACTGTTAATAAGACGTATACGACGATGTCGGCGAGTGACCAACGATTCCAGACGGGTAGGACGCACCCACCACCCAGAAACACGGTACATTATGGGCATGAAGAGGCGAAAACTGCAGAGACGAGAAGTGGCAACCAAGACGAGACGGCAATTGACGACGGCGCGAATGACGCACCACCGATGGACTTCACACTACAGATAACTGACGAAGAGGTAGTGAAGGCGCAGAAGAACAGTAAGTTTGTCCAGAAATTAGTGACAGCAGTGTCGTACAAGGGCAAGCAAGTAGCGACAAGATACGGACTGGTGACGGTGAACACTGAGAAGGGCTGGCGAGTAGTCATTCCTCCTACGTTGTGGTCGGCAGTGTTTAAGGAGATGCACGGCTCAGTTTGGGCATGACATTTACGTGGGCCTCATACCTACGGACGAGTCGCACAACTTTACTGGTGGCCAGGACTTCAACGAGAAGTGAATCAATGGGTTCGAGGTTGTCCAGAATGCGGAAGTCGAAAAGCTCGACCTCGTGAGGTGATTCCACCACTACGGAGTATGCGTGGCGGAGATGTCGGTGATAGATGGGCCTTGGACGTAGCGGGACCCTTCCCCATTTCAAACGGCGGTTAACGTTACGTGATTGCTGCTGTAGCGTACGTGACGCGTTATGCAGTTGCGCGTTGTGTGCATGAACATACAGCGAAAAGTGTAGCAACGTTCCTGATGGAAGACATAGTTCTCAAGTTTGGCGCATTTCGAGAGTTATTGACGGACGGTGCTCCTGAGATGACCGGTAGAGTTATTGAGGACTTGGTCCTGATGTTACAGGCAAAACAAGTGAATCCGGTGCCGTACAGACCCCAGATGATTGGACTAGTAGAGCGTTTCCATAGGTCGTGGAAAGACTGTGTGGCAACCTTCATGACAGACGAGAAACAAAACGATTGGAACTTGTGGGTGAAATTTGCCGTTTACGCCTACAACTCGGCGAAGCACTCAACTGTGGCGCTTAGTCCGAACGAGTTGATGGTGGGACGTCGACTACGACCTCCTAATGAACTACTACGACGACTGGAAGTGACAGAAGCCGGAGAATTGCAAACATATCACGAGCAGTTGATAGCGGCGATGACAAGGAGTTTCCAGTGTGCTGAGGAGGCACGACAACGAGAACAATCGCGACAAGCTCGTTACTATAACCGGAAAGTACGACAGCGACGTGAATTTCATATCGGTGATCGAGTGTGGTTGTACAACCCTCCACGTGGCCGAACAGCGACCAAATTTGTTCACCAATGGATGGGACCGATGAAAATAGTGGAACCTGCAGGTTACGAGAACTACGTACTGCAACGAGAGGATAAGAGTGGTAGTCCTGAGACCGTGATTGCGCACGTGTCATTTTTAGTTAGTTACTACTATCCTGAACCACTACTGAAGCAAGTTGCAGCTGATATTGACGAGCAGTTACGTGATGAAGATCAAGTCTGGCACGAACGGAATGTCGAGGCGACAGCGGCGTCTGTACGAACAACAACAACAAGTGAAAGTCGACGAACAGCAACAACGATGGTAAAGCGAGCTCATGGAACAATTGCGCGTAAAAACTACCAACATGACACGAGTGGCAAACTGGTGGAATTGCGAAGGCGGAGAAAGCGGAATAGAGCTGGACAGTACGCTCTCCAGTACCAGTTACGGCCATTGGGCGACGTCAGACGATGGACGACCGGAGACGGACGACAGTGGACAACACCAACCGGACAGGCAGCATCTCGATGGATCACTGTCGGAGAGTATGAAAAGCTCTTCAACGACGGCAGGGTTGTGGAAAACCCTGGTGATGAGGAAGTCGTGTAATAGGTTGGCACTGTATCTTTCGAAACGAAGTGAATTAGCAAACAGTACCGAAGTCAGGCACGAAGAGTTGGATGTTGAACCTGAGGCAAGGCTTACGTCGACAAGAGATCTGCTGCAGAGTGCACGAACTATGCCGAGGGCGAGGGCGAGTGCAGTGAACAAGAACAGTGTTAATTTGGCCGAGTCGAGCGGAGGTGAGCTCAGCCAACGAAGCAGTTTCGAATTGGCGGAGTTGAGCAGAGTCGGAGACGAACACGAGGCAGTTCAAAACGGACAAGAGTTGGTGCTCTTGGGCGAACACGAACACGAAGTGACGGACGAGAGTTGGTGCTCTCGGACGAACACGAACACGAAGTGACGAACAAGAGTTGGTGCTCTCGGACGAACACGAACACGAAGTGACGAACGAGAGTTGGTGCTCTTGGACGAACACGAAGCAGTGGACGGACGGGAGTTGGTGCTCTTGGACGGAGACGGCTTTGACGAACAGAACGAAGTGGTAGACGAATACGACGCGAAGTCGTTGACAGTCTTGGTATACGTAGTTGCCGGTGGCGTGCACAGTGAGAGGCGGACGGGCAGGAGGCACGTGGCTTCCGAGTTGACTGTACGGTTGCGACGAGTAGGGTAGGCGCCCGAGGCGTACGCCCAAGTGACTAAGCTCAGCGTCGCTGGAAACTTCGATTGTGCATAGTCTATCGGCGGTACGTGTATTAAGTTAGTTAGTGATCTAGCTAGTGACGTCGACTGCGAACTCGAACGTAGTTGATAAATAAAGTAGGTGTGCTACCAGCAGGGTACACACCGGCGCAGTGGCGAAAGTTTCGTCACTGACGGCCAGACGGACTATGGACGTAATCAGCACTGGACGACTACACCCGAGCACGAAGGGTTACAAAAGGAAACGTGTTATTTAACTACAGAACACGAGTACATCAACAGCTCAATATTTCAAGCAAGAAACACTGGTCACAGTCAGCAAACAGCACCTCGGACAATGATAAAGATACGCTCGCGTGCACTGATCCGCGGCGGCGGCCGAAACATTATCATCGTTGGAACTTATGCCAACGAGCGTGCGCCGCAATTGACGTCTATCGATGACGGCGGCCTGTTCGCTATGTGGGAGGGCAGCTCGGCAAGCGGCGACCTCGAGTGCACATCGAGTAACAGCACGATTTACGCTCAAGTGCGGGACGCGTCGACAGGCGCTACGATCAGTGAGAAGGTGACTGTGGACAGCAAGGTGTTCGGCAATCACTACCAGGCGCTAAGACGTTCTCCGACGGAAGCGTGGCATACCTGTCGATGGGCACCACCAGCGTGTCAGTGCAAGTTGTTCGTTTTCTTCCGTTGCTAAGCAGGAAGAGCGCTGGGTTTGAGGGTGATGTAGCGTATAGATGTTGGTTTGCCGTTACGGGACTTTGAGGCTCATGCCGTTTAATGCGTAGTAAACTTGACCTTGTCAACACCCAGTACAGAATTCCCCGGCAAATCGGCACCTGTGTAATGGGGTTACATGAAGCGGTACCCTAGAAAGGGTACCGCCTTTAGAAGTTGATATACTTCTGTGAGTATTCGTTTTAGATACTCGCTCGTGGGTGGTGTGGACCACACTACTGCCACGTAGGTCTGGTGGCTGAGGGCCAACCAATAGTATTTGACCTACTTTTATATGCATATATGAAACAAATTATAGTTAACTAGTAATTTGTATTACAGGCCAAATGAACCTAATTAACTATAAATATAAATCAGTCTTAAACTTACTCCAAACTAGCTATTAAGTCCCCTAAGACCAGGACTTGTGAATTGTCGTTCACTAGGAGTTTGTATACTCCTGATAGCACGCTTCCTCAAGCAAGGTGCTCGTGTGACCCCGTCACACTTGGTAGGACTTGTAGTCAATCCACGCCTACGCGGGTAGATTGACTACCTGAATCCTCAGTGGCTCCTACAAGGTAAGCCAGGATGGATAGAGGGGAGTTCCCTTATTTGACCGACTCTCAGTTTGAGTCGGTCCGGAAGATGGTGGGCATCTTTGGAGGAGATGCCCTCCGAAGCTTGGCGGCTGCTACGCCGGCCGAGCAGGTCGAACGCATCGAGGCGTTCGACACGTACGAGAGAGGGCTCATCGCCCACGTACAGGGGCTGCAAACCCCCGTGGCTGAGATGAAGCCAGTCCAACCTAAGCCGTTGAGGCTTAAGGTTAACCCTTATGAGGGGAAGGAGGGAGAGAACCTCCACTTCTGGGTCAGAGAAGTAGAGCTCGCGATGGACGCAGCTCTCATCTCGGCCGAGTGACTTCGGGACACATTCGCCCTGTCCATCCTGGGAGGTCGGGCGGAGACCTGGGCGTACACGCATCTGGCGACGTTGCCGGGTTGTTTTACAACCTGGGCATCCCGCACACAGTAGTTCCAGCTACACGCTAACACTATGGACGAGGCGATCCAGATCGCCCTCCAAGAGGAGTACAGCCACTGACAGGCTCGTACACCTACGTCGGTGTGGCAAGGCCACAATGCGTCGACAGGCGCAGCGCAAAGAGCTCCAGCAGCTGGAGCTAGCACAGGGCCGGTACCCATGGAACTGGGTACGGCCGTACAGAGCTCCATCCGTTGCTACGGATGTGGGAAGCTCGGGCACATGCAACGTGCCTGCCCTGCGGGAGGGCAAAGGAAGTTCCCTTCCAAACCTAGGGGCTCGAGGGGCCCGTGGCAGAAGCCGCGACCCAAGAGCCAGGGGAACTGGGGTCACCAGTAGGGGCGGGGCGCCCTACTGGGGAAGATCTAAGTCCCCATGGTAGGAGTGCGGACGGCGCACGCCATGGAGGCTTAGCCCCTGAGAGCCTGGGTGCTCTCGAGACGAGAAAGAGCAGCGGCGGACTGCTCGTGGTACACGCGAGTGTACGGGGATATGGAGATCCCTTTAGAGTCCTGATTGACTCTGGGGCGTCGACGAACTTTGCTCGACGCCAGGCGGTCGCGCGGAATGGCGACAAGTATGCAGATGCTTTGCGAGAAAGCAAAGGCAGGGGCCAGGTCTCGGTGAGACTGGCCGATGATACGGTGGTTAACGTACCTGGGGTCCGTATGGACCTGGCTGTAAAGTTTGAAGACTTTGACAGCACGGAGTCGTTCCTTGTCCTAGACATGGACAAGTACGACTTGATCCTGGGCATGCCGTGGCTCGAAAAGCACGAGCCCTGGATCGATTGGCGCGGCAAAGCCATTGGGACTAGCCGGCCCGCAGTCTCCGACAGAGCTTTGGTGAGTAATGTTCCCACCTCTGTTCGGGACTGGGGCGCCAGAGATAGTCTCCAAGGCGCTTACGCGCCTGAAGAAGTACTGGGAGTCACTGACTCCAGTGAAGATGTTGCGATGAGCCTCGCACCGGTCGTGAGACCAAGGCTCATTGCCAAGCGTGTGGGATTGCCACGACGGCAAGTCCCAACGCTGAGAGTCGTCGCGCCGTATGGGCTTCGACTGTGGCAGTGCCGGACGGCACTGACCAGGCGGGTAACTTAGGTCCGCAAGCAGCAGAGGCTGCTGAGGAGAGCGCTGAAGGCGTCTCCTGTGTGGGTAACATAGGTCCGCAAGCAGCTGAGGCTGCTGGGGAGGACGCTGAGAGCGCCTCCGGTGTGGGTAACATAGTTCCACACGAGGGCGAAGAGACCGAGAAGAAGATCGAGAGCGCAGCATGCGTCTCTAGCGTGGGTAACAGAGTTCCACGCGGGGTCAAGAAGACCAGTACGAGTGCGGAGGTGTCGTTGAGCACCTCCCGTGTGGATAACCAAGTACCACACTCGGAGTCTGAGACTCCACCGGCACGGCCGGTCGAAGAGCAATACCATGTCTTCGACGGCGTGTCCGGTCGTCAAGTGAGGGCAGGTGCCGTCCATCTGGAGGCACTGCCAGAGGTGTCAGCACTGCTGAACCTCGAGGAATTGTCCATGAAGGACTTCCTGGCCGAGTTGAAGGCCGGAGAGATTGCGGAGATGGTGCTCTTGAAGCCGGAGACCTCTCCTGAAGAATTGAACCCTTCCTCCGTAATGGACGAGGATGTCCTGGAGGGGTTCGCGAAGCAGCGCGCAACGCGCTTGGGTTCTGAGATTCTCAAGAACCCGGAGGACCCAGTGTATCCTCTAGTGAAGGAATACTCGGATGTGGTGTCGAAGCACCCACCATCCCAACTCCCGCCGGATCGGGAAGTTCGGCACGAAGTACTGTGTCACGAGGCAGTGGCCTCTACCTCGCGAGCAGTGCGAGGTCATAGATGCCTTCTTCGCTGAGAAGGCGAAGTCGGGCATGGTGCGGGAGTCGAAGTCCCCGCACTCGACGCCAACCTTCTGAGTTCGTAAACCGAACGGGAAGTGGCGTCTGGTTCATGCTTACAACAAGCTGAACAATGCGACGGTACCGGCACAGACGCCGATCCCTCGCAAGGATGTGTTGCTAAACAACATGTCGGGCTGTACGCTGTACAGTGCCCTGGATCTGGTAGACGGATACTACCAGATCCTGATGCGGGAGAGTGACATTCCTCTCACCGCAGTGAGCACACCGAGCGGGATGCTCTGGGAGTGGCTAGTGATGCCACAAGGGCTATCAAATGCCCCAGCGACGTTCAATCGCTTGGTCACACAATTGTTTAGACCATTGCGTACGTTCGCTCAGACGTACTTCGACGATATATTCGTCCATAGCCGTGCCGACGGCGGCCCGACGGCTATGGAGGTGCATTTGAAGCACCTCCGTCGAGTGTTTGAGGTCATGAGGGCTAACAAGCTCTATGCCAACATCGACAAGTGCGTCTTTGCAGCTGAGGAGATAAAAGTCCTTGGCTGCTTCATCAGCAGGGTCGGCATACGCGCCGATCCAGGGAAGGTCAAGGCCATAGCGGCTTGGCCGACCCCGAGGTCGCAGAAGGACCTCCGGAAGTGATTGGGCTTAGCCAACTATCTTCATAAGTACAGCGCAGGGTACGCTGAACTAGCTCGACCCTTGTCGGGTCTCTTAAATAAAGATGCCGACTGGGTCTGGGAGCAACAGCACCAGGATGCTTTCGACAGCATCAAGGCGAGCTTACAGCAAGCGCCAGTCCTGGCCTTGCCGGACGAAAAGAAGTCATTTAGCGTCGTCTGTGACGCTTCTGACTATGCAATAGGCTGTGCGCTGTTGCAGAAGGACGATGAAGGACACGAACGTGTCATCTCCTTCCAGTCCAGGCAGCTGAAGGCTGCCGAACGGAACTATCCCGTTCATGACAAGGAGCTACTTGCAATGAAGTACGCTCTTGTCAAGTTTAGAGTTCATCTCTTGGGCACGAGGCCCTTTGTGATCTACACTGATCACGCGTCCTTGCGGACTGCCACCAACTCGCCGCATCTGTCGCAGCGGATGGCGAGGTGGCTGTCATTCTTCGCGGAATACAACTTCCGCGTTGAATACAAGCCGGGCAAGCTCAACGTGCTTGCCGATGCATTGTCGCGTCGACCTGACTATGATCTAGCTCATGTCAGTCGGGTCACGACAGATCTATACGATCGGATACGCATGGCGTATCAAGGGGACGAGAACTACACACCACTGGTGCAGTTCTTGTCCGATGGCAAGGACGCCAAAGTCGACAGGCTTACGCCTCGACAGCGGGCACAGCTCCATCGTTATGAGCTGGCCGAAGGGTTACTCCACTACAGAGTAGACCCTAGAGATCCTCCTCGGGTTGTCGTTCCAAACGACGAGGATCTGAAGTATGACATACTTCTGGAGGCGCATGATGCGCCGATAAGTGGCCATCTTGGCCGGGAGAAGACCTACCAAATGGTCTCTCAGACATTTTGGTGGCCCCGCATGTACAAGTGGGTGGCACACTATGTCAAGACATGTGAAACATGTCAGAGGGTGAAGCCTTCGGGCCACGCCTCGGCTCTACTGCAGAGCCTACCTGTACCAGCGGATTGCTGGAAGTCGATGAGTCTCGACTTCGTCTTCGGCCTGCCGGCCGATGACAGGGGCAACACCGGCATATTGGTGTTTGTCTGCCGTTTGAGCAAGATGGTGCATCTTGCTCCGGTACGTGACAAGGTCACCGGGAAACAAGCTGCACAGCTGTTCCAAGATAGCGTGTTTCGCTATCATGGTCTACCAGAGACCATAGTCTCGGACAGAGACCCGCGTTTCACGGGTGCGTTCTGGGACACCCTGTTCCAATTGTTGGGAACTAAGTTGACGATGTCAACTGCGGACCATCCGCAGACGGATGGTCAGACGGAGCGCGTCAATTGCGTGCTCGAAGATAATCTACGCAGTATCTGTGCGGAAGCACCTCGGTTCTGGTCGGACTAGCTTCCTATGGTTGAGTTTGCACTCAACAATGCGGTACACGCATCAACGGGGTTTACCCCGTTCTACTTGAATGGGTTACGACACCCCCAGGTGCCGCTAACCTTGCGGGGAGGCACCGTGGCCTCCATCGTAAGTGGGGAAGAGGCTCGGAAAGCCTTTTCCTCCCAGGTCTCGGAGATCGAGCCAGAGTCTTTAAAAAGACAGTTGTCGTCGTTTATAGACGACAGGCTGATGTTGATCAGCCGGGTTAGAGACGCAATGGCGTCGACCCAGAACAGACAGAGAAGTACTCAGACAAGAATGGTCGAGGAAACTTATCCGTGTTTACGGTTGGGGACTTGGTCCTCTTAAACACTAAGAACCTACCGTTAACGTTGGTTCGCTCCATTGGGAGTAACAAGCTGAAGCATCGCTTCATTGGACCCGTTGGGGTCCTCGGCAGGCACGGCGCTGCCTATACCATCGACCTCGAGAAGTCAATGGCGACGCACCCAACGACTTGCGTGGGGCGTCTTAAACGGTACGATGGTCCGTAGGATCTTCGCCCTGAGAGGGCAGAGGAAGATCAAGAGTGGGTGAGCTCCCCTCTTCAAATCGAGGTTGAGTCTCGCGGACAACACCAACAGGAGTTGTCAAAGCCTGCAAAACGGAATGCAGGCTGGCACCCATGCGGCTCACAAAAGAGTACGCTGGGGCCGCACGGTATGAGCTCCGTCAAGAGCTATACCCATAAGCCGAGTGGGAAGAATACCACTGCGGCTCATAAGAGGGCATGTGACCGTGCGCCTCACTGGCAAGAGCATCAAGGCTCCGACGGAGTCCCATTAAGGCGGAAGCTGGGACTCGGCGGTTAACCCGCCCGTGGAGCTCCCGAGTCTCGCGACCGAGAGCGTCCACGTCCTGACGTAGGACATCAGGGCAGTGGGTTTGCCAAACTGGGTGGTGGCTAGACCGCCAATCCCAATGTCAAGTGCAATCTTGATCGCATTTATTCGATCACGGGTTTGATGCACTTCGTCCTGCAGAAAAGACTCTGCTGGACCAGGACCCGAAGGTCCCGCTGGATCAATATGAATTCCAGCTGAGCTTCAGCTTGGAGCTCCTAGACTGGGCAACCCTTGTGAGGGACCCAGTGACCTGTGCAACTGAGGAGGTATTCTCCGGCTGCACCGAAGGGAATCCCCATACGGGGTGGAGACCTCCCTTGGTCTCAGACTTCTTCCGAAGTCTAGTAAATTCCTTTAAGGGAATTTGGTGCGGCGCAAGAAGCACGCACCTGGCGGCCTCTATGTTCTCGATGAATAGAGACACGCCCTTAATCAGGTGGCGCTCGTACGCGCCCATGGAGGTATGACCTCCTGTCAATGGACGTGGGTCCATGAGTTGCTCAAGGAACAGCAGAGAGCCATGGCCCTCATGGGGGGAATACCCTGGAGCGTGGGTAAGAACCCAACGCTCAGTGTGAGTACGCTCACGATGGACTGGCTGTCTAGCCAGTCGAGCAGCAAGTAGTTCTTCTTGCTGCTCATCGAGGTTGTTCGCAACCTCAAGAGGCTCTTCGTTATAGGCCTCATCAAGATCCTGGTCGCTTATGTGAAGCGACTGAGAGGCGCTGCGCTTCCTGGCGCTGGCCTCATTGGCATGGTTAGCCGTGTTGGTAACCTGGGCACGTCGTTTGCCCTTTGCCAATGTCAAGTTCTCAGGAGGTAAAGCCTCCTTGGCGTCCACGTTGCCGTGGACTTCATCGGCACCACCAGCTGTGGTGCCTGTGTCCGGATTGTTAATCGCGGACTTGGACTCAGTGTTTTAGTCCTTACCCTCGTCGCCAGAGCAGGCGACAAGGGTATCGTCAGTCAAGCTGACTTGAGACTTGCTCATGGACCTGCGAATGGACCTTGGGTTCTCGCAGTGGTCCAGTAATGACGACGTAGATCGTCTGTGGAGCGAGCTAGTGCTCGCTGCCACGTCAGGTGCATCTTGCACCTTGTTTGCTTTCGCAATGACATCAAATGATGTCTTGGCTTTGCCGCGAGGCTTAACCGTCTTTGACTTTGGCTTCGCAGCCTTTGTCTTTGTGGGCGCAGAGGCGCTACTTGAGCTTCCCCTTCGGGGCATGCTCTGAGGTCGACGAGGAGACCTTGGGGACGTAATGGCAACGTGCCTGGAGCTCTGTGAGAGCAGGGAGCCGTAGCGCAAGAGCTCGGCGGCCCGTCCAAGAATTTCGACTCTTCGAGTGAAATGTGAAGGGTTCACATTTGCCTCATTTTGATTGGGTGAAAATCCAACCTAAGTGGGGGGGATGTAACGGGGTTACATGAAGCGGTACCCTAGAAAGGGTACCGCCTTTAGAAGTTGATATACTTCTGTGAGTATTCGTTTTAGATACTCACTCGTGGGTGGTGTGGACCACACTACTGCCACGTAGGTCTGGTGGCTGAGGGCCAACCAATAGTATTTGACCTACTTTTATATGCATATATGAAACAAATTATAGTTAACTAGTAATTTGTATTACAGGCCAAATGACCTAATTAACTATAAATATAAATCAGTCTTAAACTTACTCCAAACTAGCTATTAAGTCCCCTAAGACCAGGACTTGTGAACTGTCGTTCACTAGGAGTTTGTATACTCTTAATAGCACGCTTCCTCTAACCGAGCTCAGTCACTATTAATCCATAATCTAGATCCTAATCTAGAACCTAATCTAGAGTAATCTTGAGCTTTATCTTAGTCCTTAATAAGCTCCTATTTCGGATAGAAAGCTCGCAGTCGTTAATAAGCCCCTAACGTTTAGTGTTTAAGCTAATTGTAGTCTTTAATAAGCTCCTAATACGGACCTCAAAGTCGCAGTAGTTAATAAACTCCTAATATCTTGTCTAACCTATCTATAGTCGGAAATAAGCCCTTAATTTATAGATTGCCTAATCTTTAGTCATTAATAAACTCCTAAAATGTATACAATCTGTCACTTTTATACCCGTTTTTACCCTGGTGGACGAGAGAAAATTCGTCGCCAAACCGTTTTTCAATACGGGGCAGTATACAAAGATCAAGTCTTTATTTACGGGGGCCGATGAATTCACCGGGGGTTTCGTCCACTCACTAACACCAAGTCATTTTTGGCGGATCCTGTAGTTTTTGGCATGCTTCTTATAAGAGAGCTAGTCACTATTAAGCTGTTATCTAGATCCTAATCTAGAACCTAATCTAGAGTTAATTTTGAGTCTAATCCTAACTGTTAATAAGCTGCTATTTTGGACAGTAAGATCGAAGTCATTAATAAGCTCCTAATAGTTAATCTTGAGGCAGCTGGAGAATTTGACAAAGGTTGATACAAAAGTTGCCCGAAAGTTGCTTGAAGAGTTATGGAGGTTGTTTCGTTTACCTCTTCACCTCCGTTGGATAGTACTGTCGTTGGACGTGAAACTTGTGGTTCGACGCCTTCAACACTGCTTGACTTCCCATCCTAGAAGCATTCGTTTTGGTCCCATACAAAACTTAACACTTTGGACAGTCAATCTCGAGCTGAAACCATTGGTGGAGTTCTGTGTAAAGGCACTGTTCGCAGACACCTTCACCTTCATGATCACCAGGTGACGGTTTTTGTATACAGCGATTAATGGCGTCCGATCGAGCGCAATTAAGCCCCCGCTTTTGTCAAATGTATACAAACGCCAAGTCAAATAATCGCACTTAAACGTAATTGCGTCCGATTTCGTCCGATTTGGCCTCTTATACGCCGATTTTGTCAGCACGGTACTACCGGACGCAATTACGTTTAAGTGCGATTCGACTGACTTAACGTTTGTAAACATTTGACAAAAGCGGGGGCTAAATGCTGTCAGATCGAGCGCAATTAATTGCCGTATACAAAAACTGTCACCTGGTGATCATGTGAAGGTGTCTGAGAACTGGGTGGTGCCGTGCAATATGGCCATCGTGAAGTGCACTACGGTGTGTGATGAGTCCATGCTAACGGGTGAATCGATGTCCGTGCAGAAATTCCGATTCCCGAATGCAGCGCTGAGCTGTACGACCCCAAAAAGTGCAGCAAGAAGCACACGCTGTTCGCTGGACTTACTTCGTCATGAGCAACCACATGATTAACAGCTAGTACGCGACGTTCTTCACTTCTATGGTACTCGTACCGGTAGCGATAGTACCGTCGTGTTGCAAGACATTTTTCAGACTGCTGTCAGACCCCTTCCAGTTGCTGCTGGGTTGTCAGTGTGCTTGCAGTAATGGCGTGTAATCCATCGATCCACCGTACTAGAAGGCAGGCAAGATTCAACGCACTCGTCAGGTGAATTGCGTGTGGTGGAAAATGAAGATGGTGCAGCTGCCTGCAGGCGATATCTTCTCCGATTGCTTGTGCTGTGTGCTGGTTTACGTCATGACGGATGTTGCGTGCGACGGTGTTATGGTGGAAATAGCGCAGCTTGAACCCATCGAGATGCGTGGCCAAGCACATGCAACGATTTACATGGTGCGCCACAGTGCCAGCTTGCTGGCAGGCTTCGTTGCAGCGTTGTGCTTCAACGGTGAGGTCTATGGTGGCACTTTCTCCTGGAAGGTGGCACCAAACATTGTAGCTCTAGTTGTAGACGGTCGTAAAGCTGGCTATGAGCCTGATACTCTTCGTCGGTTGCGTCTATGGACGTTTGCGAAGTGCTGAGCTCGTGCGTGTTCTTGCACCCACGAGCTCATTATTTGTCCGTACTACAGCTACAGTCGAGGATTTTGTCAACGCTACAGCTGTAGTCAATGGAGCGATCATTTGGCAACACGCGATATCGGTTTAAAGGGGGATCCGCCAAAATCGACTTGGTGTCAGTGAGTGGACGAAACCCCCGGTGAATTCATCGGCCCCCGTAAATAAAGACTTGATCTTTGTATACTGCCCCGTATTGAAAAACGGTTTTGCGACGAATTTTCCCGATCGATTTTGAGAGGGGTTTTAGTGGTCGAAATTTCCCTGTCCAATCATCGCTCTGTTGACCGTAGCTGTAGCACTGACAAATCAAGTCATTTTGAGAGGTCGCCTGGACCCAGATGCGCCGTTCACTTAGAGTTTGTATACTCCTGATAGCACGCTTCCTCAAGCAAGGTGCTCGTGTGACCCCGTCACAACCTGAGTCTGTCTATAATATATTCCTCCACGAGTCAGTAGAGATTAACAAAAACGATGGTGACTGGGAATGATGCAAAAATGATACGTGTACTGAATTACGTGAAAGTAAGCATCTCTGCCCAGTCTGCAGGAAGAGCTGCATGCATGCATGAGTTGCTACATGGTTCATGCACTTGACCTGCGAATGAGGAATGCACAGCGACACATTCTGCTTCTGGTTGATAACATCAGTTCAAACATCCAACCGCTTTCACCACTGACCATGTTCGTTTGGGATTCTTACCTAAGAACACTACCAGTATCCTGCAGCCCCTCGATCAAGGCATTTTACTTTGCACCAAGCGTGGATTCACTATTATCAAAGTGCAAGACAGCGTGCAATGATACCTGAAGCGACTACCACATGAGAAGATCTCGATTTTTACGGTCACGGACTGGGCAAAATTGTCCTGGGATAAAGTCAAACCAGAGTCGATAAGAAACTGCTGGTTGCATTCTGGAATCGTGTCGATAGAAAGCTCTCCGATGTCAATGCGTAGGATCCTAAGCTATTAACAAATAATCAATACCCATTCTCATGGACTGGTCCCTTGCACATTTTGTATATTCGCATTCTTTATCAGTCTCACCTTTCGAAAGGGGAGTATGTACTGTATTGTGAATAGTTCGCACTCTGAGGGTGATTGGAATCCCTAAAGCCGTGTTGAAAACTCATCTAGTCGTTAACTTTGACATGCGCACGAAGAAGAGATACAGTAGAACGACTCCGATCAAGAAGTTCGTGTTCATCGCACAACAGCATTGATTTTGATTGTTTGGGCCATTCCTTGAACCCGGTGACTCATCATTCATCAGGTTCATATTAATGTTTTGAGGTATCGCATCGCTCGTTGTTGCCCCAGTAATATGGCAACTTCGTGGATCCCAGCAGCTATGTGATGCCGAACCTACGCCAAGTTATTAAATCGATTTCAAGCGCATGCAAAATAGTACATCTTCGTTGGGATCACTCGCCAGCTTAGCCAACAAGTCATCCACCAATGTTGCCATCCATAAGCTTGCACAATAGCAGGAAAGTTGTACGCGCAATATTGCCGGATTTCGAGCTCTTCGTGGGAGCCAGCTTCGAGTAACTTTGAAGAAATACGGGACCAGCATCGTTTCCAAGGTGGCTCAGCACTGCTAGCTTCGTTACTAGCTGTCCGAATTGTTCCGCCAGTGAGGGCACCTAGTAGTCTGGAAGAGATTCTGCTATACAGATAAACTCAGGAATTATCTGCTTCGCTCGATCCCGAGCAGGGAAAAAGTCAAAAAGAGAAAGGAGGGTGAGGAACGCGGTTTGCTGACCTGGGAAATGTACACAAGGTCAACAACAATAACAGAAACGAAGGAGAATTCGATAGAAGTCATACCTGTTCCTCTTCGTCATTAAGCAATTCCAGCAACTCGGGAAGGAGCTCCTTGCAAGCATGCTCTTCTCTGCAAATCGACAAGCGTGATAAATAAAATGGAACTTCTTAACGAGGCCAAAATATGTAACTTACCTATTGCCCGTGCTAAACCGTCCAGTTAAATACACATGCATTTGCGAATCTCAGCATCTGTATCTTGGCACAACGCCTTCATCTACCAACAAGATGGAGTTAGTCTTGCATCTTGGACGAAAAATAAAATAATGCGAATGACACCTGAAAATAAAGTACTTCAATGTCAGGAGCAGACAAGAGATTCAATGCAGTGATTGCACCCAGAATGAAGCAGCAAATAAGTCTCGATCTAGGTGTTTGAGATACATCGCCCTTTTCAATAGCCACTCGTAAAATCTGCAGCAAAAATTTGCGTTAGCACATCACAATTATAGTTCTTGTTGGCGATGAGAGTACCTGGGTCTTCTTCAGGGCTGTACCAATTCGCGGAAGCAGTGCAACTACTGATAAACTTGCTTCTTCAGCAAAATCCTTTTGCTGGATCTCAGAGATAATGTCGAGCGCAAAAGGAGCCAACATTTTAGCTACCTGTTCGTCTGAGAGGAGAAACACTACGTTCTTCTTCTCTGTTCGACAAGTCTCAAGCTGCTGAGCATATTCTTCATGGAATGTGACGGTCGGGTAGCTCACTACTTTACCATCAACCGTTGCACACGCCAAGCTCGCGAGTCCCTTGAATAACTCGAAAAGGACAGCAGCATCCGCATTCACCTCGGACTCGAACTTTTGCCAAACTCCTTACGAAATGGCAGGGTTAATGATCAATATTGGGGTGGTGGTGCTGCCTGCTTTACCTTCATGCAATCTAAAATAATGGAGATATTTGTCTTGGAGTTGTTGCTTGCCAGGATCTTCGGTAGTGAGTTCAATATACTGATCTTTTGCTTGTCGAGCCCTGTCTTGAGGAGCTTTTCCGCTCGCTCCATCTGGCTGCCAGATTCTGCCAGATTCTGGCATGTTTTCGTCTACATTGAGTTTTTCAAGGTCTGATTGCGACTGCCAAAGTAGAAAAACTTAGCCGATAGTTCTCGTCTCAACATATCAACAACCCAATTGCACTCAACGTCACGTACCAAAGTGCCTTCACGTTCGAAGCATTCTGCCTCACGTTCATTAAAGAACCCCAGGTCTTCCATGGTGATATCGGCAGAATCGATTTGTGCGACCAACACAGCATGGCGTCGATAGTGTCGTCGCCTACGTCTTCATCACCTGTCCCTGTCGTGGAGGCAGACAGCATCAGCGTGGGCGCGTGCTTTCCAGACCAGACGTCATGCACCTAAGCGATGCGCCAGTTTGCGGTTAGTCATAACATGGATGTAAAGCTAGCTGCAGAAAATCGAGGGGGAGCAATGCTGAAGTATCAGCGTGCCAGTGGAGGGGATTGTCGCTTCGAAGTTACACGGCGAAGATCACAGGGGCAAACACGGAGCGGCTACTTTACCAGTCATTGTAACTTAGTTTACAATTGGTGTACAGGACGATCACGGTTAACAGCTTTCCAGTACGAGAGGACGAGCTCATCCGATCTTTAGCGGCAAGTGACCCAGGTATTAGCGGACGTGTTCTTGTCGAACATATCAACCGCATACGTGGAGGTACAACACTGCATATCGATCTCGCACTCTATGGTTCGTTAGAAGGTGTTCAGCAGTTGGAGTCGCTGTTGCTGCCAGTCATGTTGATTGTGATATTAATGAAGTTGGCGAATTTGTTCGTGCTTTTGTTTCGCACCCGTATACTCCTCTCTACGAAATGTCGATGACTGTTTCAACGTTGGTGGCTACTCTGTTCTGTACAGAGCTGAGACTTGCTCCGGGATCCAGTTAGTGATGCCCTACGCGGTAATCGTGATCTAGAGGTTGGCATGAATAGCAGGCTGGATGTTTGAAAATACACGTTTGCTCGTCTGAAGTCAGTGTGTGCATGTGTGTTGTTGACTCCCTTAGTGGGCAGGCCGGCGAAGGACTCTCCGTTGGAACTCCGCGTTTTACAACAAAGATTCCAGGAACTCCGCGTTTTGCAACAAAGAGTTGCAAATGCAAAAAAGTTTGGGATAACTCCGCTTTTTGCAAAATACTCCTTGAGATTGATGGTATATGTACTGTCAGACTGCCATTCGCTTTACGCAAGTGCAAAGTCGAGGTCGTTCGTCGCGTCAAGATTTACAGTGTACTCCATTGTCGACACAATGGCTGTTTTGGTATGTGTGAATCGTGACCAGAATGCGTCCAACAGCATCCTGCTCCTGACACTACCTCATTTCTTGGACCTAGACCGACATCCGGCATTCTGTTGACAAAGACCGTAAGATTTAGTGTCGTTTAGTGCCCTCGGGTTGCTAGGCGATAGCTGGTTGATTCTCCGGTATTAGTACTCACAACTTCTATCGGAGTAGTTTAGTAGTCATGCAACACTTGCAATTTCATACATTCTCTCCGCTTGAACCTCTTCTGTGCTTATCTCCTGCTTGTGCACTGCCTTGTTCCGGTACATCCATAACTGGGCTGGTACGATTCTGCATAACGCCCACCAGGTCTTTGCGAATATTAACTTGTTTAGGATTGAATAATCGACAATAAACGCAGCGCATGCCGCCATCAATACAAATAGTAGTCTCGTCCAGCGTGAGGCGTAGAGAGACCCAATAGCAGCACGTCGACCGCAGACACTACACCAGATAGGCAGGATCAGGGGATCTACAGTGTACCCTGTGAAGACGACGAAGGCGACCGGCAAGCGTCCTACTGCTGTTTTCGCTGTTCTCGCTCAAACTGCTCTCGGTCATGCTCGACCTGTGCGCGCAGATGCTGCTGCTGCGCACCGAGATCCATGTCCATCTCGTGCTCCTCGAAGAATATCTGCTGTTGCCTCCGGAAGAGTTCCTGTTCCTGTTGCCGCTGGTGGGCAAATTCCCCCACGAGCTGCGCGAGATGCTGGATCTGGGTGGCAGCACCGTCTACTTGCATCTGCATGGTGTTGACCATGGTCTGCAGCTCGTGCACCTGTTTGCGTGAAGCCTTCTTGGAGTGGTGACGATGCGTCTTGGGTGACATGGTCGAGTTAGAAGCGCCTCCGCTGCACTTGGTCCTGCTGCGCGGTGTGCTTCGGCTGCTGCAGTTACTGCTCCTGCCGCAACTGCTGGGTGCATGCGTATAGTCGATCGGCTCGGGAAGCAGCATGACGTCCGAGGCGTTGAGGGCCAGCACAGGTGCAGTGAGCCTTCGTGCGTCGATGCTGTGGTCCAGCCAGCGGCTCTCGGTGTTGGGGCATTCAATGTAGCGCGGTGGTGAGCGGTCCAGACCGGTCGGCAGCTCGAAGGCTACCACCTCGTGCTCGAACACGGCGGCGTTGCAGCCCTGGTTCATGGTTTTGCTGGTCTATGATCGATCGCGTTGAAGCTGGCAGATTGTATTGTGACGAAGGACGGCCTGTTGTGTTTCGTCAGCGGCTTCGGTGATTGGACAGCGTTGAGGCGCCGAGTTATAAATACAGGCACAAAATTTAGACCAGGGTGGGAGTTGCATCTTTTTCTTCTGTAATCACTGGAGCGGTCGGTCGTGTACACAGACTTGCTGGCACTTGTGTTCAGTATTGGTTTCTTTCGCGTGGCGGAGGTCGGTCGGTCCAGAACGCTTCGAGCCAGCGGTGGAGTCGCACTGTCGCTTAACACTTTTTTCACGTTACAGAAGGAGGCTGTTGCGAAGACCGGTCGATTTGGTCGGCCGGAAACGTATGGGCCTTCGTATGCCAGCAATTGGACAAGACAGCAATACTTTTGCGAACGACGTGAGCTGCACATCGGAAACCGCCTACATATGACTCATGCTGTCAGCGTTTGGTTGAAGCGATTCTCTTCATGATTGACTGCTTAGAGGTGGTGTCGACGTTTGCATTCAGCAAAATCAGAAGACAGCTGTGCGAGGATGTGTTAGTATAATGGACGCTTTCTAGTTGTCACTTCGATTATTGACTTCGGCGTTGTACCCGTCAAATTTGGCCGAAAATATGTCCCAACCAGTGTGATTTTGTTCGTAATTGAGATACCGTGCTTTGTCAGTTTCAAATGCAATCATGACTCAATGTGGCATAAAAGCAAGCACTCCTGACTCAAGTCTTCGAGTCATTCGTGTATAGCTCGAATGTGGTGCAGGGGTAATTCGATGTATTTGCCAAAATTAGGAAACCACCTGTCCATTTCCAGACTCCTGCGCGTGGGTAACTAACTGTACAGATATAAAGATATATAATGTCATGACACCACCTCTAAGCAGTCAATCATGAAGAGAATCGCTTCAACCAAACGCTGACAGCATGAGTCATATGTAGGCGGTTTCCGATGTGCAGCTCACGTCGTTCGCAAAAGTATTGCTGTCTTGTCCAATTGCTGGCATACGAAGGCCCATACGTTTCCGGCCGACCAAATCGACCGGTCTTCGCAACAGCCTCCTTCTGTAACGTGAAAAAAAGTGTTAAGCGACAGTGCGACTCCACCGCTGGCTCGAAGCGTTCTGGACCGACCGACCTCCGCCACGCGAAAGAAACCTATACTGAACACAAGTGCCAGCAAGTCTGTGTACACGACCGACCGCTCCAGTGATTACAGAAGAAAAAGATGCAACTCCCACCCTGGTCTAAATTTTGTGCCTGTATTTATAACTCGGCGCCTCAACGCTGTCCAATCACCGAAGCCGCTGACGAAACACAACAGGCCGTCCTTCGTCACAATACAATCTGCCAGCTTCAACGCGATCGATCATAGACCAGCAAAACCATGAACCAGGGCTGCAACGCCGCCGTGTTCGAGCACGAGGTGGTAGCCTTCGAGCTGCCGACCGGTCTGGACCGCTCACCACCGCGCTACATTGAATGCCCCAACACCGAGAGCCGCTGGCTGGACCACAGCATCGACGCACGAAGGCTCACTGCACCTGTGCTGGCCCTCAACGCCTCGGACGTCATGCTGCTTCCCGAGCCGATCGACTATACGCATGCACCCAGCAGTTGCGGCAGGAGCAGTAACTGCAGCAGCCGAAGCACACCGCGCAGCAGGACCAAGTGCAGCGGAGGCGCTTCTAACTCGACCATGTCACCCAAGACGCATCGTCACCACTCCAAGAAGGCTTCACGCAAACAGGTGCACGAGCTGCAGACCATGGTCAACACCATGCAGATGCAAGTAGATGGCGCTGCCACCCAGATCCAGCATCTCGCGCAGCTCGTGGGGGAATTTGCCCACCAGCGGCAACAGGAACAGGAACTCTTCCGGAGGCAACAGCAGGTATTCTTCGAGGAGCACGAGATGGACATGGATCTCGGTGCGCAGCAGCAGCATCTACGCGCACAGGTCGAGCATGACCGAGAGCAGTTTGAGCGAGAACAGCGAAAACGACAGTACGACGCTTGCCGGTCGCCTTCGTCATCTTCACAGGAGGCGATCGCGTTCTAGTTGCTGTTATTCCTCCTTCTACACCACTACATCACAGCTGCGTGGCTGCATTATTTATTGTCGGCGTAGCTTCACATCCAGATCTACAAAGCAAAACAAGATCATATTTCTGTCCATCAGAATCAAGCAGCACTGCTCTTGGTCCCAAAGTGTAGGTAAGTGCAGTGTTTCATTTCAATGGGCATTTTCGACAATGTCCTCCTTAACCTTTCATGCAGTGCGTGTTTGTTTTGTCTTGCAGTGAGCTGGAATCGGATTACGACTTACACTACACACGGAATAAAAGCAGGTAGCCCAACCATTCGATGGTGCCATTGCCCTTCAAACGCAGTCATTGCCGCTGATATCGAGCGAGGAGAAGTCGTGAGTAGATTTCACCACTTTGGCCTTGTAAGCAATTGTCTTCCCACGCGTCCACGAAAACGAGTTATCCCACGAAAGCACAACCGTGCCATCCTCTGTAGCCGTGAACGAGCTGGCAATGGGTGTCCCGTTAGAAACTCGTTCTGGAGCGACCTTATCGCATTCCTCGGCACCACCCTCACCCTGCGTTCGGAATTTCACAGCAAATACAATATCGCGTTCCTTCACAACGTACTCCCAGCAAAGTGTATCGTTGGCACTCATGCGGAAGGGTAATTGCAGCGTCCCACCAGCCTTGATTTCCGCTTGAGTTGCTCCGTCTTCACAAAGCAACAGGAATGTATTGCGGCCAAGAAACCCGGTCTGTGGGATGGCATGCGAAGTACTCCGACCGCCTAGCAGCTTCGGTAGTTTGTCGCGGCTACCCGCAAATTCCAGCAATCGGTCGAGTGAATTGCCTTCCATAAGGACCTTGCGCAGCTGGGTTTCTTGAAGCATGGACTTGACGGCGCTCCAGACCTTATCGAATATCCAAGGCGCGTGTAGCACAAGCACTTTGTGCATCGTTTCCGGGTAGCATTTTGTAGCGATCGATACTAACGGTTGCAGTCGCTTCAGCAGCTTTGGATTGAAACGAGCGATAGAGAAGCCCGACAGATCACGAATTAGAATCGTCTGTACCAGCTTTTCATTTTGACGAGATAGTTGGTCCAGTTTCATAGCACGATACTCCATCGAGTAGAGGAAGAAAGTCTGCCATTCCTCTTCAGTAACATCGGTCATCAGTTTGTGGAAATCAGCGTAACCGGTCATTTCAAAGTAGAAGACGTGACCGTCCGGAACAGAGAAAATGTCATACGTATCGAGGAACGGCAGATGCGGGATGATCTTCTGGAAATGAGGAAACTCATCAGGCATCATTTTGTTGCTGATGATATCATCGCGAATATCGTCGAGCTTGAGTTTCTGACGCAAGGTCAACATCTCGCGGAATTTGGTGGCAGCGATAGAGACGTTCATTTTGTAACCGCGCAAGAAGCGCAACAATCGAACATCTCCTACGAGTTCAACGTACTTGGCATGACGCTCGGCCTTTAATTCTTCTTCTAAGCTCAGACGAAGCGCTATTCACAATGATCAATAACTTTGCTACCAATGCATTACAAGACACCACATAATTTGCTTACCATGGAGTTGGGTTTTCTCTTCTTGTGCATTATCAGACGCAATGAAGCAGCGCCACTCCGAGTTTTCATCCACAAGGACCTTGGACGCTGATGCATGAACAACTGGGATCTCACTCAATCCGTCCATCATTTCGGTCTGCTCAGCTTCTGCCACATCGTTGTCTACATCCTCTTCAACGCTCTTGCACGAGTAAAACCGGTCAAGTCCTACCTTTGTATCAACAGCAGATGGAGCTCGTTCTCGGTGCTCAGGTAAACTCAGACGACGCACACGCTCCTTCTCCATAGCTTGAACCGCCAACTCTTGCGAGAACGCTCTTTCTTTTAAGTCCCGTATCTGCACGTCCTCCGCTTCTGACACTCGTCGCTTGCGTTCTTCCTCTGCAGCTTCAATAGCTGCAACTTGACTGCGTCTACGCATCATCTCTTCCTGCACCTTGGCGATCTCGTACTCATGCACACGACGCTCTCTCTCCTCCTCCTCGGCCGAGATGGAATACTCGACATTAATCTGTCGAACGATAGCGATTTCATCCTCTCGATCTTTCTCTTCTTCAATACGACGACGTTGTTCTTCATCGGCTAAATCATCTGCCAGTTTCTTATTAGCATCACGTTCGGCCTCTAAAGCCGCGAGGTCTTCCGACGTCTCCTGCACCGCATCACCGTCTTTCGTAAATAGGAACAATCCCGCGCTTCCGTGCCGCCCAGGTTCATCTCCAGCTTGAATCTCCTCCATCTCGCAACGATCTTTTGTTGTGATCATGAAGAGACGCAAAGACATGGCTACATTTACCTGATCGTACTTAGTAAAATACTCACTGTAGTTTCAATTTGCCAGATTGCCGCCTTACAAAAACCAAGTCACTCAAAACATCCATCACTCCTCAAGTGCGCAATGAGTGCGCAAGTACAAGAAGGAGACTGGCTAGGTAAGGAAAAGTTGCAGTTGTTCATAGTGAAACGCAGTCAAGTGTTATTCGCATTGCACTTTGCTAGATGTTATGGATAGCGACGGGATTTGGAACGTGGCACAAGTGCTGCGCCTGCCCACACCGGAATCGATGGAGGTGATGTACGACTGCTGGGGGGACGAGTACAACGAGGAGCTGAGACGCGATAGTGAGCGCGTCGCTCCCTTCCACACCCACACGTGGGCCGTGAAGTGCTGGGCTAAGCTCGATACGTGGCCGTGGTGGCCAGCCCTGCTCACAGTGCGGGCTCCAGGCTCGGCCTTAGGGTCTCAGAACTTGAGACTCGAGGAGAGAGTGCTGGTGGACTTCCTAGACAATGCGGAGTTCACGGAACGCTGTAGGTAAGAAATTCGTCATGAAATTATGCTTTATTATTTATTTATTTATTGTGTAGGTGCTGGGTGAAGAAGAATAAAGTGGTGGCCATTCAATCAGATGAAGAGACGAGGAAGCGACTGACAAAGAAGAAGAAGAAAAAGACGAAAGCAGCAGCAAGAGCGAAGAATCTGGTGTTGTCGACCAGTTTGTTGGCGAGGTGTGATGCACAAGTGGACTTTCCAGAGTTTGTAGAGGGAACACTGCCTGTGCAGTTTAAGAAGAATTTTACGAGACCGACAGAGGAAGTGAGGAAAGAAATGGGGGAAGAGATTTGGATGCGTGGATTCGCTCGTAACAGGATAAACCATGCAGCGACGTACGCGTACACACCAGTGACCGCTGTCGAGAGCAATGCTGACAGCGGAAATGGAACTGAAGACGCGAAACCAGTGGAGAAAAAGAAGAGTGCAGGTTGTGATGAGTCACAGACGCATGTGGGAGGAAGATCGTCAAGTGATACAGGAAATGATGAAACCTCTACAGATTTGAAGAGCAACAATGATGTTGTTGCAGAACCGAAAAAGAAAGCCATGACACAGAAGTCACAGAATTCTCGGAAAAGAGCAAGACCTGGCACTGGAGATGAGACTTCTGACAGCACCGACACTAGCCGTACCGGGATGGCTAAATCGACTCGTACCCAACCTCATAAAAATGATGAGACTTCTGACAGCACCGACACGAATCGTACTTGGCTAACTAAATCGACTCGCGCCCAAAGTGACCACGATCAACTGCAGATCGCCAATTCCGTTGCTGAGAAATCAAGCGAAGTAAGCAAAGTATCGCCACGGAAGTACGGGAAAACTCCAAAGATGCTGAAAACTCCTAGAAGGGCTGCTACAAATCTGCCACCATTTACTCCACCCTACGCTCGGGTGTTTCTTAGCGCGAAACCGCGGAGTGAACAGCACGTCACGCAAGCCTCTCACGCCAAGCACACTCGTCATACCACGCACACTCAACCGTACACCAACAAAGGTAAGGTACCATACGTCACTATCTTGTTCAATCGTATTTTGCGCTAATAACCATTCCGTTTTGGCTTGGTTTTCAATCTGGCGTTACAAAGAGTTACCACCTACTATACATCAACAAATGCAGCCAGCAGCCCAACAGAATATTGTCACAGAGCAACGACGTGCATCCAGCGACTCAAAATCTGATGGTGGACCTGCAAGCCCAACGAAGGTATTAGCTCAATTGACGAAAACGACTATGCAAGCTGATGAGAAGCTGCGTCAAATGGAATCTTCATTAGAGGGTAAGCTTATTGAACTTGCAGAGAAGTCTACAAAGGCTGAGGAGCTGCGGAGTAAATGTGCGGCTCTACGTAAGTCATTGCGCTGGGGTCATGGTGTACGAAGCAATATACGAATATACTAACCCTTCTTTCTGTGCTATTTTCCAGGTAATCGGGGGTGCTCTCCGATATCGCACCCTGTAAGTGAAGTACAAGAAATTGGCCAGAGTGAGTCGCGAAGTCCTCGAGTGCGCTCTCCAACATCTCTCAATACTAGTAGCCCGCAAAAAGCTGCTCCACGTAGTCCATGGCGTGGAAACAAACATCATAGCAGGCCTGATGCTTCTCGAGTGCCAAATCTTGCGAGAAGATCGTCACAAACTAAGTGTGGTATCCGAGGATTGGAGATAGTGATGGATGATATCATCTCGAAGGAGCTGAACCAGAGCCTGAGTTCTGCTACAACCCGTACGTTTATCACGTACTGCTATGCGTCAGATCATTTATTCTTGTATCTAAGTGCTATGTGGGTTTGTTATGCATGCAATTTCAGTCGCCGAACTAGATGCTATTAAAGAAGACTTGCTGAGCTCCCCAGAAGTCCAAGCTGCTATCACGCGTATTCAGCATCCCAGCTACGGACAAACAGCTACTACATCGGGCTATAGTAATCCCCCTGCTTGGGAGAACGCCAAGCTCCTTTTAGCTAGGCCCTTTGAGCGAAAACCATCCTCGCGGTCGCCGAGCCAACGCTTTGGACGCCCGCAGGGATATGATCTCGAAAACGAAGTACGTGCTGAACGCTTGCAGAGTCCGTCCAGCCTTCTGCTAAATTTGCCGCCAGCAGAGCGCACCAGCTTCGGATTCAGTATGGACGACAACTTCTCGATGACCCAGTGGTATCGAGACTTGTATCCAAAGGCCTTCAATTTTGAACGTTGAGATGAAGGCTGTGGTATTGTGATGTTCAATTTATGTAGCCATGTTGGCGAACGTACAGAAACCAGGCCACTGTAGCACTGCAGACCACTCGTCAATTCAGACGCTATGGCGGAGACTCCGACGCTGTTCGCGTGTGCACTGGACGTGCTGACTACGGGGGATGCATTTACCAAGGCTGCCAAGACCACCAAGTACGTGGCACAATGGAAGGATGGCACGATTAAGGATGTTTGCAACGAGGAGGACGACGTGAACAACGTGCCTGATCATCCAGCGCGACCCGAAAACGTGGAGGTCGTTCCAGCTTACAAGGCCAAGCAAGGGTCCCGCAAGGCTTTCGTGCATAGGTGAGCGAATATTTGCTGCCAGTGAGGCTGTCACGGCCATGGCATTGCAGCCACCGAAACTAAGCACCATTGGTACTACAGGGACTGTATTAATCACTGTTGTGGTTGATGTGTATTGGATAGCTTGGCTCACGCTGAGAGCTACGCGATCGATCTCATGTGGGATATGGTTTGCCGATTCGTGCCGCACAACCTGCCTCGTGCATTCTACGATGATTGGGCCCGTATTGCTGGTGAGGAGGCAGAACACTTCAACAGTTGGGCACACCGTCTTAAGGAGCTGGGTAGCTTCTATGGCGACCTCACGGGCCATGAGGGACTTTGGGACGCAGCGTATGAGACGCGCGATAGCATTTTGGCACGGTTGGCTGTTGTCCATCTTGTTCATGAAGCGCGAGGGTTGGATGTGTTCCCAAATGCTGTCCAGCGGTTCGAGAAGGCTAGCGACGATGTAAGTCTGAAAATTATCCACAAGAATTACAACGAGGAGACTACACATGTAGGTTCTGGAGTGCGTTGGTTCCGATATGTCTGCGAGCGTGATGGTGATGACCCAATTACCAAGTTCCACGAGATTGTACCGCAGTACTACAAGGGTACATTAAAGCCACCTTTCAACAAGGAAGCGCGCGATAAGGCTGGGATGTTGGAGGAATGGTACCTCCCGCTTAGCACGGAAGCTGTCGCTGCTACCGAAAAGCAGTCAGCTGGCGCAACGACTGTCGAAGAAACGACCAAAGCGATCTCCTCAATGAAATTGGACTCGACTTCGTCGTAGTGACCTTCGATGCGAAGCTTACAACAGGAAACGTGATGATGCAGGTAAAAAATGCACGTATGCATTAGACATGCAGTGCGTTATCTGCATGTGCTCAGGTTCGCAGACATTTGCAACCTGTGTGGTGCCGTTGGAGTGGACTATTTGAAACCTTTATCATGAATATACTTGCCGCCAATGTGGGATTGTGGAGCTCCTGCAGCTCGATAATTTTATAGTGCAGGGTTGCATCCTATCCTATCGATTCAGTTTTTCAATCAAGGCCAGGTGATATTTATTGTGCGCCTTACCTGGAGGACAATCGAGTGAGCAGCCCACTATCCCTGCTGAAATTGCGAGAGCGTAGAGGTTAACTGGCTGGCTACTGCGGTCACATGGTATTGACAAGGTATGGAGCTAAACGTTTAAGACCGGATGATATTCCAGATGCTCTTATAAATGTCGATTTACCATGAGGTTCTCGTGGGAGAAGTGAAAGGTGACACCTATGAAGTTGGTGCAACGACTGAACCACTTCTAGTTTGTTGTCCGTCCCGTGAATCTTCACAACATTATCTAGGGCACATGGTGCTGCCAATGTCTCGACTATTGCTGGTGACGTTTTTAATTTTCTTCTCAATCACTTCAGCGACAACTACGTACTCGATCACATCGTACTATGCTGGAGCCGCACGCAATAGCACACCTTACGCTGTGCTTGTTCAAGAAGTATCGGAGTGTGCGAGTGAAATGCGCTCGGTTGGCGATGACAAGGAGACGACGTCAGTCGAGTGCTCTGTGAACTATGTTAACTCGGTGCACCACCATTTTGGCAGCTTACCGTTCATTTTTCAAGTCCAGTTCGATGACGTGAAGTGCACCAAGTTCTCTTCTGGGTTTGGAGTACCCGTGTCAGACAAGTGTGAGGGCAGTGTTGACCTGTCCTACACAAATTCGAGCATTGGTAGCTTTAGCGAAAACGGATCTGTGTCAATTCGGTGGTTCTCGCGACCTTCGTGCGAAGAAGACTCGTGGTTAAGGACAGAAGTGGCTGATGCGAAGACTGTTACGACTCATTCGTGCGATGTACATCGATGCAAATGGTTCAGCAGCAGCGATACCCGTAGATTGACCGTTGCACGTGACTCGAGTGGTGATGGCAGTAACGCGGTCGTAGGTTCTACCTCGCCCGCACCAAGTTCAAGAAAAACCGCATCCCCAACGACAAACGCAGGCACTGGGGGTACTTCCACGTCACACACAACTACTACCACGACAACAACTACGAAAAATTCAGATAATGGTTCTTCAACAAGCACAAGCAATGACAACAGCACCCTCTCCAGTAGTTCCAAGGCCTCCACAACGAATTCTGGAAGTAATTCTCTCAGCGGTGGTTCAAGCTCGTTTACTGCTACAGATTCGAGTAGTGGGTCTGCTCCAGCGTCAACCCAGTCTGCACATGGAGTTAGCATTGGTGTTATCATTGGAATTTCCTGTGGGTGTCTTGCTGTCGCATTCGTAGTCTGTGCAATTTTCTTCTATCGTCAGAGTCGAAAAAGAAAGGATTCTACACAGCAAACAACGACTATGCAATACACGGACATGACAACGCTTCAAGGAAAGACAATCTCTCAGGGCCAGACCGGATTGTGGAGTGACGATGTCATCACTGCTAAGCGAGTCTCTCGTGACGATGTCCAAGTCCGAGATATTATCAGCCGAGGTGGATATGGAGAAGTTTACGCTGGAGTCTTCCATGGTCAACCGGTTGCTATCAAAATGCTACTTTCTGCTACTCGTGATCAGATCAAGCACGTAAATGATTTTCTAGCGGAAGCTAAAATGGCTGCTATGATGGACCATCCGCGTATAGTTTCGCTCGTTGGTGTAGCATGGCACGCGCTCTCCGATCTCTGTGTCGTATTCGAACTAATGGACGGAGGTGATCTGCGAACTCTACTCAACAAGTACGAACGCTCTGGTCACCCTGTCGGATTGGACGTTCAAAAAGCTACGATCGCGATTCATGTCTGTCATGCACTTACCTATCTGCACTCACTGATGCCATCGGTTATTCACCGAGACCTCAAGTCGCGCAACGTGTTGCTCAGTCGGGACTTAGAAGCTAAGTTGACGGACTTTGGCGTTTCGAGAGAGCGAATTGATGCTACAATGACAGCAGGCGTTGGTACTTCGCTTTGGATGGCACCTGAAGTGATGATGGGAGAAAAGTACGACGACAGAGCGGATATTTTCTCGCTTGGTGTGGTCCTGTCAGAGCTGGATGTACACACGGTGCCGTATGCGCAAGTGAAGCAGACAATGTCTGAAGCTGTCCTGTTGCATCAAATTACATTAGGCACTGTTCGCGTGGCATTTTCACAGTTCAACCCGCAGGAGTTCGTGAACCTAGGGCGTGCGTGTACATCGGTGAACCCTCAAGATCGTCCCAGTGCGGCTGAAGTGCTGTACAGACTCCAGCGCATTCTCTCAAAGCTCGAAAGCAATCAAATTGTTGATTCACGTGGTAGCTACGTGTTTTGATCCACAACTCGTGACAAACTTTCAATTTCCGGATAGTTCATTGTCGTTCTTAGATTTCTTCACGAGGTATCTCTCTTGACAATCCCAAAACAAGACGTACAATTTCTTCAATGTTCACAACTTTGCTTCCCAACAACTATCTACATGTAGACCACTTACTACACCACAGCACGAACAAGTAAGCTTTACAACATTCTTACATCTGCGGAGTCGACATGTCTGACGTCACGCCGCATGTTCCTTCTTTTGACGAACTGCGAGCGAGACGAATGTATCCGTCTTCACCCCAGTACGTGCCCCATGAATTACGAATCTTGATCGACGAGGAATCGTAACCTACAGCGACGACTGCATGGTCGAGATTCCAGCTATCACAAGATGACACCACTCCTCCCGAGTACTGCTTCCACACATTATTTCCAGAAGCAACCGCTACGATCACTGGGTGTTCGTCGATTGCACTCAACAATTCGTCTTCATCCGATAGCTGTGAGTATCCTGTAATACCAACGTCCTGCGAGTTGCAGCTCGAACTGCACGAATCGGCAAAACCACTCTCAGACGTGTACGGGTAACTATCTTCTGTACAGAGCCCATTTTGCTGCACGTATTCAAGAGCGTAGACCGGAGCACCACCGTTGCAACCCCAATTTTGAGTGTTGCAGCTCACCAATTGCTGCTCGGAGTACTTGGTGAGAGATGTTTTTCCGTTTGCAATGCATTGTGCCGATTCGACTGCTGACACCGTAGCAAAAGCCCAACAGGAACCACACGACCCCTGACTTTGGACTGGGGCCATGCACTTGGTTGTCGACCAGTCCACAGAACTGCTTTCTTTTTCCACCATTGGTGATGAAGTTGTTGTCGCTGGTTGCGTCGTGGTCGGCGCATCTGTAATCGGAGCGCGTGTTGGGTTTTGCGGACGCCAATCCCAGAAATCCGAGAATTTGTAGCTCGCTTGACTTCCGCTCGATTCCGTCAGTACATTGACAGAGCTGTCGGTCGCAGGTTGAACAGTACCGGAATTTAGTCCGTTGATCAAGGTTTGAAAGATCGATTCGATAGCTTTGATGAACGAAGTACTGTCGGAGTTGTTTTCGTCGATGGTCGAATTAGAGCTACCAGCACTGCGAAGTTGCCGCGTAGCCGTTCCGCTTCCACTCTGAGTTGAGTTACCACGAACATACGAGTTGAGCACATACGTGTTGAATTCGTCATTCGTCATAGCTGAGAAGGGCGACATAATGGAGAAGTTCGCGTCTGGGTTGGCAGCTTGCAGTGAAGCAATATTCTGCTTGGTTAGGAAGATACGTTGGCGAAGGTCTTCCTCTTGGTCATCAGCACTGCGGTCTTCCGAGACTGGCATCCACCCGTTCTTTTGAGCGATGTCGCCGTATTTGCTTTTCCACTCGTCAAGGTCGGCTTGGGTGGTGTCGATCTCTTTGAGATATCGTTGGTAGTCGATACCAGCGTGCATCGGTCGAGCGACAACTGGAGTTGCTACCACCGTCACGGCAGCTACCATGACAAAGCAAAGAGTTGAATGGCGCATTGTTTCTCGAGTTACAATGAACCGAGTTTTCAGAATCACTTTGCTGTCGGAGTTGCTTTCGAAGGAAAATTCAAGAATGAGCTTCCGAGTTGGCTCTTAGCTTACTTGTCAACGATGTCAGCCTAACGTGAACTATTGGTGCTGCGATGTGATCCAGCAAATGTTGTCCAAGTCGCGAACAGAAAATCGAGCTTTGGCGTTTTCATCCTGCCGTGGAGCCATGTTCACGCGATGAGCTTCAACGGTGATATCATCTGAACGTCCCAGCTGGAAGATCGGACTTTTCCTTGCAGATAACACCGAACGCTTCTAGGACAATTGTCTTGGGCTGGAAACTTAGTTGTCTGGCTGCTGTTGTGCGTCTTCGCCCTTCCCTTTACAGTGTGGGAGTCGCATTTTCGATTTACCAGCAAGTGCCATACGTTACAAGTGCTGGTAACAAACGCAGCAAAAATCAAGTACTACTTGAAGGAATTTCTTGTTTGGTTTCGGACAGCGCCTGCTTGTCGAAGACTTGGCAGATCGACCACGAAATCGTTGTGGTTGACGAAGAAAAATGTTCAGTTCTAAGCAAGTCTCAACATAACCAAAGATCTCATTTTGGTGGTGGAGAAAGTATCTTCACAAATGTACCAATGCAGTCGATTTACCATCATAAATACGGACAAGTTTTACGCGGATAGCAAGCTAGTGACTAAGATGGTCGTGATGAAGTGAACGTCTTGCGCTGTACCAACAGTTGATGCAAGGCGAATTTCTGGAACCGAGACGTCAACACCGTGAGGAATATGCTGGAACTGCTCAGGAGCGGGCTGAAGGGAAAGTATGGTACGAGGAAATTGCGATCGTTTAGGCGAGGACAACTACACAATAAAGAGAGAACAAACGTGGGTGGAAAGACTCGCAGCGTACACGTTGCAGAGCTGCATAGCCAGCCTCAACCATATATCGCAGCAGAGGGAAAACAGTAGGCATTCTTAGTAATAGGAGGACATAGAGGTATAGTATTTTACAAGTCTTCTCGACAGCTACAACTGACACATTGACATTAACGACAAACTTCCTGAAGCAAAAGCTTCAGGGTTACATCGTCGGACGAGACATATCTGTTAACAAACCACAGGTGCCTGTACCGGAGCTGCGCGCCATTCGGACGTAACCTGCCTCACCCCAGTTTTCACCCCAAGAATTTCGGACCTTGAAAGTAGAGTCGTCATAGCCTACGATCAACACGGCGTGATCCAATTGCGTGGTTTCGCAGCTAGACATGACACCACCCGTGTATTGCTTCCAAGCAGCATTACCCGATGCAACCGCAGCAACAACGGGCTGTGACTTGAGGGCCTCAATGAGTTTGGCCTCGTTACCCTCGTCCACTTTCTCATATCCGGTGATACCCGTTTGACTCTTTGAACAACTTGCACTACAAGATGGTGAGCCACCGTCGCTAGAAATGTACGGGTACGCGCTCTCCGCGCAAAGTCCATTTTGCTGAATGTACTCGAAGGCGTATACTGGAGCACCACCACCACAGCCCATGTTTCGAGTATCACATGCAACAAGTTGCTGTTCTGAATACTTGTTGAGACCCGATTGACCGTTCTTGATGCATTGAAGCGACTCCACTGCGGCCACAGAAGCGAATGACCAGCATGAGCCACATTGACCTTGACTTTGAACGGGTGACATGCACTTGGAAGCGGACCAGTCGACCGAGTTAGCGGTGCTCAATGTTCCCTTCTCAGTGTGCACTGGTTTCGCTGGCTGCTTGGTTACAGGTTCAACTACAGGTGCGGGAGTGACTGGCTTTGGGGCTGTTGTGCGAGGAGGAAAAGTCCTGGGAGGTGCAGTCCTAGGAGGGGCAGTAACAGGAATTGGCGCTGGGGTTGGAGCTGGAGTTGGTGCTGGCGTTGGTGCAGGTGTTGGTGCAGGTGTTGGTGCTGGCGTTGGTGCATGCGTTGGTGCTGGAGTTGGTGCTGGGGTCACTGGGATAGGAGCAGCAGTCACTGGGGTTGTGACGGGGATTGTCCAGTGCCATTGTTTGGAGATCGAAGTGTCCGCTTCGTTGGCAGTGTGGTCGGTGGCAGGTTTCACGGTTCCGATTGTCCAGGAACCTCCCGTTTGCTGCTGAAGGCTCTTCATCAAAGAATCGATCATGTCCTGCACACTCGTGAATGTGTATGTTTCCTGCTGGCGAAGCGAACGTTTGGGAGGTGCAGTGGTTGGAGCTGGGGTCCTCGTTTGGTTGCCCCGGACGTATGAATTAAGGACCTTGGAAGCGAATTCCTCCTTGGTTAATGCCGAGAACGGCGTCATAATGGAAAAATTAGCGTTTGGGTTTGCTGCCTGTGCCTCAAGGACGTCCTGCTTGCTCATGAAAATACGCTGACGCAAATCTTCATCCTTGTCAATGGAACTTCGTTCCTCACTGGAGTAATCTGGCATCCAATTGTTTTCGGTGGAGATTTTCTCGAAGTTGGCTCTCCACTCTCTCATTTCAGCGTTAGCAGAGTCATATTCAGCGAGGTAGCGCTGGTAGTTGATACCAGCATGCATTTGTCGTGCTTCAGTTGGCATCACATCAAATGTTACAGCTACCAACGCACAAGATGCCACCAAAGCGAACAACTTCATGGTTTCTGCAATTGAAAACGATGCGAGCACTTGCAGGTGAATTCAAGAGTGAAAGCTCTGGAGCATATCCATCGAAGGCGAAGCCACGGCAGAGTGAAGCGCATCTGATCGCTGTGTTCATCGGCGCCATCTGGCGCAAAATGCCGATCCTGTTCGAGCAGCAAAAAAACTTAAAATCTGTTCGGGGACTTTGAGCTGTGAGGTGAGGCGAATTCTGCTGCACCACGTGACGAGTCCAGTGTTTCCCACCGCAAAATGATCCACGTAGCACTGCAAATGCTCGTTCGTTTGCGCTGAAATAATGTCACTGGATGCAAATGGTCCGAGTGTCATGGTCAGCCGACGACTATCGAGCTGCCTCAAGTTGAGTTAGTCACAGGATAAGACTCCATTCCGGTAGTAGTCGATGCCACGCGGTTCGCTGGAAACACCCGTGGAACTGTCAGCTTGATGAAATCTAGCACAAGTGGTGGGTGCCTCACGTCACGGGAAAGACGCCGTCAGCTGTGTGCTTTCATGCCAGCATGTACATCGAAATACTCGACTTGAGGGTGATGCAAAGGTGCGGACTGCTACGTGCCTACCAAGTGGAAAACCTTGTGGAGATATCATAGTCACGAGCACCTGGCGAAATCTGGTCAACGTAATTGCAGCCGTCGCTACTCATGAACTACTTGATATTGACGCATTTATCACTGCATATACGCTGACACAAACTACCATACACATCCTACGCAGCTCACCTAGAAGGTGGGGTACGACATATCGCCGTACATGCCACAAGTACCCATGCTATCACTTGTTCGCTCTAGTCGGATGTAACCTTCCTCACCCCAGGAATCCCCCCACGAGTTACGAATCTTCCACACACTATCGGTGTAGCCGACGACCACGACAGCGTGATCGAGTTCACTTGTATCACATGAAGAAATTACACCTCCGGTGTATTGCTTCCATGCGTTGTTGCCTGATGCCACAGCTACGATCACAGGTTGTTGGGCGACTGCAGTAGCGAGACTTGAAGCATCATCCACTGTTTGGTAGCCTGTGATCCCCGTGTCAACAGCCGAACACCCAGTCGAGCATGACGCCGCGGTGCCGTCCGACGACGTGTACGGGTAGTCATCTTCTGTGCAGAGGCCATTTTGCTGCACGTATTCCATGGCGTAGATTGGGGCACCTCCTGAACAACCGTAATTCTGGGTGTCACAGCTTGTAAGCTGTTGCTCCGAGTATTTCTTGAGTGTAGTCTTACCACCTTTTATACATTGCCCCGACTCGATAGCTGAAGCGGTGGAGAACGCCCAGCAATCACCACATGAACCTTGGTTTTGAATGGGGGACATGCAATTCGAGTCCGTCCAGTCAACTTCCGACGAGCTCGAGGTTATGGACGTTTCCGTGGCTGTCACCGTCGAAGGTGGTGAAGTTGTAGGAGTCGCCGTGGTTGGTGTTGGGGTGGTAGTTGGAGCTGACGTTGTAGGTGCTGCCGTTATTGGCGTTGGGGTAGTAGGAGCGTTCGTTATTGTCGAGGTTGAGGCTGATCCAGCGGGCTTGACAGTCTCGGGCTGGAAATCGTTCCTACCCATGCCACCAAAGTTGAAGCCGTTGCCCCATTGCTGCCACAGCGACGAGAATCCGGATCCAAAGCCGAAATTCGATGTACTTGCAGCGGATCCCGACGAAGTGGTGACAGTGGTGGATTCCGTTCCAGGTCCTGATGAAGTCGTCTTTGTCGTTGTTGTCGTAGTCTTCCCATCAGCACCGGTAGTTGTCACAGTCTTGACACTACTATGATAGCTCATGTCAGTACCCCCAATACCGATGTCTGAGCGTTGTTCGGATATCCACTGCTAGTACTAGTGCTCGTCGTCTTGGAGACTGCGCCTGACGTACCACTGCTATAAGTTGTCTTAGTACTGCTACTCGAATGCCAGCTACGAAGACGGCGGCTTGTAGTACTGCCTATCGACGATCCATTATAGGCTCGGTAAGCTTTGCCTACATAGGCAGCGAACTCGTCGTTCGTGAGCAATGTGAACGGTGTGTTGGTGGAGAAGTTGGCGTTCGGGTTAAGCGCCTGAATGGCCGAAATATTCTGCTTGGTCATGAAAAACCGCTGAAGATGGTCCTCCTCGTCGTCGTCGACACTACGTTCCTCGGAATTACCACTGGAAGGCGGCATCCAGCCGTTGTTCTTGGCCATCTCACCGAAATTGGCCTTCCAGTCGGCCAGTTCTTGTTTGGTTTCGTCCCGTTCAGCAAGGTAGCGATGATAGTCAATTCCGGCGTGCATCTGACGTCCGTCCGCGCCAGATACGGCGACAGCCGCGATTGTTGCTACAGTGAAGCAGTGAAGGACACTAGGTCGGACGTGAGCCTGCATTTCGGTTCTTTCGCTACGTTCGACTCGCTTCGAGCTAACAAATCAAGGAGTGAGTGTTGAAGTCTTCGAGTCATGACAGGAAATGCAGAGGAGCGCCGCGGTGATCAAAAGGAGTTGGACACGGTTTCCACCTTCTGCCAGATAGTATTGGCACACAGGCCATTTCGAGGCGCAAGTGATGCCTTGGCAACGGCACGTCAGCTCATGACTCATGGTAGAAGCGGAGACTCTTGCTCATCTGGTCACTTTGCACCCGCCTCATGCTTCCGTACCGCCACCTGAACGTGGTTCTGCATCACCAGCTGGACCAAACGTGTCAATGGCATCATGATCCACTTGCTACGTTGCGTCAATTTAGCGTGGACGACGAGCTTGCTGATGAGAAGGGGGGCGACTGACAAAGTGGCTTTGTTCTCACAGCCACGCGATAGCGGCACCTGTACTACAGGCTGTACCGGTGGAAGAGTGCACCCGGACAACCAAATGTCTCCAGTGAGGCTCGATCAGAAACCTTGGATCAGCTGTATCCGCCCAGCGCAGTTGGGCTTTACGCCCGACATCGAATCGTGCCCATGCATGTATCGTTGTCACAGACGCTCAATACAACGAAACGAGATGCCATCGCTTCCTACTGCCGAGAGCGAATGGAACCTCCTCAAGGCTATCGGTTAATGATGCGGAATCATTTTAATGCACACGAAGCGCATTGCCAATACCATATCATGGTATCATGGAGCCATACAAACATGAGCTGTCCGTCAAAGTGATGGTCATCGCGATGCGATGCGCAAGACGACCATTGCTGTGTTGAACTTCGAAGCTTAAAAGACAACACGTCGATCAGTGCTTAGTTTAGAGATCGCAGTCGATGATGTTTGCGCTCTACAACAACAAACAACTTGTTTGAACAAGCCTACGGTCATATTCTGGATTTGTGAGGCTATCCCCGTTCTCAACGCATCAGCAGTGTTGGTAGGTGAAGTGGTGAATGTGGAAATGCGTGGACGTCAATAGAATCATCGAACACAGGGAAACCATATATTTAAACTCAACCTCCTTCACATTTGACCTTCGGCCATCTCCGTGTCGTTTGCTTTTACCGTTCACGCAACCTTGAGATGTTTTCGAAGACTGTGCGCTTGGATAGTACAGATTTGCATTAAGGGAAAGTGAACATGACGCTCTCAACGGAGAGAGTCGTATCCAACTAGGTGCTCCATCAACCAACTTTACTGAGGGGACACGAGTACATGGTAGAAGCTGATATGTGATGTTGTGGCTCCTAGCGAAACGAAGTGTTGAGGCACTACCATGTGACTTCAAGCTTTGGGCGAAAGCTCAGGTGTTAATTTCACCGAAAAGAGGCAGATTGAATGGATACCACATCCAGCAGATGCGACCACCACTCGAGATTACGGGGCATGTATTTCCACTCTTTGGATTGTTTGACATTGCCACTCAGCTTGGCATTCCGTGTGTTGTACCGTACAACACACTGAATGTCAAACTGAGTGGCAATTGTACCAAGGTGCACGTACACGTATTGTTTTAATAGTGACTGAGGACCATCCCATTAGCGTAATAGCTTGACGTACTATCTTGTTTTACAGACTCTCTTCATAGCGATGATCCTGTACAAGACATTCCAATGTATGCAGACACTGAAGATAATAAAAGTAGCCTAAAACATGATAAAATAAGTGAAACGAGATTTCTGGTTTCCCAGATGTTGCTGCCGGATCATGATGGGATACAAGGCTCTCTGGTCTGCAGACACTGTTGGCTGTTCGAACATTAGCTTCTCGATATGTTTTAATCTACCACAGCATGCTGTCAAATATACTCTTCATCACGAAGTGATTGCCATATCGATCGTGTTTTGTGAGAGATTTAGCTGCTCTCATCCAAAATGTAACAAGTGCAAGTCGTCAACCCCGTTTATCTCGACGCTCAACCAATTGAACGCTCGCCAGACCCGATCCTAGGCTAATTCACAATCTCAAACTGATCTCTCTGGTCGCTTCTACTGCATTTTCAAACTCGCTGTGTCGCGGGCACAACCGTGGGAGAATACAGTTAAGATGCTGCCTCGAGTTTTGACTGCGACGGTCGCGTTGGCGGTGACCGTCCTGTCGACAGTTTTGCTGGATGATGTTGATGCGCGACCAATGCACGCGGCGATCGTGTCTAAATACCATCGATACTTAGAGGAGAAGAACACTATCTCGACGGAACTGGACGACTGGCTGTCGAAGTATGGCCCCGCAGGAAACAAGAGCGGTTATATTCCCGTGACAGAGTCGCGTAGCTCGGACGATGCGCTTGAAGACCAGCGACAGCGGTTCTATCTGACTAAGGAACAAATTTATGAGGCACGAGAGGCCAATCCGATGGCCGAGTTTACCACCGATGGTCCGTTCACGCTCATGACAATGGATGAGTTCAAACAGTTCTTGTCGAACACGCACGTTAGTGAATCAGAGAAGACTGAGCGCCCAGCCGTCGAAAAGCCCAAAACGTTGTCGGAAAAGCAAAACGATACGCCGTCAACAGATGAGTCCAAGCACAATGAGTCCAAAAACGAAGACTCGAAGAACCACGGTGATAACGAATCTAAGAACAAGGACACCAAGAAGAAGACATCTGCGCCAGCCACAGAGGGACCAACAGTCATTGCCCCGGTACGTCAACTTCGCTCTTCAGGAAAAAGTCAGTTTGCTTTCAACGGTGGCGACTACAGCAACAAAGGTGAACAAGGCTTTCAAAGCACTTCCGAAAACTACATTCAGACACCCCAGCAAACGTATCAAGCCAACACTGCTACCAACAATAACGGAGGCAACACGAATGGAGGATGGAACTTTGGAGATGTTTCCACAGGCGATAGCGTTCAGGTTGGTGTAGTATCTGGTGGAACAGGCAGTAACACGGGGAACTGGTGGGGAACCAATGGGTGGGGAGGCAATAGTTGGTGGAGCTGGGGAAACGGAGGCTCCAAGAATACGCAGTGGACTGCATCGCCCGCGTCTTCCAACAACCAATGGACCCCGTCGACTAATAACCAGTGGACCCCGCCGTCTAATAACCAGTGGACCCCGCCGTCTAACAACCAGTGGACGGAACCTCCTAGTAATAACCAACCGCCAGCAACGCAGGCCCCACAGTCACCGACAACTCCAGCACCAGCACCAGCACCTGCACCTGCACCAGCACCAGCACCTGCACCAGCACCTGCACCAGCACCAGCACCAGCACCAGCACCAGCACCTGCACCAGCACCTGCACCAGCACCTGCACCTGCTGTTCCAGTTACGAAGAAGCCCACGAAGAAGCCCGTTACACCAGCCGCTGCCCCTGTGACAGCGGCTCCCGTTCCTGTTACGAAGAAGAAGGTTCAGACGACCGTGTCAGATACGACGGCAAGAGACTCGGACTCAAATTCCGTTGACTGGAGCAAGTCGGGTTGTGTCAACCTCCCTGGTCTACAGGGGCAATGTGGCAGTTGCTGGGCATTTGCTACTGTCGGTGCATTAGAAGCCGCACAGTGTATTGCCAAAGGTGACAAGAAGGCGCCCTCGTACTCGGAGCAGCAGTTGGTAAGCTGTGACACAAAGGACTACGGCTGCAACGGCGGCGCCCCCGTGTACGCGATGCAGTACGTTCGCGACAATGGCGTTTGCTCCAGGAGCAGCTACCCGTACACTTCCGTGGAGGGCGGAAACGCAGCAGCCTGTACGAAGTCTTGCACCCCCACCAAGTCGGGTATCAAGGAAATTGTGCAGCTCAAGTCCGGCGACGAGGCCGCCCTCCTCGGCGCTTTAAAGCAGCAGCCAGTGATCGTCTCGGTCGTGTCTAACAACCCGGCCTGGAAACAGTACAAGAGCGGTGTTATCACGTCTTGCAACGTCGCGACGGTGGACCACGCCGTGCTCGCGGTTGGCTTCGACGCCACCAGCATCAAAATCAAGAATTCGTGGGGCACGGACTGGGGTGAAGACGGCTACGTGCGCATCAGCCGTACTACCCAAAACTTGGGCACCTGTGCCGTACTCACCGACATGTCATACCCCAAACTGTAACCTGCTAGCGGCCTCTATTAGTCTCTAGTCTCTATCTGGAAAACAAATATACGTTTAATGTGCGTTGATCTGTGATCTGTTCATGGTAATTTGACATGCAAATCAAAATTCTAGATATTTAACCAATCACAATGTAGACCATCTGTCGGATCAACCAATCCGATGCAGTTATCTCCACCTTATTGAAACCAAGTCAAACCAAACACAAATCTCGACATAGACAGTCAAGCTTGGATCTGATGACATTGCTGCATCTCGTGCGCCTCCGCTCCAGTCCTCGCGTCGCCATGAGCCTCACTCGTCGCTTCACGTCGCGCCCTGACGCCAAGGCCACCGCTCTCACGCGCTTTGTGGACGAGAACGGCGCCATTCGCTGTGGCCAGCGCACGGACGACGGCTCCACTGCGCTGCTCGTAGAAGACGACGATCCCCTGGGCAGTCTGCACTTTACGGGCGAGACCGCGACCATCGAGAAGGTTTTGGCGCCTGTGGTGCCGTCTCAGATCCTCGGCATTGGCCTGAACTACCGCAAACACGCCAAGGAGACCAACATGCCCGAACCCAAGTACCCTGTGCTCTTTACCAAGGGAGTTAACGCCCTGCAGCACCCGCACGACCCTGTCGTGATCCCCCGCATCGCGTCGGAACCCCCTGAGGTCGACTATGAGTGCGAGCTCGCTGTTGTGCTGAAGGAAGCGGCTTGTAATGTGACAGAGGAGGAAGCGTTGACTTATGTGGGTGGCTACACCTGTGCCAATGATATCTCGGCACGTCGTTGGCAGAGCAAGAAAGGAGGAGGCCAATGGTGTCGTGCGAAGGCGTTCGATACGTTTTGTCCGCTGGGACCGGTACTCATTACCCCGGAGATCATCCCAGACCCTCAAACACTCGAAATTGCTACGTATCTGAATGGAGAACAAGTGCAGAAGTCCAACACTGGCGACATGATCTTCTCGGTCGCGAAGTTGATCAGCGAACTCTCGCAGGACTGCACGTTGCCCAAGGGCACGCTTATTCTCACTGGAACCCCAGAGGTAAACACTTCTAATTTGCTTGGTTTTACGGAGACCTAATGATTGTGTGATTTTTGTGTAGGGTGTTGGTTTCGCTCGCAACCCTCCAGTATACCTTGCCCCCGGCGACATGGTGGAGATCGAGATCGAGCGCATTGGCAAACTTGTGAACCCCGTGGTTAGCGCTTCAGCGCTGTAAGTGCAGAGCGACTAGTTCAAATTGCGATCTCAAGTATGTGCAATCGCCAGAAACTTAGTCGGCTTTTCAAATTGCAGTTTTTGCAAGTCGCGGAGCACTTCCCAAAGAATACTTGTCCGGTTCGTGCCTAAAACATCGAGAATTTTGCGACTTACATGAGAGCTTACTAGTGTTGTTCAACCGGCAAATCTACCAAACACCTCAAACTAGCGCTCTGGGCGCCCGCTCCGCGACGCCCATAGCGCGTCGTTGGTCCCAGTAGTTAGGACACCGCCTCCGCTGCGCTGCTGCTGGAGGTTACATATTAATACGCATGTTGTACCGGGGTTACATAAGGGGTACCCTAGACAGGGTACCGCCTCTAGAAGTAGATATACTTCTGTGAGTACCATAGCAATTGTCATACCAACAAGCAGCCATGTTTCGTTGGGTTTGGGTTTCCGATTTTCCTTCCAAGAGTGATAATCACAAACGTATCGAATTCGAAAGGTAATTTGCCGCTGGTTAGCTTTAGATGTGACATTGTTTCCGGACAAAGGTCACGTTTGACCCAAACCGATACCAGAATCAAATTCAGGAGGGGGTTTACCCCGAGAGCCCTTGTTAAAATGAAACTTAGAACACTAATAGGAAACTCACTATAGTGTGCTTTATTACTCTTTATCCTCTATTCTAATGCCTATGCCGTGCTCGGTGTCTGGGGCAAAAGAGGAAGTGAGCTCGTCTTCGGACTGCGTCCTCGACTGCCTCACTCCTCGGCCTCTACTCGTCATCGCACTATGGATGGCAGGCAGCTCTCTGCCTGTACTATCCAGATCGCATATGGCGATCTGGACTTCCTCTAGTACTTGCTTAATACAAATACTTAACAGTGTAACGAGGTTTCTGTTTCATTGTTAATCTAACTCTTCGGGCAGACAGGGCAAGCCTGCTGCCCGCAACGAGTGGAGCGCGCTCTGCGCGACTCTCCATTCAACATTCCCACTAAGTACTAGGGGTAAGTTCTAGATCGCGAACTCCTAGCTTCTCTCTTAGTTTTAGGAACTGCTTAGTTGGCAGAGCTTTAGTGAGTATATCTGCTGTCATCTCTGTAGTTGCACAATAGGCTATCTTGAGGCGGCCAAGTTCTACCAGGTCCCTCGTAAATAGATAACGAATCTCTATGTGCTTGTTTGCTTTGTGGTTTCCAGGATTCTTCACAATGCTGATGGCTGCGTTGCTATCGCACCATACTTGCACTGGCACCTTTTGTGGAAAACCCATTTCGCCCAGCAAATGCCACAGCCACTCACTTTCTTTGGCTCCCTCGCTTAGTGCGATAAGTTCAGCTTCAGCAGTAGAGAGCGAAACGCCTCCTTGTTTGCTACTGCACCATGATACACTGGTACCGGCCATTTTTATCACGTACCCAGTAACAGATTTACGTTCTTTAGATTGACACGCGAAGCTCGCGTCAGTGTACACTTCGTAAGTCACGTCCCTCGTTTTCCCATCGAGAAACAGACCGTACGTTGACGTCCCTTTCAAGTATTTGAGTACTCGCCTAGCCGCATCCCAGTGCGTACGGTTGTAACAAGATAAAAACTTGCTAAGTTCTCTCACCGCGTTGGCGATATCAGGTCGTGTACCACGAACTAAGTACTGGAGTGATCCAACAATGCCTCTGTAGTCATAAGGCTGCGCCGCAATCTGCTGTGCGCTCATTTTCGTCTCTGGCTCTAATGTTAGGCCAGGCATTTGTGGTGTCATCACCGGTGCGCTGTCAACCATCTTGTACTTTGTGATCAACTCTGCAATGTATTTGCGCTGTGAGATCATCATCACTCGCTGTTCTCTATTGCGTTGCACCTCCATTTTGAGGATATAGTGAATGTCACCAAGGTCTTTCATTTTAAACCGATTTGATAATTCGGCTTTCAGCCTGTTGATGAGTCGCATGTTCCGCGACATGATCGTCAGATCATCAACATATACCACGACTATAAGCCATTCTTCTCCCACTTTTTGCACGTAGATGCAAAACTCTTTGTGACAGCGTGCGAAACCCATCGACGTCAAGAAGGTATGAAGGACTCTATACCAGATGCGAGGGGCTTGCTTCAAGCCGTAAATGCTCTTTTGAAGTTCACAGACCATATGCTCATGGCCTCGCTTCATAAAGCCGTGAGGTTGCCTCATGTAGATTTTCTGCTCCCCTTCCATTGTGCCATTCAAGAACGCCGTATGGACATCCATCTGATGGATATGACAGTCCAATATGGTTCCTATCGCCAGCACTAGGCGTAACGACTCAAATCGTGCCACGGGCATATATACCTCGTCACAGTCTACCCCAAACTCTTGGTGGTTACCTTGTGCTACTAGGCGTGCTTTGAACCGCTCGCCGGTACCGTCAGCGTTATACTTTACAACTAGTACCCAATGACATGGCAAAGCCTTACGCCCGGGTGGCAGTCATACGAGTCTCCACGTCCCATTCTCGATCAAGGAGTCGTATTCTAGTTCAAGAGCCTGTTTCCACTGCTCTCTATGAGGTCCACTTAACGCTTGTTTGAGCGATCGGGGTGTAGGCGCTTTGTGCTCCAGTATCTCCTGTGCAACGTTCTTATCCAACATCGCCTGAAAGCACTGATAATCCTGATATCTCTTAGGTTTCTTAGACTCTCGACGCGGTCGCGGTTCTCGGCTTTGTGGTACCTCCACTAGCCCCGCGCGTCGGCGTTTGTTCTTAGCTCCCACTGCTGGGCCAGCCGCCTGCGTAGGCGATTCGGCTCCCACTGCGTCGGTAGACGACTGTGTAAGTGGGCCAGCCCCCACTACCTCCGTACTTCCACCGGTAGGCGTGTTTGTTTCCTCTGCTGCGGGTGACTCTCGCGCGGCAGATTCAGTTGTGAGAGCTTCTTCGGTTTGTCTGAAAGCTCGTTTGACCATTGCGGCTACATTGGTCGTATCGAACAGCACATCCCGTGATATGAGGTGCTTGTTGTTATAGGTGTCCCATAACCGGTAACCCTTAGTATCCTCCGATATTCCGAGGAATATGCACTTAACGGCACGAGCAGAGAGCTTCTTGTCTTTTCGCAGGGCAGCTGGTATGTGCGCAAAACAGACTGAACCCCAAACAGGTAGCTCCTTTACGTTGGGTGGTTTCCCGTTCACCATCTCATACGGTGTCTTGTATCCCAACCGTCTCATAGGTGTGCGATTCTGCACATAAGTCATGTACATCAGTGCTTCTGGCCACCATTTGTGCGCCATATCGGCATCCTTGAGTGCACAGCGCACTCTATCCAGTTTACTCTGGTGATCCCGTTCTACAGCTCCATTCTCTTCAGGGCTGTAAGCATTTGATGTCTGAAAGACAATGCCCTTTCCTTTACAGAAGTTTTTAAATGCAGCATTCACAAACTCAGTGCCGCCATCGGATCTGATCCGTCGAATTGTGGACTTTCCCTCACGTTCTAGTTGCAGTAGTAGCTCTTCTACTTTCTCAAAGACTTCTTTCTTACTGCGCAGAACATAAGTCCAACGCCACGACGTGTTGTCGTCAATGATACTCAGGAAGTACTTGATAGTCCCCTGACTTCCGTACACTCCCATTGTTTTCATGGGGCCATTGGTGTCCATATGAATGGTGCTGATTGGCTGTTCGTCCCTCGAACCCTTTGTGTTGCGGTAGGACATTCTCCGCTTCTTCATCTCCGCACATGTTGAGCAAAAGAACGGAATCTTCCGTAATCCCGAAGCTGACATTGTAGGCAACCCGCCTACCAGCTTCATGCTCAGCATATCTATGAGCGTATCTTTGTTTATGTGCCCTAGTTTTACATGCCATTCCTGCAGTGTATTTTCAAGTCTCCCTGACTCTGGGAGCTCTAGTGGCTTGCATGGTTGCGTTTTCACTGCACTGCACAGTACTTGTCGCTCTAAAAGCGTTTTATTCTGCACATAATAGGCTCCATTTATTGCTTTTGCAATAAATACAAGTTCATTGTCAAAAAGAACAAATTTGAACTTTCCGCTCAGTGATCCAATTATTTGGTACCCACTGCGTCTGAGCCAGAACTCGCTCAGAATGTTCGAGGTAGCGTGTGGTACCATTGCTATGTTATCGAATAGAAACGGTTTAATCCCTTTAGGACCACACAAATACAGCTTAATTGTACCGATATGTGTATTAGAGTGTTTAGAGCCCTGAGCAAAGGTAAACATGTATTGTGTATTGGGCGTCTTCCTCACAAACCGTGTCATCTCGCTGGTTAGACCGTGTCCGCAGCCTGAGTCCAGCACCCAAGAATCCGTTGTTAGATATGAGTCACCATCTAATAGAAACGGATACAAAGATCGTACCTTGCTTTCCAGCTCACTCATCATACCAGCGAAGCGCTCCGTCGTCGCCACAATCCCTTGATTGTTGACTTCCACTGCCTTTTCCTCCATGGCCTCGTCGCCATCGGATTGCTGAGGACCGTCTTGACTCTTGTCCTTAGCGTCGACATCAACTGCGTTGACGACTGAGCCCATTGGCTCGTCTTCGTCGTCAAATGGTGCAGTGCCCCGTCCAGGTGTCACCGGCAACTCAAGTGCACTCGGTGGAGGGCTCACATATCCATCAGGACTGGGAGGTGCCTTTTCTTGCACAGCCCGGCAAGCATCGACAGGCACAGCTGCCTGTAGGCACTCCTGAATCGGAACCTCTCGACGGTATTTCTTCGCCTTGCCTTTCATCTTAGGCACGGGATCATGCACGGGCTTACGCGGCCCGGCTTTACTAACTGCATAGATGTCTCGGCGAAACACACCGAGCGCTTGATCTTGTTTCAACTTCAGGCAATCGGCCTTTTTGTGGGGCCCGATATTGTTGATATCATTGTGCACCCCAGCACAATAGTGGCACTTCATGTACCCGAGATTATAGTGCATGTCAGGGCCGGGCGGTGCAGTTGCCTTTCTTTTACCCAGGGTTGACCTCTTGGGTTTAGCATGGCCCGCTTGGACATGGTTCACAGGCCTTCCACCATCTAAGGCCATTATCTCGCCCTTACTCTTGCGCCCAAAGATGGCACAGAGCTTGGCCTCCACACGGTCGAGCGTAAACTCAGTCGGCGTAAAATCGATGGCTCGACCCCATAAATGGTTCGGTAACACTCCCAGAACCTTGAGCATAAAAAGATTTGACGAGATGACGCCCGTCTGCAACGCTTCTCCGCTATTGCGGTTGACCTGATCTTTGAGTGCTTTTAGCCGTGCAAAGAGGTGACTTACACTCTTAAAGTAAGCATGCACTGCTTGTTCGAATTGCTGTAGCAATCCGACAACACCAACCGCAGTGTTGAGGCCGTAACGCCTTTCAATGTCGCGCCAAATCACATGGACCGGCTGGTGCACCTTGTCATCAAGCTTGTAGGATGCCGGCATTGTCAAGCTCAGCAAATCCATGATGTACGACTCTTGTTGATCCACGGAGGCCAGCTGCAAAGCGTGCCCTTCTTTTTCCTTCTCGGGAGCAGCATCTTTCGGTGGTGCTACCGTCGGCTTGCCCGCCAGAGAATCTTTGTAGCAAACAGCTGGTTTCATTCTCTTGGCCTGAATCTCTTCGACCAGACGTTGACTGCTCTTTGAGCGGAGGTGGACCAAAACTCGGTCCTTCCACGAGGCGAACTGTGCCTGCTCACCGCTGAACTTCAGCGCGCTCAAGTTGTTGTTGGGCTTGCTCATCTTACTTAAAATGTTAAAATGAAACTTAGAACACTAATAGGAAATTCACTATAGTGTGCTTTATTACTCTTTATCCTCTATTCTAATGCCTATGCTCTAGAACCGTGCTTGGTGTCTGAGGCAAAAGAGGAAGTGAGCTCGTCTTCGGACTGCGTCCTCGACTGCCTCACTCCTCGGCCTCTACTCGTCATCGCACTATGGACGGCAGGCAGCTCTCTGCCTGTACTATCCAGATCGCATATGGCGATCTGAACTTCCTCTAGTACTTGCATAATACAAATACTTAACAGTTTAAAGAGGTTTCTGTTTCATTGTTAATCTAACTCTTCGGGCAGACAGGGCAAGCCTGCTGCCCGCAACGAGTGGAGCGCGCTCTGTGCGACTCTCCATTCAACAGCCCTCCCAGCGCGCAAAGGGAATCAAAAGATGTATTGCATGAATCGTCTACCGCTGCGTGCACGTGCACCCGTGCGCATAAGTAGTAAAACAAGTCAAACGACAGCATATTCAAGATCGTGAAACACCCTGTCAATCACATCCTGTGACGGGGTCACACGAGCACCTTGCTTGAGGAAGCATGCTATTAAGAGTATCCAAACTCTAAGTGAACGGCGGTTCACTAGTCCCTGGTCTGAGGGGACTTAATAGCCAGTTTAGAGTAGATTTTAGACTGATTTATTTATAGCTAATTAGGTCCATTTGGCCTGTAATACAAACTCCTAATTAACTATAATTTATCCTAATTATGCATATAAAAGGTAGGTCAAACGTTATTGGTTGGCCCTCAGCCACCAGACCTACGTGGCAGTGGTGTGGTCCACACCACCTACAACAGAGTATCTAAAACGAATACTCACAGAAGTATATCTACTTGTAAAGGCGGTACCCTTTCTAGGGTACCCCTTCATGTAACCCCGTTACATCCTCCCCCACTTAGGTTGGAAACACCCCCAACCAATGAGGAGCTAGGAGGAGAGCGCCGCTCTCTTTCCTGTCCTTGTCAATACCCATCGACGAGCCACCGTTGTGGCTTTGAGGCTTTCATTCAGCCTTTCGCGCTTTTGCAAGCACTAGAGGTTCCCACGTCAACCTCTCCAAGATGTCTAAGAAGGCTAGCACCCACGGCGCTTCGGCGCCTTCTAAGTCTAAGACCGCGAGGTCGAAGACTGCCAAGGCCAAGTCGAAAGACAAGGCCGCTCCGCGCAAGCGCACCGCTGCTGCTGCCAAACAAGGAGGGAGCCCGCGACGCAGTCGCTCGCGCTCCTTGTCGCCCGACGATAGGCCGAACCCTCGGCTCACCGATCGGGACCACAGTCCTGGGGCAGAGTCCCCTGTATTTGATATCCCTATGATCACGGGATCAGAGTCTGATGGGGACTCTCCTGGATCCACCAAGGATCCATCTTCTTCTCAGGATGCTCCTTCACAGGACGCTCCTGCACAGGACGCTCCTGTTGATGATGCTGAATCATCCGAGGCAAAGGCAGCTTCGACGAGCTCGCCTGCCAAGAACCTTACCTTAACCGAAGGTAAGGCTCGAGCCCAAGCTGCGAAAGCAGCTTCTCCAAAACGGGCTGGTGAGGGTGCTGCTGCTGCTAAGAAGCGCGCAGCCCCTGGCTCTTCTACTTCAGAGCATTCAATCGCAAAGGGATTCAAATCCCTGTTCGACTCCTCAGACGAGGAGGAAGAGGAGGGGGCTGTCTCTGAGCCCCAGGAGATCTCCAATGATCTCGATGAGCAGCAGGAGCGCTATCAAGCTGCTCAACTGCAAGGCGCTCTTGCGCCTCCCACGCCGATGTATCCTCGCGGATACTATCCACCGGATGCGGGGTCTGGGTCTCCTATGTTCCTGGAGCACCTCAAGGCCGCTTGTGGTCTTAACCATGAGCGCACTTCACGTGGCGCCTATGAGCATGCCCTGGTTCAAGGCGAACGAACCACTCTTTGTCAATGATATTGAGACCGCTAGGTGTGTGCTGCTTGCACATCACCGAATTCCTTTCAAGGAATTCACAAGTCTCCGCAAGAAACCGGAAGACCGTGGCGGGCTCTTCCCCGTGTGGGGCTACCCTTGGGTACAGCCCGAGAACTCCGCATCCCAGTCTCGGGCAGAAGACCTGTTCTGGAGATGGGTTTCTCTAAAGAACTTCACAGTTCAGGAGTTGAAAGAACTCCGTGAAGATCGTCTGTTGTCCTATGTCTTGGGCCAGCGCGATCTTCGCATTGAGTTTGCCCATTTAATCGCTAAGCGGCAACTCCACTCCGTCATGGAGGGACTTAGACAGCAGTCTAAGTCCAGCGCTCAAGACGAGCGCGGGTACGGTTCCGTCAACCCAGGGACCGTACACCGTAAGGCGGCTAAGAAGCCGCGGACTACTTACGCCCCGGCTGTTGATCCCAAATCTCAACAGCCTTCGGGCAGTCAACCCGGAGCCGGTATTCCGGCTCCCACGAGTTCTGTGACGAGGGGTAACCCCGCCACTTCACTAGCAGCTGGCGCTTCCCAGAGCGCCGCCGCTCTTGGACGACCCGCTCCACATGATAGTTGAGCTCGCCGTTCCGATCAAGGAGGGCAGGAGGAGCTCTCGCACGCGTTTGAGTACGAGGCTCCTTCTCGGCCATATCCTTCTGGACCCTCAACTTCGGGTCGGGACTCTGTGGGGTCCCTGTTAAGCGACGAGGTCCGTCAGCTTCGAGATCGCGTCTATGCGATCGAGATCGCCCTTGGGCTTGGACCTGGTGGTCAGGCTGCCTCTCAGGCTGGCAAGCCAGGGACCCTCGAGGTCCTTCGTCAGGATTTGGACGCTCTTGGTCGTGAGACTCATGAGCTCCATGGGCGCGTTGACCGCCGAGTTCCGGCTGCTGCCTTGAAGGAGCTCCGTCGAGGCTTAGACGATCTAAGCCATGAGGTGCATGGTCGGATGCCCTCTTATGAGCCGCAGGGGTACTCGTACCACTCGGCTTATGGGTATAGCTCTTACCCGAGCTCTTCCCATTCGGTACCGTCATACCCTTCGTATGACTCGCGTGGGTACCAGCCTGTATATCATTCGCAGGCTTCGACACCGGCAACTCCGGTTGTCCAGAGAGCTCAGCCTCGTTTCGAGGAGGTGAGCTCTCACCTTGGTCTTCCTCCGTCCGAGAAGGAAGACCCAGCGGATCGTGATACCGCTTAAGACGCCCCACGTAGAACGTCGAGTGCGTCGCCATTGACTTTGGGAGGTCAATGGTATACGCCGTGCCATGTCTGGCCAGGACCGCAAAGGGTCCGATGAAGCGGTGCTTCAACTTGTTGCTCTCTACAGAGCTAACCACCTTTAGCGGTTGGTTCTTAGTGTCTAGTAGGACTAAGTCCCCTTTCCTAAACACGTTTAAGTTTCCTCTACCTTTTGTATCAGAGTACTCCTTTTGTTTGTCTTGGGCTAACGCCATTGCGTCTCTAACCCGGCTGATTAACGTCAGCCTGTCGTCTATAAACGACGACAATTGTCTTTTTAAAGACTCGGGCTCTATTTCTGAGACCTGGGAGGAAAAGGCTTTCCGAGCCTCTCCCCTACTTACGATGGAGGCCACGGTGCCTCCCCGCAAGGTTAGCGGCACCTGGGGGTGTCGTAACCCATTCAAGTAGAACGGGGTAAACCCCGTTGATGCGTGTACCGCATTGTTGAGTGCAAACTCAACCATAGGCAGCTGGTCCGATCAGGACTGAGGTGCTTCAGCACAGATGCACCGAAGAGTATCTTCGAGCACGCGATTGACGCGCTCTGTCTGACCATCCGTCTGTGGATGGTCCGCCGTTGACATCGTCAACTTGGTTCCAAGAAGCTGGAACAGGGTGTCCCAGAACGCACCCGTGAAACGCGGGTCTCTGTCCGAGACTATGGTCTCTGGTAGACCATGATAGCGAAATACGCTATCTAGGAACAGCTGTGCAGCTTGTTTCCCGGTGACCTTGTCAAGAACCGGAGCAAGATGCACCATCTTGCTCAAACGGCAGACAAACACCAATATGCCGGTGTTGCCCTTGCCATCGGCCGGCAGGCCGAAGACGAAGTCGAGACTCATTGACTTCCAGCAGTCCGCTGGTACTGGTAGGCTCTACAGTGGAGCCGAGGCGTGGCCCAAAGGCTTCACCCTCTGACATGTTTCACATGTCTTGACATAGTGTGCCACCCACTTATACATGCGGGACCACCAAAATGTCTGAGAGACCGCTTGGTAGGTCTTCTCTCGGCCAAGATGGCCACTCATCGGCGCATCGTGCGCCTCTAGAAGTATGTCATACTTCAGATCCTCGTCGTTTGGAACGCCAACCCGAGGAGGATCTCTAGGGTCTACTCTGTAATGGAGTAACCCATCGGCCAGCTCATAACGATGGAGCTGCGCCCGCTGTCGAGGCGAAAGCCTGTCGACTTTGGCGTCCTTGCCATCGGACAAGAACTGCACCAGTGGTGTGTAGTTCTCGTCCTCCTGATACGCTAAGCGTATCCGATCGTATAGATCTGTCGTGACCGGACTGACATGAGCTAGCTCATAGTCGGGTCGACGCGACAATGCATCGGCAAGCACGTTGAGCTTGCCCGGCTTGTATTAAACGCGGAAGTTGTATTCCGCGAAGAATGACAGCCACCTCGCCATCCGTTGCGACAGATGCGGCGAGTTGGTGGCAGTCCGCAAGGACGCGCGATCGGTGTAGATCACAAAGGGCCTTATGCCCAAGAGATGAACTCTAAACTTGACAAGAGCGTACTTCATTGCAAGTAGCTCCTTGTCATGAACGGGATAGTTCCGTTCGGCAGCTTTCAGCTGCCTGGACTGGAGGAGATGACGCGATCGCGTCCTTCATCGTCCTTCTGCAATAGCGCACAGTCTATTGCATAGTCAGAAGCGTCACAGACGACGCTAAATGACTTGTTTTCGTCCGGCAGATCCAGGACTGGCGCTTCCTATAAGCTCGCCTTGATGTTGTCAAAAGCATCCTGATGCTGTTGCTCCCAGACCCAGTCGGCATCTTTCTTTAAGAGATCCGACAAGGGTCGAGCTAGTTCAGCGTACCCTGCGCTGTACTTATGAAGATAGTTGGCTAAGCCCAACCACTTCCGGAGGTCCTTCTGTGACCTCGGGGTCGGCCAAGCCGCTATGGCCTTGACCTTCCCTGGATCGGCGCGTACGCCGACCCTGCTGACAAAGCAGCCGAGGACTTTTATCTCCTCAGCTGCAAAGACGCACTCGTCGATGTTGGCATAGAGCTTGTTAGCTCTCATGACCTCAAACACTCGACGGAGGTGCTTCAAATACACCTCCATAGCCGTCTGGCCGCCTTCGGCACGGCTATGGACGAACATGTCGTCGAAGTACGTCTGTGCGAACGTACGCAATGGTCTAAACAGTTGTGTGACCAAGCGATTGAACATCGCTGGGGCATTCGATAGCCCTTGTGGCATCACTAGCCACTCCCAGAGCATCCCGCTCGGGGTGCTCACTGCGGTGAGAGGAATGTCACTCTCCCGCATCAGGATCTGGTAGTATCCGTCCACCAGGTCCAGGGCACTGTACAGCGTACAGCCCGACATGTTGTTCAGCAACACACCCTTGCGAGAGATCGGCGTCTGTGCCGGTACCGTCGCACTGTTCAGCTTGCTGTAAGCGTGAACCAGACGCCACTTCCCGTTCGGTTTACGAACGCAGAAGGTCGGCGTCGAGTGCGGGGACTTCGACTCCCGCACCATGCCCGACTTCGCCTTCTCAGCGAAGAAGGCATCTATGACCTCGCACTGCTCGCGAGGTAGAGGCCACTGCCTCGTGACACAGTACTTCGTGCCAGGCACGAGATCAATCTCGTGCCGAACTTCCCGATCCGGCGGGAGTTGGGATGGTGGGTGCTTCGACACCACATCCGAGTATTCCTTCACAAGAGGATACACTGGATCATCCGGGTTCTTGAGAATCTCAGAACCCAAGCGCGTTGTGCGCTGCTTCGTGAACCCCTCCAGGACGTCCTCGTCCATCACGGAGGAAGAGTTCAAATCTTCAGGAGAGGTCTCCGGCTTCAGGAGCACCATCTCCGCAATCTCTCCGGCCTTCAACTCGACTAGGAAGTCCTTCATGGACAATTCCTCGAGGTTCAGCAGTGCTGACACCTCAGGCAGTGCCTCCAGATGGACGGCACCTGCCCTAACTTGACGACCGGACACACCGTCGAAGACATGACATTGCTCTTCGACCGGCCGTACCGGTGGAGTCTCAGACTCCGAGTGTGGTACTTGGTTATCCACACGGGAGGTGCTCAATGGCACCTCCGCACTCGTACTGGTCTTCTTGACCCCGCGTGGAACTACGTTACCCACGCTAGAGATGCATGCTGCTCTCTCGTTATTCTTCTCGGTCTCTTCGACCTCGCGTGGAACTATGTTACCCACACCTGAGGCGCTCTCAGCGTCCTCCCCAGCAGCCTCAGCTGCTTGCGGACCTATGTTACCCGCTTGCGGAACTACGTTACCCGCCTGTGGACCTATGTTACTCACGCCGGAAACGCTCTCAGTGTCTTCCTAAGCAGCCTTTGCTGCTTGCGGACCTAAGTTACCCGCCTGGTCAGTGCCGTCCGGCACTGCCACAGTCGAAGCCCATACGGCGCGACGACTCTCAGCGTTGGGACTTGCCGTCGTGGCAAACCCACACGCTTGGCAATGAGCCTTGGTCTCACGACCGGTTGCGAGGCTCATCGCAACATATTCGTTGGAGTCAGTGACTCCCAGTACTTCTTCAGGCGCGTAAGCGCCTTGGCGACCATCTCTGGCGCTCCAGTCCCAGACAGAGGTGGGAACATTACTCACCAAAGCTCTGTCGGAGACTGCGGGCCGGCTAGCTCCAATGGCTTTGCCGCGCTAATCAATCCAGGGCTCGTGCTTTTCGAGCCACGGCATGCCCAGGATCAAGTCGTACTTGTCCATGTCTAGGACAAGGAACGACTCCGTGCTGTCAAAGTCTTCAAACTTTACAGCCAGGTCTATACGGACCCCAGGTACGTTAACCACCGTACCATCGGCCAGTCTCACCGAGACCTGGCCCCTGCCTTCACTTTCACGCAAAGCGTCGGCATACTTGTCGCCATTCCGTGCTACCGTCTGGCGTCGAGCAAAGTTCGTCGACGCCACAGAGTCAATCAGGACGCTAAAGGGATCTCCATATTCCCGTACACTCGCATGTACCACGAGCAGTCCGCCACTGCTCTTCCTCGTCTCGAGAGCACCCAGGCTCTCAGGGGCTAAGCCTCCATGGCGTGCGCCGTCCGCACTCCTACCATGGGGACTTAGATCTTCCCCAGTAGGGCGCCCCGCCCCTGCTGGTGACCCCAGTTCCCCTGGCTCTTGGGTCGTGGCTTCTGCCACGGGCCCCTCGAGCCCCTAGGTTTGGAAGGGAACTTCCTTTGCCCTCCCGCAGGGCAGGCATGTGCCCGAGCTTCCCACATCCGTAGCAACGGATGGAGCTCTGTACGGCCGTACCCAGTTTCATGGGTACCGGCCCGGTGCTAGCTCCAGCTGCTGGAGCTCCTTGCACTGCGCCTGACGACGCATTGTGGCCTTGCAACACCGACGTAGGAGTACGAGCCTGTCGGTGGCTGTACTCCTCTTGGAGGGCGATCTGGATCGCCTCCTCCATAGTGTTCGCATGCACTTGGAACAACTGTGTGCGGGATGGGCCCACCTTCAGGCCATCCATGAACACTGTCACCTTGATGTGTTCAGGTAGGGGGTTTCCCACCAGAGATGCAGCGAGTACTCGCATCTCCTGGATGTACTCATGCAGCTCACGCTTCCCTTGTTTACAGGCAAGGAAGCGCGAGCGCTGGCGATACTCATAGTTCGCCGGAAGGAAGGCGGCTCTAAGCTGTTGACACAGCTGAGCCCAGGTTGTGAAACAACCCGGCGTTGTCGCTTCGCGCGTGTACGCCCAGGTCTTCGCCCGACCTCCTAGGTTGGACAGGGCGAAAGCGACCCGAAGTCGCTCGGTCGAGATTAGAGCCGCGTCCATCGCGAGCTCGAGTTCTCGGACCCAGAAGTGGAGGTTCTCTCCTCCTTTCCCTCATAAGGATTAACCTTAAGCCTCAATGGCTTAGGTTGGGCTGGCTTCATCTCAGCCACGGGGGTCTGCAGCCCCTGTACGTGGGCGATAAGCCCTCTCTCGTACGTGTCGAACGCCTCGATGCGTTCGACCTGCTCGGCCGACGTAGCAGCCGCCAAGCTTCGGAGGGCATCTCCTCCAAAGATGCCCACCATCTTCCGGACTGACTCAAACTGAGAGTCGGTCAAATGAGGGAACTCCCCTCTATCCATCCTGGCTTACCTTGTAGGAGCCACAGAGGATTCAGGTAGTCAATCTACCCGCGTAGGCGTGGATTGACTACAAGTGCTACCAAGTGTGACGGGGTCACACGAGCACCTTGCTTAGAGGAAGCGTGCTATTAAGAGTATACAAACTCTAAGTGAACGGCGGTTCACTAGTCCCTGGTCTGGGGGGACTTAATAGCCAGTTTAGAGTAGATTTTAGACTGATGTAATTATAGTTAATTAGGTCCATTTGGCCTGTAATACAAACTCCTAATTAACTATAATTTATCCTAATTATGCATATAAAAGGTAGGTCAAACGTTATTGGTTGGCCCTCAGCCACCTAGACCTACGTGACAGTAGTGTGGGCCACACCAGGAGTGTGGTCCACACCGCCCACAACAGAGTATCTAAAACAAATACTCACAGAAGTATATCTACTTCTAAAGGCGGTACCCTTTCTAGGGTACCCCTTCATGTAACCCCGTTACACATCCTGCGCAGGGTCTACCTCGCCAATGTGTTGATCAAGCAACCCGAGCTGCTCTAAACGATCTACAACGCCATCGATCGGCACTGTGGCTTCGCTGTCGACACCACTTTCCTTCAACACACACACAAACCCGTTCGCAATAGTATCCGCGCTTAGATCGCCCCACGCACCCGCAACCCATTCAATAACATTCGCCCGAAACGGAGGCATCAAATTGAATGGAGTTGACGTAGCCATAGCAACTTCATGCCTCTCCATCTGACTTTCTAAGAAGTTGATCCACCGCTCTCGGAGACGCATCTTGAGAGGGCGGTTCCATGAAATGTCCGCAGGCTAGCAAACTCCAGTGCACCCTGCTGGCACACACATTAAATCCACGTTGAGGTCCTTGGCGCACGTAAGTACTGCCTCCGTCCAATGATCAGAAAACTCATCCAGCAGCAGCAGCACTGGCACTGTCATATAGGCTCTCCTTCCAAAATGGAAGCGCAAAAAGTCGACAGTTAGACCTTCATTCCACCATCCATTCGTGTTAGCGTAGAGCACGATATTGTGCTGGTGCTGTAGCGGCTTCAACGTCTTCCACATTCGCTTGCCGAACCCATGCCGCTTCTTGGCGTTATCCTTTCGAGTCACATACACTTTGATGGGTTTGTCTTTACTATAACGTACGGGGGGTACTTGCGCCCTAGCGAATCACCCAGCAGCATATATGTAAGCATCTCCTTGTCCTTGCCCGTCGACCGAACTCAAACCGTGCGAGCTCTCTTGGCCGTTATGGTTGACTTAGGTAGATACTCAAAGAAGACTGGCGTTTGGTCTGCGTTGTAGACTACATTGACGCCCAGCTCTGCCATTTTCTGCTTAACTTTCACGTTAAAGCGCTTGAGGACAGCGCCGGCGTTTTCTGGTGTAACCTGACCTTGCCGAGTTCTTGCACGGAGCGCAAGACGGTGGCGACGTAAGAAGCCCTTGACTCATCCCCGAGAAGCTCCAAATAGCCGTGCAGGGATACCAGCACAACGGGCAATACACAGCGCCTTACGATGTAACATCAAACTTGAGACAGGTAGACCTTGAGAGCGATACGCATTGACCCACATCACCAAGTGAACTTCCGCAACGGCAGGCAGCGTTGATCCTGTCCTAACCATGCGAATCTTTCGAAGCTTGCCGTTCCTGGTGACTTACACAGCTGGACAAGTTTGCTCTTCTGTTTGCGCCACAGATAGATACTGGTGCGTTTGGTTTGGAGCTGAACATCAAATAAGTCTGCGTAGAACTTGGCAAGAGTCGACGCCATGCTATGTGTCTCAAAGTAGAGAACTACATCTAGTCGAAACTGGTGCGTTGGCTCGGAACGCTTGTATCCGCTGGACCTCCTTCCTCCGTCGTTGCTGTGCTTCTGTCGGCCTTTGTCCATTGTAAAATGAGTGTGCAACAATGAGTTGCTGGTTGGATTCAGTGTGTCCGACCAATCTGTCTCACTTTGTTCACCACCAATTTGATGTCGGATATGACAATTGTTTTCAGGGTTGGCGCTAGATCTATTTTGATTGGTTGTAATATTGTGTCGGATATGACAGTTCACTGGATATGACGTGGGTGGTGTGGACCACACCACTACGACGTAGGGCTGGTGGCTGAGGGCCAACCAATAACGTTTGACCTACCTTTTATATGCATAATTAGGATAAATTATAGTTAATTAGGAGTTTGTATTACAGGCCAAATGGACCTAATTAACTATACATACATCAGTCTAAAATCTACTCTAAACTGGCTATTAAGTCCCCCCAGACCAGGGACTAGTGAACCGCCGTTCACTTAGAGTTTGTATACTCTTAATAGCACGCTTCCTCTAAGCAAGGTGCTCGTGTGACCCCGTCACACTTGGTAGCACTTGTAGTCAATCCACGCCTACGCGGGTAGATTGACTACCTGAATCCTCTGTGGCTCCTACAAGGTAAGCCAGGATGGATAGAGGGGAGTTCCCTCATTTGACCGACTCTCAGTTTGAGTCGGTCCGGAAGATGGTGGGCATCTTTGGAGGAGATGCCCTCCGAAGCTTGGCGGCTGCTACGTCGGCCGAGCAGGTCGAACGCATCGAGGCGTTCGACACGTACGAGAGAGGGCTTATCGCCCACGTACAGGGGCTGCAGACCCCCGTGGCTGAGATGAAGCCAGCCCAACCTAAGCCATTGAGGCTTAAGGTTAATCCTTATGAGGGAAAGGAGGAGAGAACCTCCACTTCTGGGTCCGAGAACTCGAGCTCGCGATGGACGCGGCTCTAATCTCGACCGAGCGACTTCGGGTCGCTTTCGCCCTGTCCAACCTAGGAGGTCGGGCGAAGACCTGGGCGTACACGCGCGAAGCGACAACGCCAGGAATGGACGGCGTACCAGTTCACACACTTGCACACGCGAGCGCGCAGGGTAGCCCCTTGACGTTCTCAGTCTGGATTGGGAAGATGACGACGATGAGCTTATCGCCCAGCAACTCCTTTTCTCAGCGTCTTCATCTTGCTTCCGTGATACGACACTGCAACGCGGGGGCCCTCGGCCAGGCAAGAGTAAAAACGAAGAGCGTGACTTTGAAGCTCGCTACAAGCGCTTCGTGAAGCAGTATTTTGATGAAAATCCAGTTTATAACGATGACGAGTTCAGGGAGCGAAATCTAATGAGCAAACCAATGTTCATGCGCGTACTGGAAGGTGTGCTGGATGTTGATTCTGAGTACTTCGAGCAGCGCCGAGGCGCAACTGGACGGATAGGAATACACCCTATCATGAAAATATCAGCTGCTGTACGGGTACTAGCGTACGGTATACCGGCGGCATGCGTTGATGAGAATCTGGAGATATCGAGTACTGTTGTGTACAACAGCATCATGCACTTTGTAACGGCAGTTGATAAACGGTTTGGGGCTGAATATCTTCGTTCACCGACAGAGGAAGAAACGCTGCGACTCCTAGAAATGAACGCTAGTCGGGGTTTTGAGGGAATGTGGTGCAGTATTGACTGCATGCACTGGGAGTGGAAGAATTGCCCGTATGGATGGGCGGGACAGTTTACGGGTAAGGAGAAGAAACCTACTGTCGTACTGGAGGCTTGTGCTGATCAGGAACTTTGGATTTGACACGCAAGTTTCGGGTGGCCAGGGTCATTAAATAATCTCAACATTCTTGACCGCTCTCCTGTTTTCGGTAAATTAATGAATGGGACTGCCCCATGCGTTGAATTTGAGGTAATTGGTCATGTATACAACTTGGCTTACTGTTTGGCTGATGGAATATATCCTGAATGGCCTGTATTCATTAAGTCCTTACCTCAACCGCATGGAAACAAACAAAAGAAGTTTGCTGAAAGACAAAAAAAGTGTGCGAAAAGATGTTGAACGAGCGTTTGGTGTTCTCCAAGTTCGATGGAGGATATTAGCAATTCCATGCAAACTACATTCCCGACTGGACATGAACAAGGTGATGCGGGCTTGCATTATTTTGCACAATATGATTTGCGAGGAGAACTGATACTCGAACGTTGACGAGCACACTTATTTGTTGAAGGACAAAAAAGGCACTTGTACAAACTACGCGTCTCACGTCCAAGTGGACTTCGTCCGTGTTCAATCAGTGAGCTTGTAGCTTCAATCCATGCAATTGAAAATGAGGAGAAATACTTCAAGCTGCAGCACGACGTAATGGAACACATTTGGAGAGTGTTTGGGGAAGAGGAATAAACAGTTAAACTCATACTGCAAACAAATGTCCATGATGTGGTGTCACTTTGTGTTGCTTTTCTTGCGTGTTTGTGTTCTTTTGTTCTTCTTTGGAGCATCACAAGTCGACAAAGTCTTGGTCTTTTTGCGAATCGGGAATAGAGGCACATTTAGGTGATGATTGTGCTAGGGGAGGAAAACGCAAAGTTATCGACGGGTTTTGCGACCCTGAAAGCGTGAGGCTTGTGATGGGACCCAGCACCACCGGTATGGCAGCTGGTAAAGGTTCAAACGGTGGTGAAAACGACATGTCCGGAGTTAGGATTGTGACCTGTGAGTCTGTTACATCATTGCGGTTTGATACTGATGCTGCATTTTCGTTCGATTCAGACTGCACAACAGTCTGAGGTGTTACTGCCTGCGCTTGAGAAGGCTCGTCCAGTAGCGCATCCAGGCGGCGCAACAAACGCTTTTGGCGCTTATTAATGTAGGCGGCATGAGCTGGACCAATAGGTTCGACTTTGAAAAGATCGTTCAGCATTCGGTGAAGAGCTTCCTCTTCTGTCAAGCGCTGCTGCGCTTGGTTGACGCGAATCTGCTCCTTTAAGACTTCCACTTTCATTGTCATGGACCTTGAAAACGTCTCTTGAGCCACAACTGTGCGATGTTCCATGGATAGCACCAACTTTGCGCGTTTGGCGGCTTTGACACCTTTTGGTGGTCGCTTTTCTTCAGTTGTGTCGAGTTGTGGTGGTGGTACCGAGACGGTATCGGGTGCAAGTATTTCCAAAGTATTCTCTGTAGCCGTCCGATTCTTGTTGTGGGTGTTTTTCATCCGAATTTCAAATGAGGCTTGAAACTTGGGGACCTTCGACAACACATCGTAGGGTTCGAGAAAGGTGAAAGCCTTGCTGTGTCGCTCTTGATACATGGACAGCGCCTTCTTCATCATGTCTCTTTCTGTTGTTCCTGACTCTCGCAGAGATTCAACTAAGGTCACACAGCTGGTGCACTTACCGATAGACCTCTGCATCACGCTGAACCGCGCTTGAAGGCTTGTCCAAGCTCGTGGTTCCAGCTCTCCCTTTGCCATCGCATTGGCGATGCGCGCTGAGCTCTCCATCTTATCTTTGATACGCATCCAGAAGGTTTCCGCTGACTGGGAAATGCCAACTGACGCATCTGTGAATACGTGAACATACGCTTTAGCCAGCTCCAGGTTCTCCAGGTCCTGATAGCTTTTCCCCCGACGATACTTTCCTGTGTCATTCGAATCCACCCTGCGTCTCTGGAGCGTCGCTTGAGAACTGACCATCCTCCTGCTATCCACTTGCAATATTTGACAGAAGGATCGCTGGAAGATAGCCGCTGACGAAATTTGGTTTGCTTTTAGTCGAACCGGTGCGACGGCGAAAAACTATCGAAAAGCTATTTGATGGTAAAAAATGACCTTTGGTCGGCGATTGGACCCGACCGGTGGGAATGCTCTCAGACCAGGGACTAGTGAACCGCCGTTCACTCAGGGTTTGTATACTCTTAATAGCACGCTTCCTCAAGCAAGGTGCTCGTGTGACCCCGTCACATTGCACCTAACAAGCAGCCGCGAAAAAACTTGTTACTCCGCCACCAACAATCGGACCGGAAGAGATGCTGCTGGTCGCAAGTTTTGATGTATCTGCACGCCTTTTATACCCGTTTTTATTAGCCAATCAGAGACGAGAAACCGTCGCCCGATTCTATTACAGTCAGTCCTTATACGTGGGGGAGGATGCAAGCGGATCTACACTCGGAAACGTTTGCATTCAAGGCTATTGTGCTTTCATTTTATGATATAAACGCTATTTCTATTGTTGTTCACAAATTTTGGTCAAGAATTAACCCCAATTCTACATCCTACAAGTCTAAAACGCGCGTCATTCGACGCTGGAAGCTTGAATAAACTCATATCACGGCAATGGTAACAAAAACGCTATAGCACACCGAGCAATCCTGTGGAGCTGAAGGAGGTGGAAGATAGCCTGGTAGACGTACCGGCGCGTTCATTGCTTGAAACTGACGTTGGACAGGTTTGCTAGGACTACAACAATGTTGAGCAGTGTAGATAGACATTGTAATTGCGACGATTGAACTGACTAAATAATTGATTTTACTATGAATGTATTCCATTCTTGTGATTTGCGGGATGACGCCTAGATTACGGTAACTGGACGTCTAACGCAATCGACTTCTAGCGGGTGCTCGGCGTCGACAGCACTGGTGGTTCCTGAAATCACATGTTACATTTACTACACATTTATGTATTTTTGGTGCATTTATGTCACAATTATCTCAACGTTGGTACCTCTATGGAAAATATAGACCGTATTCACGATGGCTGGATAATGATGATTTTGAAGGGATAATAGCAATTTTCACGAAATCTACCTTCGCGAACACGCCAATTTTCAAAACGCAATTTTGCTCCGTAATGATGATTTCTCCTTCATTTTAAAAAACGGGGTCCCACGAAAATGAAGGTGCCAAAATGAACTTTCGGTGTTGATATTCGTATTCAAAATGACCGTATAGTCAGTTGTTTCCCCCTTTGAAAAGTGACTAGATCCGTCGATCGGTGCGAGAAGCGTCATTCCGGAATTCTTCGGGTGCGAAGCAAGATGGGGAAGCAGAGCACGGTAGAACAGAAAACCGCTACGGCGGAGAATGAGAAGTAGACCGGCTTCAAGAAGACCACTGATGGGGACGAGAGCAAGCAGGCCCGAGCTGAGTGGCGTGTTTGCCAGGGGTTCGACCTCCTTCAAGTTTACGAAGAAGCACGTAAGGCTACAACGGCCGACAAAGGATTAACCAAGGCTGGGTGGAACAGTTTAATGAGCAAGCTGAATGATAAACACAAAAGAACGTTCACAAAAGGTGGTAACTTTGGAGCTAATGCTCTCTGTATCATTGACACGATACTTGTGTACTGTTGAGTACGAAAGATCAAACAGCACCTCTTGTGCTCTGCACGTGGCACCTGTACCGATCCAAATCAATGCAACAGCCAGTAGTTCGCGTTGATCGCGTACTGTGTCGCTAATAAAGGGCTTGCATCGCTCAAAGAGCGCGTCAAAAGCTTGGGCATCCATGCGAAAATTATCACGGAACAACTTGGTGTTTGGTGACGCATGGATAGCTTCGAAAAAGCGCTGGCCGTCCGAAGTTGTCAAACCAAGCAATCTGACAGACTTTTCGTGCTCTTCACGGCGTGACGTACGCCGAGAAACCACGAGAGGCACACAGACAACGACAAGAAGCACATAAAAAACTCGTCCATCTTGATGTTTCTTTTCTAATGGAAATCTATCTGTGATATATGGATGTGCAAAATGGATTCCAGCGCGAACACGAAAAAACAAAAAGACGATTACATGGGCATTGCTCAAATGCTACTTCTACTTGTCATGACGCTGAAATGCAGATTTCAGCATAATGTGGTTTGCTGCGAACACGGCCATAGTTCGCACAAAACTTAATCTGGTTGCTATTTAATGGTATTTCTTCGAATTACAAGATGTTCGGGATGGCAACGGGAAACCAGGATGTTGAATATTGTGCAACACAAAACTATTTTGTACTTCATTCACATTTGATGCGAGTAAATGTTGTGATATCATGAACCACCCAATAGTGATAGTACTACTGAGCATTTATTATTGTTAACAACTTGACAAAGCACACACAGCTGGTCGTGCAGAACGCATTCGTCACCCCCGCTGTTGTGGCCCACAACTTGTAGGCACTTCAAACGCTGGTACAGACGGCACGTTCAGAGTATACTCAATAGGATCCGAGTCTTTGAATATGTATATATTACAAGGACAGCGATACTTTGTCGTTTCGCATTGTCTAGGTGGCTACTACAGATTAGAACAACGTGTCGTAGGATATAGTACGTTGTTATGTATTTTGAGGCGGCACCGTTGATGCATATCTGTTTCGATCCTCACTTTGCAATTTGATTTCCACTGATCAAGCCTTCGAGTCCAGCAACGAACGAACCCCATGCGTCTCTCTCAAGTTTTGGTGGTTGCCGCGGCGTCCTTCTCCTCTTCGCAAGCGAGGCCATCGCTGTGACCATGGATTCCATCCAGGCTAAGCTCTCCACGGTGGCGGGCGATGGCCCGAGTCAGCGACTTCTGAGGAGAAACAAAAATCCTGTCGACGATGACTCCGATGACTTCGATGACCTCGATGACCTCGATGAGGAACGCGGAAGAAACACGGGCCGGCTTAAAGCCTTGGTGTCGCGAATACCCTGGGTCTTGTTCCAAAGAGGAAAGTTGATTAATAAGCAAGTTATTCAGGTAGAGAAAGCAAACTACGGCTGACTACAACCCCTTCATAGGTGCATCCCTAGTCTGCTTTAGTTCATGCAGTGTGGTGGGCGCGTGCCGTCGATCACTAGCCGCGTGTCTTGATCCAGTAGACCTTAGGGAGATCTCCTTTGCCTCCTTCATAGGCAGCGAGGCACACCCAGTGAGCTGCTATTCGATGGATCGGATGCCGACGCTCCACAGCAGCCTGAGCGTGACCATAATCTGTCAACAGTGCCCCCAAAGCTCACTGATGCAAGGTGCGTTATTCAATCTGCTCGCGCAGATTGTCATCGTCGCAGGCATTGATATACTCCTGAACCTTGGCAGGGATATCCTGAGCCAGAACTGCCAATGGCTCCCACGAGTCTTCAATAGCTTGCAGACCCATCCACGACACACAGAGTTCCCAGCGACTCAGAGCTTCGTTAAAGCGGCGATCACGGATGGCTTACACGCCGAGCACCATTCCTTGACGTGATACTATTTCCAACAGTTCTTCAGTCTGGTTCAGTTCCGAATCCGCGTAGAATTTCAAGTGGGATGAATGTACGTCGTACTCTCGCCCTAAAATGAGGTACTGGATCATGAATGAGTGCGGCTTCGCTTCAATTATCTTGAACGGTCCGACCCATTGCCCCAGAAGCTTGTTATCCTGAAGACGCTGGTCAACGCGTGACCAAAGTACATAATCCCAAACATCGAAGTTGACAACTGAGCCCTTGTGCGCTGCCATATCTAGCAGGCGTCTGCGCTCCTTCTGGTCGAGAACGTCCTTGTGCATGCCCTGTAGGGATAGGCGCAATGCATCCAGCTGCTCGTCGACGACATCGAGCTTTATCTCTCGAACAAAATCAGCGTCGTCGCGACGGCCAACCACTGCATCCAACTGAGACGAAGTCGGAAGTCCTGTGAATAATTCAGCAGGCGAGTGACTTTCAAGTAATTGCAGAGGTGTGTGGTTCAAGTTCCCCTGCAGCACCGTCAGGAGATAAGGCCACTCATGAAAGTCGAGATCGTATTCCAAAAGGAGAGTTCGCAGCACTTGTAAAACGTCTTGGTTGAGTCTCTCCACCATCCCGTTGAGCCACGGAGAGTAGACCGGCGAGAATTCTTGCTCAATTTTCATCCTTGCGCAAAGGTGTTTGACTGTTTCGTTCCGAAAGTGACTACCTTGATCTGACACAAGCTACTCAGGAACGCCAAATCTCGCACACCACATCGAGAGCAATTCTGCAGCTACAAAGGCCGTGGGTGTACTGCACGGGAATAGTTCGCAAAAATGGGTAAGCTCGTCTTTGGCAACCAATAGGTAGTTCGTGTCACCATAGCCAGTGCCAAGTGAAAGGAAGTCCCAATGCAGCGCCTCGTTTCGCCTCGATACCCTGTGACTAGGTCCGTATGGCCGGGGGATGATGCGTGGGCCTTTGACGTGCTTGCAAAGCAAGCATCCACGAATAAACGCAGATACTTTCTCAGTGATTTGAGCAATCCAGAAGTGTCGCTTCAGCAATGTGATCATTGGCTCCTGGCCTCGGCGGCCCTGTGCACCAGTGTGATCCACCACGAAAATCCGTGCGAAAAGCTCTCTAGCCCTATTCGGGATCCAGGGACGGTCTTCTACTGTCACATTACCGTCCTCCTCCTTCAGAGTGACTCGTAGACGCGATTTTTCGTGACCGGCTGTGTGTTGTGCATCACGAATGTCATCCAGGGTGGGAAATACAATCGCAGCATAGGACATTGGCCGGAGGGGAGAAATTGCTGCCAGTGGAGTAGTGCGTTGACTGCGCGTCTGTACAGCAGCCACACAAACTACCTCACGCGTGTGCCAGCGGGATATGATATCGGCACAAATGTTATCTTCGCCAGCAATGTGCTCGATCGTGTAGTACAGCCCACAAAGTCGCAGGCCCAGCGTTGAAGACGATCTCTAACGTGCTTCTTGAGGACCTCGTGAGGCGCGAAAATATATACCAAGTTGGCATGGTCACAATACAGTCTAAATCCACTTGGTCGCAACAGGAGATATCCCAGATCCTGGCACGCCTTCACGATCGGGTAAGCCTCCTTTTCGATTATGGTCCAATTGAGCTCATTGTGCTTAAACATTCCACCCTTGCAGATTATCATCTGATGATGCTGTTTGGCGACAGGAAGCCCAGGATCCCACTTGACGACTTGGGTCACAACGATCGAGTATCCGGAGAGACTAGCATCCGTAAAGACTAACAGTTCGGCATCCGGATCAGGCGACGCCATGAGGGCCGAGTCACGGACAAGCAATAGCACCGCCTCGTAGGCAGCTTGTTCAGGTGCTGTCCACATAGTAGCGACATTAAACGCATTCCGACTGCGTCCGCCAACGCGCTTCTTCTCCACTCTCAGCTTCTCTTGGAGCGGGGCGATCGTACGAGCATAGTCCGGCAGTGAATCTTGGAGCCAATTGGTGGCGCAAATAAAATACTGCAGATCAGCTATTGTCGCAGGTAACAGAAGCGTCGATAGCGCATTCACGCGATTGGGGTCATGGCGAATACCTGCTCCTGAGATTAAACGTCCGCACCAAAGTACTTCCATCTTGAACAGGGAGCACTTTGAGATATTCAGCTTCATTTTGGCCGCAGCCACCAGGGAGAAGAAGTGTCCCAGCACCTTGACGAACTCACTCACAGTCGGCGCAAACAACATAACATCATCGACCCACACTAGGACCGAGTAAGGTATTAGTGGAGCCAGTAAGCGTTGCATCTCACCTTGGAAGTGCAGAGCTGAGTCAGTTGCTCCTTGCGGGACTCTGTTTGGCGTGAACACGCCATCCTCACTCATGAACGAAAATATCTCCCTGCTCGCTTCGTGCAACGGCAGCTGCCAAAATCCTTAGGTGAAGTCGAATGACCCAAACACTTTCTTGCCTGCGAAGGCATCGGTCGTGGTCGCATTGGTCGGCATCGATCCGGCAATGGGAATAGTGACTCGGTTCACTGGCCTATAGTCAATGGTCATACGAAACTTGTCTCGAGACCCCGGCTTGCGCACAGGGACTACAGCAGACGCCCACCTGGACGCATTGTTCTGCACTACCAAACAGTTAGCAACAAGATTCCGCACGTACTCACGTTCAAAGTCAGCCTGGAGCGGTGCATATTTGCGAGGTGGGCTGCGGTACGGAACAGCATCGTTTTGCAGAGTCACTCTCAGCGGTTCAACATGCGCTGGCGGGTCAGATCCGATGGCTTCACTCCAAATGTCTGGATACTTGGTCAGGACACTTCGAACCGCCTCGACGTGGCTGGTAGCTCTTTCGGACCATGCACATCTAACTCACTAGGTAGACCATCACCAGCAGGAAACTCGTCCTTCTCTGCATCCAGAAGAGGCTGACCAGCTAGCTGAGCCAATTGGCGATCGATGTCAATGCCTAATTCCTTTAGAGCATCCCGCCCCAATAGAAATTCTTCGCCTTCTCCTGCCAAAATCAGACATGGCACAGAGCGGATCGAGACTGGTCCCGCAATAGTGACCAACTCGAGGTTCAGTATTACTTCATGCTCACACATCAAACGTCGTCCGTCCGTCATCTCCACGTCGACCCGTGTGCTCAGTGGGGTAGGTGTCAACGTGGGAAGTACACCCAAGAGCGAATTCCATATACCTTGGGGAATTATGTTCTTATCAACTCCGGTATCCAGGATGTATGGCACCTCCACGAGACCATTGATCCGCACGGAACATGCAGGCGACTCATACCTGGCAGCTTTGGATCGGATAGTGTTAGGCTGCCTTTCCTTAGCCTCACGGAAGCGTTCCCGTGCTTCGGCTTTCTGGGCCTCGTTAGTGGTGGGAAAATCCTTTAGCCAGTGCGGGCCCTTGCACACCAGACATCCGTCCTGTGGGGGAGGGCGCGAGGGGCGTAAAGCCCGACTCGGAGCTGGAGGTGGCGAGGCAGCCGGAGGCGAACTTCGTGTCGGTGCTGCCGGTGGTGGCTTGGTGGTTCCAGCTCGTGGTAGCTTCTGTTCTGATTTGGAATCCCCTCACTTAGCATAGTCTAGCGACATTCGGTGGAATCGCTGCTGTACCTTAGCATGTTCCAGTATCAGGTCAAAGAGGGCAACATCATCGGATTTGCAGTTTCCCTTCTCTAAATCGATTAATCGAGTGATCGGAGCCTTGAGAACAGGAGGCTGCAGACCGTCGACCAATAAACGGCAACGAGCCTTTAATTGACTTTTGTAGCCAGCATCAGACTCATTCCCGGTGCCAGCAAGCCTTGTAGACCATTGTCTTCCACGATTCCGTTAAAGTCCTCATAGTACCGGAAGATTCGGGCATCACAGTCGTCAATAGACAGATCCATCTTCAGCTTTTGACGGAACAGAGACGTGGCATCAGGCACAAACTCGTTTTTGAGCGTACGGCAGCGAGCCAGCACGGCCTCCAAGATGTCAGTGTCGGTGACTGCGGATAGTGGCTTCTTCCGTACGTAAGTAGCCATGTTCCTAAGCGTCTTGGGCCTCACCGAGCTCTTGACGGTGGCCACAACGCTCTCAAACGTCTCGTTGGTAATACCACAGCGATGACGAATCTTCTCCACGTAGCGCTCCCACTCACGGTGCCATTCAATGAGCGCAGCATGCTCCCAGCTGCACAGCTCCGGGCCCCGGATCAATTCAAAGATCGGCTGCGGAACCGTCATCTCCCCATCACCGTCGGAGTCCACCGTGAAGCCAGGCATAGTTGAAGTTCACTTCAACCGCACTTAAGAGGAACTTATTCGTTTCGTACCTAGAAGAACAAACTTGGTACGCTAATGGAACCCTCTGTCAAAACAAAACCGGACAGCGGTGTCCGGGATAAAAAATTATCGCTTCGAAGAGCGCAAAGCTAGCTTTGTCGCGAATACCCTGGGTCTTGTTCCAAAGAGGAAAGTTGATTAATAAGCAAGTTATTCAGGTAGAGAAAGCAAACTACGGCTGACTACAACCCCTTCATAGGTGCATCCCTAGTCTGCTTTAGTTCATGCAGTGTGGTGGGCGCGTGCCGTCGATCACTAGCCGCGTGTCTTGATCCAGTAGACCTTAGGGAGATCTCCTTTGCCTCCTTCATAGGCAGCGAGGCACACCCAGTGAGCTGCTATTCGATGGATCGGATGCCGACGCTCCACAGCAGCCTGAGCGTGACCATAATCTGTCGACACTTGGCTAGAAGTTGGGGCCTTTCTTTCTCGGGTACTTCTAAAGGTACCGGAAAGCTCACACAAGATCAGTACGATGCGTGGAAAGCCATCGTCAACAAGGGCATCGAAGCAAGCAAGAAAGCGAAGCGTGAGGCGACCAATGCGGCGTGGCGCAGAGAAAATGGCATTGGAAGGCGAGTGTAAGAAACCTCGCTGTATCAACAGCTCTGTTTAGACCGACCCCGGGCCCTGTCATACTCTAAAAACAGTCGTCGTACCTGTGGTGAGCACTAAGAAGCAAATGCGCTAGGTCTAGTGCTCACCGCCAACAATGACAATGAAAGAGGGTAGGCAAAGTATTTTTGAGTACGTAAGAAACAAAACTGAATGGAAGAACTACAGTTCACTTTTTTGGTTTTGGTTGTTGGTTGTTGATCACTGATGTAGAAGTATCTGGTAAACAACAAGCGGTATATGGTAATACTGCTGGGTAGTGCTTCGGATTACCGCTTAAACCGACTACGAGCCTAATGTCAGGGAAATGGAGTTTCAATAATAGTACGATGCTGAAGACCTGGCAGATGTACTTCGTAAAGATTTTCAACAGAAAAATATCTCGAGGTAAGGTATATCACCACGACAAGCAAAAAACCATGAAGTCTCAACTCCAACCATGCGCACTTCGATCATTATCCTCATTTCTAGTTTGGCTAGCGTTTTCTGCAGTGATGCCGTCTCTACCGGAACGTGGACTCCGTGAATTTGCAGCTCGATCAGACCAACGGTTCAACTATGGTAAATTGCGATTGTCAAAGGTATGCGAACGAGGCTTGGTAGTAGACGATGTGAGTGGATGAATGGAAATCCGAAAGTGAGTTCGATTTAGGTTGGTGTCCTTGCTACTTGCTACCTCCTACAGTTCCTACAGTCTTTTAGTACTCCTCCTGTTACGGTCCAAATAATGTGAGGCGCGGTCAAATGATTTGATGCGCGGCCAAATGATTTGAGGCACGACCAAATGACTTGTGTGATGCGTAAACACGATGCACATCATAGGGTTCACCAAATTGAAGTTGGCAGCCAATCACATTACACGATCCCAAAAGATCCACCAATCAGATTGCTCCATTCTCGTTTCTTCAACTATGACTCACACAAGGCACACGCCCGGCACGTGCGTGCCGCGTGCCTAACGTAGAGGTCCAGCGTAGAGGTCCAGTCGAACAGACAGCGAAGTACAACCACAACACCCCCACTCAATTCGATGTCTCGAGCTTAGGACCCACGTTGCTCTGCATGAGCAAAAAGCGTAGCGTCTTCGTCGATAGACCCTTGGTGAGGAAATCAGCGAGTTGGCTCTTGGATTCTTCGTAGGTCAATTTAACCTCACCACTCGCAATCTTCCCGCGAATGAAATGATAGCGAATATCAATGTGCTTGGTGCGTGCTTGGTAACCGACATTCTTTGCCAATGCCATGGCACCTTGGTTGTCTTCGTAGATCACCGTAGGTCCATGTTGCTCAGCGCCAATGTCCTAGAGTAGACGTCGCATCCATACAACTTCCTTGATGCAATCACTAAGCGCCATGTACTCGGCCTCGGTGGAACTTAGAGCGACCGTCTTCTGGAATTTCGATCTCCACACCACAGGTGCACCGCACATCATGAGCATTACTCCGCTCACCGAACGTCTGTCATCGCGATTGCCGGTCCAGTCAGCATCTGAGTAAGCGGTTAGTTCTGTCCCCATGCGTCCGTCGTTTGTGATGGCCACATCCTTCGTCTTCAGCAAATAGCGCACCACCTTGATCCCAGCATCCCAGTGTCGCTGACCGGGATTTTCGAGGTATCGGCTCAACTTGGCAACGGCAACAGCGATGTCTGGTCGAGTTTCACATGCCAGGTACATGAGACTTCCCACCAACGACCGATAAGGTTTTGACTTCATCTTTGCTTTGTCATCGTCACTCTGTGGTTCGTCAGCCTTGGTCAGGTGGACACTCGGATCAAGTGGGGTGAGGCTTGGTTTTGCGTTCTCTTGACCAAACTTGTTGATTATAGACTCGGTGTACGCTCGCTGACTAATGGTCAACGCCTTCCGTTCCATATCATAGTTGATCTCAATACCGAAAATGAAGCGCGCACGACCGAGGTCCTTGATCCGAAATTGCCCAGAAATTCCCGCCTTCACGGACGCAATGATGTCCTTCTCACGTGAAGCAATCAACATGTGTCCACGTAGAGACACACAATACAGTCGCTGTCACCTTCACCTCTTGTGTAGACACATGGGTCTGCATCAGCAGCCTTGAACCCCATTGTCTTGAGATGTGCGTCTATGGTCTCGTTCCACACACGTCACGCCTGCTTAAGTCCATATAGACTCTGGAGCAGTAAACACACGACGTCACCTTTTCCTTCTGTGTCCGCCAAAGACAGAAGCTCTTGTAGGCCTTCTGAAAGCTCCATGTAGATCTCCTCTTCCAGTTTGCCATATAGAAATGCTGTGTTGACGTCACATCGCACGATCTCGAATCCTTCTGCGCAACCCTTAGCGAGGTTCGTACGAATCGAGTTCAGGTAAGCCACTGGTGCATACGTTTCTTCGTAGTCAATGCCATGACGTTGCGAATACCCCTTTGCCGCCAAACGTGCCTTGTGTCGAATCACCTCTCCTTTCTCGTTGCGTTTCAACGCGAACACCCACCGGCAACCAATCGGGCGCTGGTGCGTTGGTCTTGATACCAACTTCCAGGTCTTGTTTGCAGTGAGCGACCCCAGTTCACTTGCAATAGCCTTCTTCCACTCTTTACCGTCCACGTTTGTAGTGGCTTCTTCGTATGACTTTGGGATATCTTCCATTGCAGCCATAGCTTGACCGTTCTCAATTGTGAGCTGGTCTTCGTTTAGCTTTGCTCTTTCCTGGATCAATCTCTATCGTTTCGTGGTTCCAGTCGTCGACGATGCCACTATTTGTTTCTTGCGTGCACTCGCCTCCTCAGGATCTTCAGTCTCGTCAATGGGGCGAGTGCGCGAGCGAGTAATCCTGGTATGGGTAGAACCGTATGGTACCATCACACCATCCAATACCGTGTCATGTTGAAGTGGAATAACGTCACCACCTTCACTAACGGTCGGAACGATCTGCCGTGTGTCCACCAATCGTTGTCTAGCTTGTACAGGAACGCTTGTTGGTTCTTCACCTTCATCTTGACGAACGATCAAATGACCAGATGTACTCGTCTCCATGAACTTGACGGTGCGCATGATTTGCACCTTTCCCGTTGTCACGTTCATGACATGGTATTCCTTCACTCCGTCCTCGTATCCCATGAATCGACACTTGAATGCCTTCGCATCGAGCTTTCGGCGTTTCTCGTTAGGGATGTGTGCGTAGCCAAGTGCACCAAACACCTTCAAGTTCTTCAGTAGCGGCTTGGTCTTGTACACGATCTCGTAGGGCGTCTTGATTGTCACCGAATTTGGGATCCGATTGATGGTCCAGGCTGCGTTGTTAACAGCTTCCGCCCACCACTTCTTCTCAACGCTCTCATGGTAGAGCGTACACCGAGCCATCTCTATGAGGCTCCGGTTCATGCGCTCAGCAAGTCCGTTTTGCTGAGGCGTGTGCGGCACCGTCTTCTCATGCTTGATGCCACAGTGGTTGAGTTAGGTCTTGAACTGTCGACCTGCGTACGCTCCACCGTTGTTCGAACGCAGACGCTTGATCCTTTGTCCCGTCGTGTTTTCTAAAGCTGCCTTGAAGATCTTGAACTTCGACAGCACATCTGACTTCGCTTTCATGAAGTAGACTGTCACGTGGCGTGAGTAATCGTCGATGAATGTGACGACATACGTGCAACTGCCAGGTGTCTTAGTCTGCATCGGACCCATTACGTCCGTGTGCACGAGTTCAAGTACACCAGCGCTTTTGACGAGCTTCTCCGTGTATCGTGGAAAGTCGTCGGCTCTCATCTAGTCCATGCAACAGCCTGCACAGATAGCATCACTAGTGACACCATCCGTGACTTCAGGCACTCCATCTGCCATGGTCAGTAGCTGTTCGTAGCGCTTGAACGGGATGTGGCCTAGGCGTGCGCGTACTACAGCCCACGGCTCCTTACGAGGTGTCGTCGCGACATTGCACACCTCGTCCCCCACTGTCTTCAGCTTGTAGACATTTCCACAGCGCATTGTCTCCATAACCTTAGCGTCGCCATAGCGAAAGAAACACTTTTCTTTGCAGAACTGCGCGACAACATTCTTCTCGGCCAGCTTCGACACCGAGATGAGGCTTCCTTCAACTTCGGGAATGTAGAGAACATCCGATAGCGACACGGTCGTTCCGTCTATCAGCTTCAGACTGACTGTGCCCGTTGCAACTGCGTCAATCTTCGTACCATCCGCAATGGTGATGCGGACTGGCGTCTTCAGGTCCTTCATGGACACGAACTTGTCCCGGACACTGGTCATGTGCGAGCTTGCACCAGAGTCGACGAGCCATTCCGATCTGCTCATCGCACTCGTAGCCGCGAATGAGAAGTCGTGTCTTGCTTCTTGGGCTACTTGTCCACGCTCCTCGTCAGACTTCTTCTTGCGGCACTCAAATTCCTTGTACCCTTGCTTCTTGCAGTAGAAGCACTTGCCACCAAATCGATGCTTTCCCCCAGAATTTCACTTCCTTGCTGCGAAAGCCTTCTAATGAGCCGATGGCGATTCATCCGAGGCTATAACACCAGAAAGCGCTTGAATTGCGTAGGCGAGAGTGATGTTTGGTGTGTTCTCGAGCACAGTGCTGATCATCTTGTACTCATCGGTTAGACTGCCAAGGAGCAACACGAGCTGACGAGTCTCATCTAGAGGCTCTCCGATTGTCTCCATCTGAAGTACAATCTCCTTGAACTGGTCGACGTGGCTAGCAAAACGAATAACTGGCTCCATCTTGAAGTTATTCAACTTCTTAGTAACAATGAGCCGGTTCTTCAGCGTCTTGCGATTGAACTGCTCTGCGAGCAACGTCCACGCGTCAGTGGCAGTTAACGCTCCACGGATGTAGACTTGGTATGTGAGGCTCACATCTCCTGCGATCACACCAAGGGCCTTCAGATCGTTGGTCTTCCATTCCGCCGTGAAGCGGTCACTCAGTTGGTCGTACTCTGGCTTGACAATCTGCGGAAGCAAACCTTTGCGAGCAAGTTTCATCCGTATGTTGAACTCCCAGTGAAAGTAGTTGTCTTCCACGAGTTTAACGGTGTATGCGTAGCTTGGGCTCATAACCAATTGCAATTGTCATAGGTATGCGAACGAGGCTTGGTAGTAGACGATGTGAGTGGATGAATGGAAATCCGAAAGTGAGTTCGATTTAGGTTGGTGTCCTTGCTACTTGCTACCTCCTACAGTTCCTACAGTCTTTTAGTACTCCTCCTGTTACGGTCCAAATAATGTGAGGCGCGGTCAAATGATTTGGTGCGCGACCAAATGATTTGATGCGCGGCCAAATGATTTGGTGCGCGGTCAAATGATTTGATGCGCGGCCAAATGATTTGAGGCACGACCAAATGACTTGTGTGATGCGTAAACACGATGCACATCATAGGGTTCACCAAATTGAAGTTGGCAGCCAATCACATTACACGATCCCAAAAGATCCACCAATCAGATTGCTCCATTCCCGTTTCTTCAACTATGACCCACACAAGGCACACGCCCGGCATGTGCGTGCCGCGTGCCTAACGTAGAGGTCCAGCGTAGAGGTCCAGTCGAACAGACAGCGAAGTGCAACCACAACATGACAAACATCATTGCAACGCTAATGGTACTAACATTGCACTGGGCGATGCCGATCTGCAGTACAGGTACACCATAGATTCTGCGGTAGTCGCAGGCAAGATAGATTGTTGTGCAATTGAGTCGCCGCTCCAGCATGACACCGATCGCCTTGCACACAAACTTTGAATCAAAGTCGTGACGAACCTCCATACACCCATCGACCAATCGAGAGGTCTTGGGGAATACAACTCATAGCGGCAATATGCCTTGAGCTTCGCCTGGTCTCCAGAGTCACAGATGGCTGACAAGATGGCGTAATTTGCAAACCCAACAATGTTTGCTCAATACAACTACAGAGACGAGTACATCGACAGCTCTATAGTAGTGACCCAAGCAAGAAGTACTGGGCCACAGTCAACAATTGCACGTCGGACAGCGATGAAGACACGCTCACGTGCACTGATCTACTTTGCCAAGGATGCGGCGGCGACCGACGACATTATCTTCGTTGGAACTGACGCCAACGAGCGTGCGCTGAATTGGCGTCTATCGGCAACGGCAGCCCGATCGCTATGTGGGAAGGCAGCTCGGCAAGCGGCGACTTCGAGTCCACATCGAGTAACCGCACGATTTACGCTTAAGTGCGGGACGCGCCGACAGGCGCTACGATCAGTGAGAAGGTGACGGTGGCCAGCAAGGTGTTCAGCAACCGCTACAAGGCGCTAAAGACGTTCCCCGACGGAAGCGTGGCATACCTGTCGATGGGCACCACCAGCGTGTCAGTGCAAGTTGTTCGTTGCTTCCGTTGCTAAGCAGGAAGAGCGCTGGGTTTGAGAGTGATGTAGCGTATAGATGTTGGTTTGCCGCTACAGGACTTTGAGGCTCATGCCGTTTAATGCGTAGTAAAACATTGGCCTTGTCACACCCAGTATTGCGCATAGTTCGGATTCTGAGTGTGATTGGAATCCATAAAGTCGTGTTGGAAGCTCAGCTAGTCGTTAACTTTGACATGCGCACGTAGAAGAGATACAATACGACGACTACTATCAAGAAGTTCCATGCTCATCGCACAACATCGTTGGTTTTGAATGTTTGGGCCATTCGTTGAACAACCGGTGACTCATCATTCATCAGGTTCCAAATTAATGTTTTGAGGTATTACATCGCTCGTTGCTGCCCAAGTAATGTGGCAACTTCGTGAATCCCAACTCATGAGGGCGGCAACATGGTTAATACAGCGGCAGGACAGAGTGCAAACGATACTTCATCTAGAGATATAATGTTTTGATGGCACTAGTCAATACGACTGAGCTCTTCCAGGAACCGAAACACATCTCTCTCCTTGATATACATTGCTCTCCGCTCAAGAACTTTTCTGGAGTAAACAACGGTCACTGGACCGTTGAGAGTGGATGGGGAATGTGTAACACTAATCGATGCGCAGATCGAAGCGGAGACGAGTGAAGAAGAGCAGAGAAGGAAGTACTGGAGACCCGAAGCTTGCGGTGCTCACCGGCACTTGCGACGAGGAATGGAAATTGAAAAGTGATTGATTGATCGGCTAGCTTAGTGTCGATGCCCACAACCATCAACGTTGGCGACAGAGATACACACACAAGTATCCAGGTCCCATCCTAAAACCTATCAATCTCAAATCCTAATTTCATCCCTATTTACCAATGAAAATCTACTTATCCTAAACGTAGCTTGAAGTCAGCTTGCCGGAATTTTCTTATAGCGTCCCGTAATCAAATATCCGGCTGGCAAACCGAATTGTTGCAAATCCACAGGATTTTCAACCAATGAGGTAGCGTGAACGTCAATGTTGACGCGGCAGTTCATTCGATAATCAAAATATCAAACTTGTTTTAGCCAATAGGATTGCAGATACAAATGTAACACATGCACCTTAGTTTACTCTAAGACAGAGTAAACAGAAGTGTGTTTGACGTGGTGGTCTTCTGCTGTCTTATTGGCAGAGCGACGACCACGTCACATGACCTCCTTTCGAAGACAGCGCCACTACTTCAAGAATCGTTTTGGTTTCTTCTTGGATGCCCAGTATTGATCAATGAGACCCGGAATTTGATTTAGGTTCTCTACTGGTTCCCATGTAGCGTCTTCCCTCGTTTCACTGAGCCACCAAATCTTGTATTGAAGTCGTTTCTTCACACGTCGGTGGCCAATTACTTTGTGAACAAGTTGACCTTCTGTACCGTCAGTCAGTAAGACTTTGCTCACCTTTTGTGGACGGGACTTGTCGTTATGATACGGCTTCAGTAATGACGTGTGAAACACTGGATGCAACTTCAGTCCTTTCGACAACTGGAGTGCGTAAGAGTCTCTATGGACTTGCTTCACAATAGGATATGGTCCTATAAACCTTGGCGCAAGTTTCTTCGCCTGAGCAAACCCTTTGTGACGAATGCCCAAATTTCGTCCATCCAGAAGAACCAAGTCTCCAACGCTGAAGTCTTGGACAAGTCTGTTCTTGTCGTAATACGACTTATACGTGTTTGGGCTTCGCTCATTGCATCTTGTGCAATCTTCAATAGCGTATCTTGCTTAAGAAGGAAGTCCTGAGCAGCCTTATTCAGGTGCTCGAACTCTGGGTCCCTTGCTACATCATCTGGCATATAGGGCACATAACCCAGATCAGCCTCAAACGGTGACATACCGATTGAGGAATGTACACGTCGGTTGTAAGCAAACTCCGCTAGATGCAAATACTCCTCCCAATCATTTTGGGCCGGATTGACAACACCTCGAAGATAATCTTCGACGAACCGATTTGTACGTTCAGTCTGGCCATCCGTCTGCGGGCGAAAAGCAGATGACAGTTTGTGTGTCGTTTCTAGCGTCGTGATCACTTCTTGCCAAAACTTAGACGTGAATTTTGAATCCCTATCCGAAACGATTGGCTTAGGCACCCCAGGGTCATTTACATAATTGACCATGAGCAGCGTTGCAGTCTCTTCTGCAGTCGCTGATGTTTTGCTCGCGATAAACTTTGCACGCTTCGTCAAGCGGTCCACGATAACCATAATGGCATCCTTCCCAGCTTCTGTTCGAGGCAATGCAGTCATGAAGTCCATCGAAATGTCAATCCATCGCCCTTCTGGAATCTCTAATGGTTGAAGCAGTCCAGGCGGCTTGGTTTGGCGTGCCTTATTGTGCTGACATAGTTCACATGTGTTCACATAGCGCTGAATATATTTCAACATCCTGGGCCAGTAATACTTCTCCTGGACACCTAAGTATGTCTTGAAGTATCCGGGGTGACCTGCCGTGACCACATCGTGGTTTTCACAAATAACACGGTTTTCCAGATCTGGTAATTGTCCGGAATTACCAGTCGCGGTTTCACATCATCGCGTGTCTGATAGTAAAGTACTCCATTTGTAACAGAATAACGTGGTACCTCTTTACCACTATCAATACTCTGTACAATCTCTCGGATTCGGCGGTCCGTAGAGTAAAGCTGCTTTGCCGAGTGCGTCACAGTTGCACGCGTTGTTTGGATACTCGCCACTACTTCTCGATTACGAACAGCTTCAATGAGCTCACTTAGACTGACTTGTGCAGCTTTGTGCTCAAACAAAGGGTTACGAGACACCACATCAGACACCTGATTGCTGTCTCCTGGAATCCACTTGAATTTCGGTTGGAATTCAGCTAGTTCATTGAACCAGCGGGCAACACGGCGATTGGTGGTCTTTTGCGTTAAATGGTCTCAATACTCTTGTGATCAGTCTCCACTGTAAATGGATTATCGAGAAGATAAACGCGCCACACTCGAAGCGCGTGCATGATATCCAGTAGCTCCTGTTCTCTAACGGGATAGTTCAACTCTGCAGGCTTCATCTTGCGACCTGTGAATGCGATTGGATGTTCCACCCCTCCCTCGTTTTGAAACAAGACTCCCCCTATGGCAAAATTTGAAGCATCCATACGAATGCCAAAAGGTTTGTCGAAATCAGGAAGTTGTAATACTGGGGGCGTTGACAGTCGACGCTTGAGTTCGTTGAAGCATTCTATCTGGTGATCGGAAAGATGCAAGGTTTCCTTAGGTCGTAAGCCCTTAGTACTCTCGTGCAATGGACCTGCAAACTGTGCGAAATCAGCACAGAACCGCGATACATACACGGTTGTTCCCAAGAAACTCTCCATTTGCTTCTTGGTTCGCGGGATTGGCCATTCTCGAATGATCTTTACTTTATCTGGATCCATTCGTACGTCATTCCGCCCAACAAAATCACCTAGACAAGGGATCTCGTCAACACAAAATTGGCACTTCGACAGCTTGACATACAACTGCTACTCTTGACATCGTTTGATAACTCGGCCTAGCGCTTCAACGTGCTTCCGAACGTCATGGTCCTGCGTGTATACATAGATGTCATCAAAATATATACGCATGACATCGCGCAAGTCACGGAAAACACGCTGGAGCCAACGGTTAAACGTTCCAGGACTACCGCTCAAACCCATGGGAGTTACAAGATACTCGAAGAGCCCATCGGGCGTCGAAAAAGCAGTAAATGGTATGTCAGATTCACGGAGTTTAACCTGGTAGTATCCCCAAAGAAGATCCATACAAGAGAACGAGTAATTACCTCCCATAGCGTCAAACGTGTCCTCCTTCCTAGGCATCGGAATAGCCGGTAAAATAGTGGAGTTGTTTAGCTGGCGATAGTCGTGGACGATACGCCATCCTACGGGCTTCTTGACACAGAACGTTGGAGCGCTGAAAGCGGATGTACTTAGACGAATAATGCCTGCTTGTACCATTTCCTTGGTCCAATATTGAATCACCTTGCGCTGTCCCGGGCTCTGACGCCACTGTTTCACAGTTATCGGCTGCGTTCCAGGTTGAAGCTTAATTTCGTGCTCAATACCGTCACGAACAGGAGGTGTGGAGTTCGGCAGCTCAGTACGCAACACAGTATCACGATACTTCAGCAAAACTTCATATGCCGGATTATCCACTAACGCCTCCCATCCTTGTTGCTTAAAACGTTTAGCTTTTTCTGAATTGTGCGGATTAACAACAAAAACAGCTTCGACACCTTTCCCTTTGCGGAGTTCTTTCAGGAATTGCTTGGATGAAATGATTTTGGTCTCGCCGAATGCACCCGTGTGGCCATGTTGCCTATATTAGTGAAAAATTTCACTGTCCTGGCGTGCATTCTTAAGACGACGGCGCCCAATCACCCGCGCAGGTGGATGGTTCTTCTCAATCAACTGCAACGGTGGTTCAGTAGCTTTGGTGCGAGGGCGTAGTAACAGCCGCTCCCAGTCGATATCAGGGTTGTTCTCGCGGAGCCACTTTATCCCAAGCATAACGTCCTTTCCTTCCGGTACAGGCATGACTGTAAAGGTCTCACATGTTTCTGGAAAGTCGGGTATTTGCAGTCGCATTTCGACAGTACGCTTAGACCGCTGCACAGTCTGATTGTAGCCCAATTGAATCGTCATCAATTCATCTGGGTGTTCCGTGATGTCCAATTGAAGTTGTTTTGCCAATTCTTCTGTGACACCGTTCAGGCTACTACCATTGTCCACAAAAATAGACACTGAAGTGGGCGATTCGTTGTGTCTACAAGCTACCGCTTTCACTTCCAGAATAGCGTAGAACGATCCACCCACATAGCGATTACTTTCCTTCGTAACCTTACACTGTGGCTTGATGTGACCAAGTTGTCCACAATTATGACATGTGGCAGACTTTTTCCAATCATCCTTCGATCCACTTTTCGTCAGCGGTTTCCGATCCACGGACCTTTTCGGATAGTTACTTGGTGGTTTACTGGTTATTGGAGGCTTGGAAGTAGACGCAGTTCCCATAGACGCTTTAGCAGACTGTCCCCCATAGTAAGCGAATTCAAAGTTCGTAGCAATCTCAATGACTTCGTGCAAAAACCTTGAGCTGAGTTCTTTCACCTTTTTAGCAGTCTCAGCATGAAGACCGTTCTGAAAGTAGAATCACTTCTCCATTTCTGATATCTCCAATTCCGATTGAGACATCAAGTCCTGAAACGAAGACACATACTCGTGTATGGACCCATGTTGTTTCAGCTGAAATAGTCGCTCACGTAGGTTATACTCAAAATCCTTAGGACGAAAACGCTCGCGCAGTTTTGCCTTAAACAGTTGCCATGTCTTTGGCGCTCCCGCAGTTTCACAATCAGACGAGAAGGCACGATACCAGTTCAGCACAGACTTGCCTAAACTGCTTGATATCATGGTCACAAAATCGGACGTATCAGCCTCCATCACTCCTCGTTTGTTGGCGTAGTATTCTTCAGTGGCGAAGATCCACAATTCCAAGTCTTCACCAAATTTGCCTTCATACGTAGGAGGATCTTTCTTCCGTCTGTCTCCTTGGGAAGCAAGCAGGTACTCAAAACGACTATTTGCCTGCTGCATTTGCATCTAAAACCGGGTTTGCATCTGCGTCTGATACATTTGTTTCTGCTGTGTGATCCACAACATCAACTGCTGCATGGACATAGCTTCAGGAGCAGTTTTGGGTATATTTGACGCCGGCACTTCACTTCGAGCTTCTTGCTGGGTATTACCTTCCGTTTGATCAGCACGCGGCACTTGACGTGGCCGCGGATTCGGCGATTCACTCTCACTCGCCCTACCCCTTGTTACAGGCATTAGGAGTCTGGCAAATCGACTTTTCAAATGAGTGATCCGTAAAATACGGCAAAAAGAACACGGAAAGGCAATTAAAGCTCAGAAAAGTGTTTTACAACTTATTGATGCTGAGGCTTTACGCGGATAAGGCGGTTCAGCTTGGCAGCAATGTTGTCTTCGCAATCTAGTAGTTTGAGGAACGTTAAGTTCAGAAGGCCGTCCGCTCGCTTCTCGATCTCGTCTTCTTTCAACCAGATAGTTTCTTTACGAAACCTAGCGATAATCCGCTTAGTCTTTTTGACCTGGTTAATGAGATCGAGTTGCAATTTAGCGAACTTTTCAGCGTCCTTCTTCGTCCAAAAGAGGTCAGTGTCAACGGCAGCGAGTGGCTGAGATGGAGGCTTCAACACCGTTCCGCGTTAGCAGATACGACGAAGGCACCTTGGCACTTAACCGACTTCTAGTGGTATCCCAACGCAACAATGGAGCGTGTTAACACTACCGATCTAGGCCGGATAGACCCTTAACTGGATAGCCACAAACCACACGGCGTGGGGCGTGTCAACAACTCACAAAAAGCGTACCGGTTGATCTGCACGTTCGCAGCCTAGAGCTCCCCCACGATGTGGCTGTCTCCAAAAGCTACAGGTAAAACTCGCTTCCCACTGTGTGGCCACGAGTAAACCTGCTTGACTTGGACCGAAGCTTGACACGACAAGTGCTACTATGTAACACAAATCCATGCGCAGATCGAAGCGGAGAAGAGTGAAGAAGAGCAGAGAAGGAAGTACTGGAGACCCGAAGCTTGCGGTGCTCACCGGCACTTGCGACGAGGAATGGAAATTGAAAAGTGATTGATTGATCGGCTAGCTTAGTGTCGATGCCCACAACCATCAACGTTGGCGACAGAGATACACACACAAGTATCCAGGTCCCATCCTAAAACCTATCAATCTCAAATCCTAATTTCATCCCTATTTACCAATGAAAATCTACTTATCCTAAACGTAGCTTGAAGTCAGCTTGCCGGAATTTTCTTATAGCGTCCCGTAATCAAATATCCGGCTGGCAAACCGAATTGTTGCAAATCCACAGGATTTTCAACCAATGAGGTAGCGTGAACGTCAATGTTGACGCGGCAGTTCATTCGATAATCAAAATATCAAACTTGTTTTAGCCAATAGGATTGCAGATACAAATGTAACACATGCACCTTAGTTTACTCTAAGACAGAGTAAACAGAAGTGTGTTTGACGTGGTGGTCTTCTGCTGTCTTATTGGCAGAGCGACGACCACGTCACAGAATGTCGACACGTGTAACGGGTCTTGGGAGGTTGTACGAAGACGAAGGTTGTAGCAATGAGTGGTGCAAAACACCCGTAGACGCTAACGAGGTAGGAGAAGTCGAACGGTCACTAAAGCAGCAGAGAGAAGAGGGTCAGTCAGAAATAAGAGCTGAAAGGCAGGAGCGGGCGAGCTAGTGCCGAGATCGTTCGTAAAGAGCCGTCAGAATATACATAGTGCTTGCCAAGTTGGCTGGTATAGCTGGTAGTCACTGTCACAGTTGGGAAGTGGGTCTGAAGAAGAAGCCAGACACACTAAGAACGACCTGAAGTGAGACGTAGGCCAGCGCGGCAGTGAATCGCCCGGAGATCAGCCTGGTAGTCTTATCCCAGTGGGAGAAAGCTTACACTGGCATAGCCGCAGTCATGTAGTATTCGCCACACCGATGACTTTGATATTCTTATACGGAGTGTGCTGCTGAAAGCTTCTTGGGCCTCGTCTAAATACGCCAGCGGACGTTCAGTGTAGAACTGGCACAGCCACGTTCGATGAGGTTATGTAAACTCGTGACTTGACTCTCTTTCTGCTCGCTGATACGTGCCAGTTCTCTCGTAGACTTTGATCCAGTTGCCAATAGTCTTTATTGACTTGTGGTAAATTCGAGCGAGCTCCTTACGCGAGTTCCCAAGGCAGTTAAAGCCATACAGACAGTGGAACACAGTATTCGGACTGGCATGCTGACTTATCACTGCTGCTTCCACTTCAGTTGAATATACAAGACTAGTAGCTTCCAGTTCCATATCTTGACCACTAATGTTAATCTAACGAAGCATTTGAGGCATAAATTTGCCCTGAACGTACAAGACGTCTGCAGTTAGCGTGCCGTCGACCACCTCGATCTCGTCGGTCTTCCTCCTTCACCTCCTCGGTCCCCTGACGCCGGCAACTTTCAGTTTTGGCCAATCAGCGTCGAGGCTGCGCGATTAGGCAATAGAGCAGGAAGTGTAAACTTCGTCAAGAACGACAATACTTTATTGAAAACCAAGTGTCTGTTGAAAGATAATTGACCTAGGTCTGGCATATTGCGCTTGAACATACGGAGACACACGAGAGCGATGCGGCCGTGCAGCCGCTGCGCCCCAGTCATGGCCACAATGAAGAAGACACAGCCGGAACGCTATTTAAAGCTCGAGAAGCAGGCTCAACGTGCAAGGTTTGACCCTGCAGAAGCATATCCCGGTGTAAACATGCAGAAACGACGGAGGATGAGGTATCGACAGTGGAGCCGTCGCGACTGCTGGTGCTACTGTATCAGGCACTCAATTGCAGGTAATGACGAGCTTTTGGAAGTTGGTAGGAAGATTAATAGTGATTTTTCTGTTGTAGGGGCTGGTGGCACCTGGAGAAGACTTTGATTTGTTCCGTGGTGGAGCGAAGGAGAAAGTAGTAGAACGATCCGAGAAGCTCATGCGCGCGCAAACTCGCAGGCAAGATCAAGTTCAGTAAGACGTCGATGCCGCAATGCGCACAGTTTTAGTCGTGATGGACGAATGCTTGTGACTGGGTGGGAAGCTTATTCAGGAAACTCCTGGCTTGAGGATCTCGTCCTTGGCGACGATAGCGTAGCCCAGAGCAGTGATGTTGTGTTCGCGACTGAGACAAAGCAGACGAGTACCAAATGGATCAGCACATTGACATCGCGAGACTTCGTTTTACTGGTCATTGTATCTCTTCGTGCCCGGATGGTTTAAATTTAAACCATTTGGCATTTTCTCAGGAACCAGGTGGTTTCCGATGGATCTAAGAACACCAATGAAATGCTGAGATCACGGCGCGTCAAACAAAAAAAGAGCACTAAAAAAGCTCAGTAGGTAGTTCAACAGGCGAGGAAGTTGGCGCTGACACACTGAAAAAGGCCACGTTAGTCCGCGGGTACGAGAAAGGGCGCGAATGGTTGACGACGCAGCAGCTCCAGCAACATACAAGCCTCTTGTGCACGAGTACTTTCGCCATGACGGCTTCTGCGTCGCCAATAGCACAACCTTCGCTAGTCACATATCACCGCTGGATGTGTTTTCGCTGTTTCTGACCCCTGCAATGCTCGAAACGATCGTTGTAAACACGAACGCGTATGCAAGGGCTAAGCAAGCCAAAAGTTGGAAAAATATCAATTTAGATGAACTACAAACGTGGATTGGAATCGTTATTTTCATGGGAATTCGTATTACAAAACTCAATTAATTGGATATCGTACCTGGATGCCAATTTTCTGTTGGCTGTTGGATACAACGATCATTAACACATTCAGCTATTACCAATTTACCTGTGCTAGAATTGAGAAACAGCACTGTGTCATCGCGCTTTTAGACAGAATTTGGCGTGGCAACTAATTTCTAAGTCACCAAAGACGTCTGAGGACCCAGTGCAGCGTATGCATTTGCCTATCTTTCGTCAACAGCGAATACAGTGTGCCGTTTGTATTAAAAGAGGTGAACGGCGTCAGACTGCCGTGGTTTGTACTGCTTGCAATACAGCTTTGTGCTTGTCGTCACACCGGAATTGCTTCGTCTAGTTTCACACGCGATTTGAACCAGGTCATCCCTCTAGTGCTGTCGATTTTATATCCGCTGCATAAACTAGACAAACTTAATATAAGATTTTGTATGGCAACAATGCGTACCATCCTACCGGGCACGAAGAGATAGGCCGATTAATTGCGTCCAATCTTCCAGATATCGTTTAAGTGCGATTCTTTGATGTAGCGTTTGTATGCATTTATCAAAATCGGGGGCTAAATTGCGTCCACTCGCTGACAAAAGCGGCGTATAAGAGCAAACGTTCAAGCAACTTTCGGGCAACGTAAATCAACCTTTGTCAAATTTTCCTCAGTGGTACACCTGCCTCTATTAACCCCCCCCAGACCGGATGTAGCATAATTCTACATAGCCTTTCTCACTAAACTGAACATATTCAGTTTAACAATCATTTGACTTAAAGTTTGTATGCCTGTCCTTTCCCCCGTCCACGGTCTATACAAACGTTTAGATAACCATTTGATTCGTTTCCGTAAGCGTCTTTTTATTTTCACTGTTCATAGACTGGTATATGTCTATTTTCCAAATATATGATTCCGTAGGTTCCCGGGAGTCTGCGTTCTGATTTGTATCAACTTTCAAAAGGAATCAGCCAGTGAGTGGTTCTCAGCCGTCGTCTCGCCTGCCGTTTTGGAATCCGCCTCATTCCGGAATTTGAGCGAGCAGTGCGCAAGCAGACCAAGAGAACAATGATGAGGCCATTAGGTAAGGTGTTACGCGATAGTGAAGTAACTGGACGCGACCTGTCGTTCAAGTCGGTGTGGAAAGAGCTCAAGGGTCAAGGTTGGTACCGCAAGCCCCCACCACGGCGCAGCCTTGATGACCGCTACTTCTACATCAGGCCTGGTGGTAGCACAACCGGGTCGGAAGGCGTACATTTTTTCGTGGCGAAGAGGCTGTGCTAGCGTACTATGCGAACGATATGTTTCAAAGGTTTGTGCTGATATTTATGAAATGCTAACTATTTATGTCTTCTATCTCTTTATTTGCAGTGTTGCGCAGCCGTTCCCGCCTTTGTGGTACTTGTGGCATTCATAGTACTGCTCCTGGCGATGCGCAGATTGCTGCGGCTGCTGAAGTTGTCCGACAAAACTATCTAGCTGACATTGAGGCAGCCGAGGCTCGTGAACGAGCTCGGGCTAGTCAACAGTCAAATAATCAACCTGTTACAACTCAAGCTACCAATATTGAAGCATCTACTTCGTCAAGCGATTTGGTGACACCTGTTCAAACATTTGCCGCTCAAGTTTCTACTATTCCAACAATACCTGTCCAACCATCTTATTCGGAAGCTATTCCTACTCAAGCTAGTACTGTGCCTCCTACAATTACCGGAGGCGAGCCTGCTCAAGCTACCGCTACACACACAGCGGCACCGACTACACCTGCTCGGCGTTCAACGAGACGTTCATTGGAGTTGTCGGCGACGTCTCCTGATGTCGAAGTCAGCGACGAGGATAGCACAAGCGCTCATCCATCTGATGCAGATGAGGACAACGGTATGTTGCATATTATGTTGCATGTTAGTCTGCATACTATGCTGCACAATATGCTGCATGTAATGATGCATATTATGCTGAATACTAATTGTTTTTCCTCTTGTAGATGACGATGAAGCCGAAGTAGTTGCTCTTGGTAACGAGTTATTGGCGGATAAGGATGACGATTTGAATGCGATGGATGGAGGTGCTAGTGGTTACTTTGAAAGTATCGGTTCGGGTGATGAAGCTGAAAAAGATGACGTTGAGACTGGTGAATGCGATTCGAGTGAAGATGTGGAGGTACATTGCTTACCAGAAGATGTTAGTGATGATCCAGAAGAAACGGAGGCCGAAATTGCAGCTGAAGTTCTCTTTGCAGAGAATTTTTTGCAGAGTATTGGGGGGGAAGATCAAGTACTAGCTGGAAATCTGACAGATCCTGTGTTGCGGAGCATGACAGCTACGGGGTAGGAAGATGTTGAAGAACCTGATATCCACGAGCACTTGATGTCTCCATACGAACCTGTCGATGATTCGAGAAGCTATCCTGGACTGCGGCAAAACTACTCAGGACCAACCGCTGAGGTCTTTCGGCATGGTGACTCACCGGTTGCTCTATTTTTTTATTTTTTGCCGGTGGCGCTATGGCAGCATATCGCAACTTGTTCCAATGACTACCATCGCGAGATGTTGCCTCGGCGAATTGATGATGCGTACCAGCGCTATCGGAAGAAACAACGACGGAATTTGGACCTGCCACGCAAGACACGTCGCGATGTTCAGCATGAAATGGAAACAATGAAACCAATTCATGCCTCATGAGCTTTGCAGATTCACGGGGCCGTTGGTGGCAAGGACAATTGCACCAAACCACGAAAAATTATCCAACCACTGGAAGACGACTGATGTTGGTGCGATTTCACGCGGGAGTTTTGGTTCTGTTCTTTCACGCGACCGCTTTATGGAGATCTCAAGAAACCTCCATTTCAATTCGAACAGTGATCCGCGAGCTCAAACGGATCGTGCTTGGAAAATCAGAAAGGTGGTGGAGGTTCTCCAAAGAACATTTTCTCGTGGTTACATTGCACCAGCACACTTAGCGTTTGATGAAGCTGTATTACCGAGTCGTTCGTCTTTCAACAAGATGCGCGTGTACTTGAAGGACAAGCCCCACAAGTGGGGCACAAAGCTCTTCATGTTGTGCAGTGCGGTCACCGCGTACTGCATTCGGTATTTTTTTGGCGTTTATTTTTCTTTGTGTTGTATTATGCAGTTTATATTTCTAATTTCTGTTGCTACATGCTACATATGGACAGGTTTGAAGTGTACTGCGGCAAGAAGCAGCATGCAAGTGACGCTCACAAACCTGACATGAAGTCTGGACCTGCTGCTGTAGTGAGAAATCTGTTGGAAGTGTTTGGGCGAGATGCACGCAAGCAAGGAATGAGATTAGTTGTCGTAGATCGCTTTTATACGTCGGTGGCGCTGGCGATTCAGCTGTTGCTAATGGGATTCTATTGTGTCGGCACTATCATGACCAATCGACTTGGGTACTGCAAGCAAGTTATCGAGAAGAAAAAAACAAGACCTGAAGCAATTCCGCGCGGTTCGTGCAAGATTTCTCGTTCAAAGTTGGTTCCCGACATGAAAGCCATCAGCTGGTGGGATTCACGGCCAGTACACTTCCTTTGTACTGGCGGCAGCACCGAGATGGATAGAGTTGTGCGCCAGGATTGTGGTGAACAGGTTGAAGTACCGTGTCCGAGGGTGGTGAAGGACTACCACGCCTTCATGGGGGGCGTGGATGTCCACGATCAGTTGCGCTTGCAACGATACTCTCTCCAACGTGCACTCCGCTTCAAGAAGTATTACAAGTCACTGGTGCTCGGTTTGATTGACTTAGCGATTGTCAATGGCTATATCATTCACAAGGACTACCACAAAAACAAGTAGTCAAAACCCTTGACACATGTGAAGTACATGATAAAGCTCCACCTTCAGCTTTGTCAACTCCACGCCACAGACATGTACGAGGGTAATACATTTGGAGCCCCACAGCCTTCCACTGCATCTCGCTACGAACCTCTTCCAGTTGGCGCAGACAAGCGGTCTCAACATTCTGCTCGTCAAGTTGACGAGTGGCGTAACGCAAGCACACAGCCGAAGAGACGTCAGCGCGCTTGCAAGGTTTGTTCAACATTACGCACAGATACTCAGCGTGCCTCTACAACGTCGTACTTCTGTGGTGATTGCAGTGGGTGGGGCCAATATTCCTCTGCATGCGCGCTCGTCGCAAGGTTCGAGAGGTGGCTATGACGTGTTGGGATATCTGTCACCAGGAGTGGGCCAATGGAAAACTAATCCCAGTGGAAGATGCCAAGCCAATTCGAGTCCGTCGCAAAGTCCGAGTGACTGATCCTGGAACATCATCTACGCCTGGGACTCCAGCTTCAGGCAAGAGGCGCCGCACCAGTCAGTAGGGACTAAAATGCATATTAGAGTGATCATAAGATGCATTTATGCATGGTAAATCAATTACTTTTGAAATCGTCCAACTCATGTTACTGTAGCTTTCGTTGAACTTGGTGATGGTTTACCTGTTTTCACGTATTCCCATCTCGAGTAGGAGCATGTGCAACTACTTTGTACACGCAATTGAGCGTATTAAGTGATTGCTGCACCAGCTGTAACTCTACCGATCTATTGTATTTTGAATTTTGTATGGTACATAGAACCCATGTGTACGCATCATTTGCTTGTGTCACACGTAGGGATGACACCCCAACTTTGTGTGTGAGTTTTTATATGTGAAGTTCTGAACACTAAATTTCTGAAAATGGGAACTGGAGAGTAGCTGTTTCTGTTCCGCAGGTTTGGTGTGGTGTCCTGTCACTCTCCGCGATACGTTGCATTATTCAGCTCGAAGACGCAAATTGCATACGAATATGCAGTTTGTATTCTACTTTAGCACGACTTTTTCACTGACCTGCCTCTAGTACCATACCCTAAACATTTTTATATACAAACATCAAGTCTAATTATATAGCATATGCAGTTTAGATGTTCCTTGGACCTCCCGGTCTGGAGGGGTTGATAATTCTGGTACAATGATTGTGTATGCCATGGACGAAAATGACGCCGAAGATGAGCAGGATCCAGCAGAGAAACAGTATGTGCAGCTCAAAGGAGAACGGATGGCAACTATACGATGACGGAGATCCATTACCACAATGGTGGCATTGATCCGGGCGGAATTGTGAGCCCGTTGTCGCTGCTCGATCGCTCTTACCACTGGGATTCTGCTGTCTGCAGGCGTAGGCATCTGCCTCGGACAGCTCTCAGCTGTTCACTCGTTCATCGAGGCCACGACTGTAGAGAGTATGAGTCTGCTGGCGGGGGTTGGCTTACTCGCCATGATGTATCCTCCCCTCGCTAACGTGCACTGGGAAGTGGTGACGTCTCTGTTCCGCGACTGGCGTCTGCTGGTGCTCACTAGTTTTCAGAATTGGGTGGTCAGACCATTTGTCATGTTCCTGCTAGCTGCGGGCATTTTCCACAACGACACAGGATTCATGGCTGGCTTCAGTCTCGTGGGCTGCTCTCGCTGCATTGGGATGGAGGCGACCTCGAGTATGGAGCAGCTCTCATCGCTGTGAATTCGGTCTGGACAATAGCGCTGTATTCGTTCTACGCGAGGTTTTTCCTCAACACGATGCCGAGTGCAATGGGGATCAACGGTGACTCTCAAGGACAAGAAGACCTCCATATCTCCGTGAGTCAAGTGGCTTGTAATGTCGGCATTTACGTGGGGATTCCATTCGCTTAGAGGGTGGCTCGTGTAACCCCTCCACACCATGTCCCAATACTGAAGTCACTATTATTAAGCTGTCGATGCACTCATGCTCTGTAGTTGTATTTGTCAAACATCTTTGGGTTTGCAAATTACGCCATCTTGTCAGCCATCTGTGACTCTGGAGACCAGGCGAAGCTCAAGGCATATTGCCGCTATGAGTTGTATTCCCCAAGACCTCTCGATTGGTCGATGGGTGTATGGAGGTTCGTCACGACTTTGATTCAAAGTTTGTGTGCAAGGCGATCGGTGTCATGCTGGAGCGGCGACTCAATTGCACAACAATCTGTCCTGCCTGCGACTACCGCAGAATCTGCGGGTGTACATATACTGTAGATCGGCATCGCCCAATGCAATGCTAGCACCATTAGCGTTGTAATGATGTTTGTCATAGTTGAATCGTTGGTCTGATCGAGCTGCAAATTCACAGACCACGCCGCGAAAAGTTACGGTGGAGGCGGCATCACTGAAGAAAACGCTAGCCAAACTGACAACGAGAATACTGATTGAAGTGTGCTCGACTGGAGTTGAGAGTTCGTGGTTTTCGTGCTTGTCGTGGTACCTCAAGCTATTTTTTCCATGTTAAAAATCTTTACTTCTACCTGGTCTTCAGCATCGTACGATTGTGGAAGTTCCATGTCCCCGCCATACGATCGTAGACTACGACTCGTAGTCGGTTGAAGTGGAAATCCGAAGCACTACCCAGCAGTATTACCATATACCGCTTGTTGTTTACCAGATACTTCTACATCAGTGATCAACAACCAACAACCAACAACCAAAAAAGTGAACTGTAGTTCTTCCATTCAGTTTTGTTTCTTACGTACTCAAAAATACTTTGCCTACCCTCTTTCATTGCCATTGTTGGCGGTGAGCACTAGACCTAGCGCATTGCTTATCAGTTTTCACCACTAGTGCGACGAGTTTTTCAGGGTATGGCAGGGCCGGGGCCGGTCTAAACGGAGCTGTTGATACAGCGAGGTTTCTTACACTCGCCTTCCAATGCCATGGTTCCTGCGCCACACCGCGTTGGCTGCATCACGCTTCGCTTTCTTGCTTGCTTCTATGCCCTTGTTGACGATGGCTATCCACGCTTCGTGCTGTTTTTCTGTGAGCCTTACGGTACCCTTAGAAATCTCAGAGAAAGAAAGCCCCCAACTTCTAGCCAAGGCTTTAAGCTGGTCCGTGTTTCCCCCGCGTTCCTCATCGAGGTCATCGAGGTCATCGGAGTCAGGCTCTTCGTATCTCCTCAGAAGTCGCTGACTCGGGCCATCACCCTCCACCGTGGAGATCTTGGCCTGGTTGGAATCCATGGTCACAGCGATGGCCTCGCTTGCGAAGAGGAAGGACGCCGCGGCAACTACCAAAATTTGAGAGAGACGCATGGGGTTCGTTCGTTGCTGGACTCGAAGGCTTGATCAGAGGAAAGCAAAATGCAAAGTGAGGATCGAAACAGATATGCATCAAAGGTGCCGCCTTAAAATACGTAACAACGTACTATGTCCTACGACACGTTGTTCTAATCTGTAGTAGCCACCTCGACAGTGCGAAACGACAAAGTATCGCTGTCCTTGTATACATATTCAAAGACTCGGATCCTATTGAGTATACTCTGAACGTGCCGTCTGTACCAGCGTTTGAATTGCCTACAAGTTGTGGGCCACACAACAACGGGGGTGACGCATGCGTTCTGCACGACCAGCTGTGTGTGTTTTGTCAAGTTGTTAACAATGATAAATGCTCAGTAGTACTATCACTATTGGGTGGTTCATGATATCACAACATTTGCTCGCATCAAATGTGAATGAAGTACAAAATAGTTTTGTGTTGCAAAATATTCAACATCATGGTTTCCAGTTCAGGCGTCTTGCCCTCCCGAATATCTTGTAATTCGAAGAAATACCATAAAATAGCAACCAGATTAAGTTTTGTACAAACTATATTTCTCCGTAGAGGTACCAACGTTAAGATAATTGCGACATAAATGCACCAAAAATGCATAAATGTGTAGTAAATATAACATGTGATTTTAGGAACCACCAGTGCTGTCGACCGCTATTAATAGAAGTCGATTGCGTTAGACGTCCAGTTACCGTAATCTAGGCGTCATCCCGCAAATCACAAGAATGGAATAAGTTCAAGAGTCGACGCCGAGCACCCGCTAGAAGTCGATTGCGTCAGACGTCCAGTTACCGTAATCTAGGCGTCATCCCGCAAATCACAAGAATGGAATACATTCATAGTAAAATCAATTGTATAGTCAGTTCAATCATCGCAATTACAATGTCTGTCTACACTGCTCAGCATTGTTGTAGTCCTAGCAAACCTCTCCAACGTCAATATCAAGCCATGAACGCGCCGGTACGTCTACCAGGCTATCTTCCACCTCCTGCAGCTCCACAGGATTGCTCGGTGTGCTATAGCGTTTTTGTTACCATTGCCGTGATATGAGTTTATTCAAGCTTCCAGCGTCGAATGACGCGCGTTTTAGACTTGTAGGATGTAGAATTGGGGTTAATTCTTGACCAAAATATGTGAACAACAATCGAAAAAGCGTTTATATCATAAAATGAAAGCACAATAGCCTTGAATGCAAACGTATCCGAGTGTAGTTTATGCTGGATCCGCTTGCGTCCTCCCCCATGTATTTCGAGTCACCCCGTCATGATTTACCGATGTGTGTTAGTTCATTGTAGGATGGATTCGTCGCTGCTGACCAGTGGACTGACGAGTGGTCAGTGACCACCGATCAGTCTTTGTTTGGGATGACGTTTTGCATATGACTGCAAACTAGCGCTCTGGGCATCCGCTACGTGGATGCTTAGTTTAACTTTTATTGAAACGCGTGATGTGATCTCTCGTTAAACAGTGCGTTTCCAAAATGATAGGTGCACTAATTACGTTACTATTTGGCGAGTATTTTGGTGGTACTCAATCGCACAATAAACTAATAATTGTCTTTCTACTCATCTTTTCAGCAGCCAACCACATTATCGAGGATCTATAATACTGCATCCGGTGGAGACTATCGTATGCTACTCAGACAAACAGCCAAACCACAACATCATAGATTTATAAGAATCGTGAAAACACTTACAACTTCCAATAATTCTGGAGATTTTCACAGGAGATACTTTCAGTATACGACACGTTCAGCTACATCTCACATCTTGAACAGGAATTGTCTTCCAGACACTGACTGTGACGGGGTCACACGAGCACCTTGCGTAGCGGACGCGTGATATTAAGAGTATACAAACTCTAAGTGAACCGCAGTTCACTAGTCCCTGGTCTTAGGGAACTTAATAGTCAGCGTAGATTTAAGACTGATTTATTTATGATTAATTAGGTCATTTGGCCTGTAATACAAATTACTAGTTAACTATAATTTATCCTATATATGCATATAAAGTAGGTCAAATGCTATCGGTTGGCACCCGGCCTACGTGGCAGTAGTATGGTCCACTCCACCCATGACTGAGTACCTAAAACGAATACCCCCAGAAGTATATTTACTTCTAGAGACGGTACCCTTTCTAGGGTACCCCTTCATGTAACCCCGTTACATCCTCCCCCACTTAGGTTGGAAACACCCCCAACCAATGAGGAGCTAGGAAGAGAGCACCGCTCTCTTTCCTTCTCTTGTTGATACCCACCGACGAGCCACCGTCGTAGCTTTGTGGCTTCATTAATCTTTTCATCGCTTTCAAGACACTCGAGGTTCCCCCGTAATCCTCTTTGAAGATGCCCCGGAAGGCAAGCACCCACGGCGCTTCGGCGCCTTCCAAGTCTAAGACCGCGAGGTCGAAGACTGCCAAGGTGAAGTCGAAAGATAAGGCCACTCCGCGCCCGAAACGGCTTCCGAGACAGCCAGTAAGCTTACCGCTGCTGCTGCCACTCAAGGAGGGAGCCCGCAACGTGGTCGCTCGCGTTCTTGTCGCCCGGCGACATGCCGAACCCTCGGTTCGCCTATCGGGACCACAGTCCTGGGGCGGAGTCCCCTAACTTTGGCATCCCAATGATAACGGGATCGGAGTCCGACGAGGACACCACAGGATCCACAAAGGATCCTACTCCTGCACAGGACGCTTAATCGCTACTCGGCAACTCCACTCCACCATGGAGGAACTTAGACAGCAGTCTAAGTCCAACGTTCATGATGAGCGCGGGTACGATTCCGTCAATCCTGGAACCGTACACCGTAAGGCGGCTAAGAAGCCACGGGCTAATTAGGCCTCCCTGATCCCAGATCTTAACAGCCTTCGAGCAGTCAACCCGGAGCCGGTCTTCCGGCTCCCACGAGTTCTGAGACAAGGGATAACCTCGCCACTTCACAAGCAGCTGGCGCTTCCCAGTGCGCGCCGCTCTCGGAAGATTCACTCAAAATGGAAGTGGATCTCCCCATTCCGATCAAGAAGAACAGGTGGAGCCCGCCGAATTCCGGCTTCTGTCTTGAAGGAGCTTCGACGAGGCTTAGACGCTCTAAGCCATGAGGTGCATGGTCGGATGCCCTTTTATGAGCCGCAGGGGTACCCGTACCACTCGGCTTATGGGTATAGTTCTTACCCAAGTTCTTCCCACTCGGTACCGTCATACCCTTCGTATGACTCGCGTGAGTACCAGTCTGTTTATCACTCACAGACTCCGACACCGGCAGCTCCGGTTGTCCAGAGAGCTCAGCCTCGTTTCGAGGAGGTGAGTTCTCACCTTGGTCTTCCTCCATCCGAGAAGGAAGACCCAGCGGATCGTGATACCGCTTAAGACGCCCCACGTAGAACGTCGAGTGCGTCGCCATTGACTTTGGGAGGTCAATGGTATACGCCGCGCCATGTCTGGCCAGGACCGCAAAGGGTCCAATGAAGCGATGCTTCAGCTTGCTACTCCCAATGGAGCGAACCAACGTTAACGGTAGGTTCTTAGTGTTTAAGAGGACCAAGTCCCCAACCGTAAACACGGATAAGTTTCCTCTACTTTTCTTGTCAGAGTACTCCTTCTGTTTGTCTTGGGCTAACGCCATTGCGTCTCTAACCTGGCTGATTAACGTCAGCCTGTCATCTATGAATGACGACAATTGTCTTTTTAAAGACTCTGGCTCGATCTCCGAGACCTGGGAGGAAAAGGCTTTCCGAGCCTCTCCCCCACTTACGATGGAGGCCACGGTGCCTCCCCGCAAGGTTAGCGGCACCTGGGGGTGTCGTAACCCATTCAAGTAGAACGGGGTAAACCCCGTTGATGCGTGTACCGCATTGTTGAGTGCAAACTCAACCATAGGAAGCTGATCCGACCAGGATCGAGGTGCTTCCGCACAGATACTGCGCAGAGTATCTTCGAGCACGCAGTTGACGCGCTCCGTCTGACCATCTGTCTGCGGATGGTCCGCAGTTGACATCGTCAACTTAGTTCCTAACAATTGGAACAGGGTGTCCCAGAACGCACCCGTGAAACGCGGGTCTCTGTCCGAGACTATGGTCTCTGGTAGGCCATGATAGCAAAACACGCTATCTTGGAACAGCTGTGCAGCCTGTTTCCCGGTGACCTTGTCACGTACCGGAGCAAGATGCACCATCTTGCTCAAACGGCAGACAAACACCAATATGCCGGTGTTGCCCTTGTCATCGGTCGGCAGGCCGAAGACGAAGTCGAGACTCATTGACTTCCAGCAGTCCGCTGGTACTGGTAGGCTCTGCAGTGGAGCCGAGGCGTGGCCCGAAGGCTTCACCCTCTGACATGTTTCACATGTCTTGACATAGTGTGCCACCCACTTATACATGCGGGGCCACCAAAATGTCTGAGAGACCATTTGGTAGGTCTTCTCCCGGCCAAGATGTCCACTTAGAGGCGCATCATGCGCCTCCAGAAGTATGTCATACTTCAGATCCTCGTCGTTTGGAACGACAACCCGAGGAGGATCCCTAGGGTCTACTCTGTAATGGAGTAACCCATCGGCCAGCTCATAACGATGGAGCTGTGCCCGCTGTCGAGGCGAAAGCCTGTCGACATTGGCGTCCTTGCCATCGGACAAGAACTGCATCAGTGGTGTGTAGTTCTCGTCCTCCTGATACGCCAAGCGTATCTGATCATATAGATCTGTCGTGGCCCGACTGACATGAGCTAGCTCATAGTCAGGTCGACGCGACAATGCATCGGCAAGCACATTCAGCTTGCCCGGCTTGTATTCGACGCGGAAGTTGTATTCCGCGAAGAATGACAGCCACCTCGCCATCCGCTGTGACAGATGCGGCGAGTTGGTGGCAGTCCGCAAGGACGCGTGATCCGTATAGATCACAAAGGGCCTCGTGCCCAAGAGATGAACTCTAAACTTGACAACAGCGTACTTCATTGCAAGTAACTCCTTGTCATGAACGGGATAGTTCCGTTCGGCAGCCTTCAGCTGCCTGGACTGGAGGAGACGACACGTTCGTGTCCCTCATCGTCCTTCTGCAACAGCGCACAGTCTATTGCATAGTCAGAAGCGTCACAGACGACGCTAAATGACTTGTTTTCGTCCGGCAAGGCCAGGACTGGCGCTTGCTGTAAGCTCGCCTTGATGCTGTCAAAAGCATCCTGGTGCTGTTTCTCCCAGACCCAGTCGGCATCCTTCTTTAAGAGATCCGACAAGGGTCGAGCTAGTTCAGCGTACCCTGCGCTGTACTTGTGAAGATAGTTGGCTAAGCCCAACCACTTCCGGAGGTCCTTCTGCGACCTCGGGGTTGGCCAAGCCGCTATGGCCTTGACCTTCCCTGAATCGGCGCGTACGCCGACCCTGCTGACAAAGCAGCCGAGGACTTTTATCTCCTCAGCTGCAAAGACGCACTTGTCGATGTTGGCATAGAGCTTGTTAGCCCTCATGACCTCAAACACTCGACGGAGGTGCTTCAAATGCACCTCCATAGCCGTCTGGCCGCCTTCGGCACGGCTATGGACGAACATGTCGTCGAAGTACGTCTGTGCGAACGTACGCAATGGTCTAAACAATTGTGTGACCAAGCGATTGAACATCGCTGGGGCATTCGATAGCCCTTGTGGCATCACTAGCCACTCCCAGAGCATCCCGCTCGGGGTGCTCACTGCGGTGAGAGGAATGTCACTCTCCCGCATCAGGATCTGGTAGTATCCGTCTACCAGATCAAGGGCACTGTACAGCGTACAGCCCGACATGTTGTTCAGCAACACATCCTTGCGAGAAGCGGCGTCTGTGCCGGTACCGTCGCATTGTTCAGCTTGTTGTAAGCGTGAACCAGACGCCACTTCCCGTTCGGTTTCCGAACGCAGAAGGTCGGCGTCGAGTGCGGGGACTTCGACTCCCGCACCATGCCCGACTTCGCCTTCTCGGCGAAGAAGGCATCTATGACCTCGCACTGCTCGCGAGGTAGAGGCCACTGCCTCGTGACACAATACTTTGTGCCAGGCACGAGGTCAATCTCGTGCCGTACTCCCCGATCCGGCGGGAGTTGGGATGGTGGGTGCTTCGACACCACATCCGAGTATTCCTTCACTAGAGGATACACTGGGTCCTCTGGGTTCTTGAGAATCTCAGAACCCAAGCGCGTTGCGCGCTGTTTCGCGAACCCCTCCAGGACATCCTCGTCCATTACGGAGGAAGAGTTCAATTCTTCAGGAGAGGTCTCCGGCTTCAGAAGCACCATCTCCGCAATCTCTCCGGCCTTCAACTCGGCCAGGAAGTCCTTCATGGACAATTCCTCGAGGTTCAGCAGTGCTGACACCTCTGGCAGTGCCTCCAGATGGACGGCTCCTGCCTAAACTTGACGACCGGACACGCCGTCGAAGACATGGCATTGCTCTTCGACCGGCCGTGCCGGTGGAGTCTCAGACTCCGAGTGTGGTACTTGGTTATCCACACGGGAGGTGCTCAACGACACCTCCGCACTCGTACTGGTCTTCTTGACCCCGCGTGGAACTACGTTACCCACGCTAGAGACGCATACTGCGCTCTCGATCTTCTTCTCGGTCTCTTCGACCTCGTGTGGAACTATGTTACCCACACCTGAGGCCCTCTCAGCGTCCTCCCCAGCAGCCTCAGCTGCTTGCGGACCTATGTTACCCGCTTGCGGAACTACGTTACCCACCTGTGGACCTATGTTACCCACTTGTGGACCTATGTTACCCACATAGGAGACGCCTATAGCGCTCTCCTCAGCAGCCTCTGCTGCTTGTGGACCTAAGTTACCCGCCTGGTCAGTGCCGTCCGGCACTGCCACAGTCGAAGCCCATACGGCGCGACGACTCTCAGCGTTGGGACTTGCCGTCGTGGCAATCCCACACGCTTGGCAATGAGCCTTGGTCTCACGACCGGTTGCGAGGCTCATCGCAACATCTTCACTGGAGTCAGTGACTCCCAGTACTTCTTCGGGCGCATAAGCGCCTTGGCGACCATCCCTGGCGCCCCAGTCCCGGACAGAGGTGGGAACATTACTCACCAAAGCTCTGTCGGAGACTGCGGGCCGGCTAGTCCCAATGGCTTTGCCGCGCCAATCGATCCAGGGCTCGTGCTTTTCGAGCCACGGCATGCCCAGGATCAAGTCGTACTTGTCCATGTCTAGGACAAGGAACGACTCCGTGCTGTCAAAGTCTTCAAACTTTACAGCCAGGTCTATACGGACCCCAGGTACGTTAACCACCGTACCATCGGTCAGTCTCACCGAGACCTGGCCCCTGCCTTTGCTTTCTCGCAAAGCATCGGCATACTTGTCGCCATTCCGCGCGACCGTCTGGCGTCGAGCAAAGTTCGTCGACGCCCCAGAGTCAATCAGGACGCTAAAGGGATCTCCATATCCCCGTACACTCGCGTGTACCACGAGCAGTCCGCCGCTGCTCTTTCTCGTCTCGAGAGCACCCATGCTATCAGGGGCTAAGCCTCCATGGCGTGCGCCATCCGCACTCCTACCATGGGGACTTAGATCTTCCCCAGTAGGGCGCCCCGCCCCTGCTGGTGACCCCAGTTCCCCTGGCTCTTGGGTCGTGGCTTCGGCCACGGGCCCCTCGAGCCCCTAGGTTTGGAAGGGAACTTTCTTTGCCCTCCCGCAGGGCAGGCATGTGCCCGAGCTTCCCACATCCGTAGCAACGGATGGAGCTCTGTACGGCCGTACCCAGTTCCATGGGTACCGGCCCGGTGCTAGCTCCAGCTGCTGGAGCTCCTTGCACTGCGCCTGACGACGCATTGTGGCCTTGCCACACCGACGTAGGAGTACGAGCCTGTCGGTGGCTGTACTCCTCTTGGAGGGCGATCTGGATCGCCTCCTCCATAGTGTTCGCATGCACGCGGAACAACTGTGTGCGGGATGGGCCCACCTTCAGGCCATCCATGAACACGGTCACTTTGATGTGTTCAGGTAGGGGGTTCCCTGACAGAGATGCAGCGAGTACTCGCATCTCTTGGATGTACTCATGCAGCTCACGCTTCCCTTGTTTACAGGCAAGGAAGCGCGAGCGCTGGCGATACTCATAGTTCGCCGGAAGGAAGGCGGCTCTAAGCTGTTGACACAGCTGAGCCCAGGTTGTGAAACAACCCGGCGTTGTCGCTTCGCGCGTGTACGCCCAGGTCTTCGCCCGACCTCCTAGGTTGGACAGGTCGAAAGCGACCCGAAGTCGCTCGGTCGAGATTAGAGCCGCGTCCATCGCGAGCTCGACCTCTCGGACCCAGAAGTGGAGGTTCTCTCCCTCCTTCCCCTCATAAGGGTTAACCTTAAGCCTCAACGGCTTAGGTTGGGCTGGCTTCATCTCAGCCACGGGGGTTTGCAGCCCCTGTACGTGGGCGATGAGCCCTCTCTCGTACGTATCGAACGCCTCGATGCGTTCGACCTGCTCGGCCGGCGTAGCAGCCGCCAAGCTTCGGAGGGCATCTCCTCCAAAGATGCCCACCATCTTCCGGACCGACTCAAACTGAGAGTCGGTCAAATGAGGGAACTCCCCTCTATCCATCCTGGCTTACCTTGTAGGAGCCACAGAGGATTCAGGTAGTCAATCTACCCGCGTAGGCGTGGATTGACTACAAGTGCTACCAAGTGTGACGGGGTCACACGAGCACCTTGCTTAGAGGAAGCGTGCTATTAAGAGTATACAAACTCCTAGTGAACGACAGTTCACAAGTCCTGGTCTTAGGGGACTTAATAGCCAGTTTAGAGTAGATTTTTTAGACTGATTTATTTATAGTTAATTAGGTCCATTTGGCCTGTAATACAAATTACTAATTAACTATACTTTAATCTAATTATGCATATAAAAGGTAGGTTTAATGCTATTGGTTGGCCCTCAGCCACCGAACCTACGTGGCAGTAGTGTGGTCCACACCACTCCAACAGAGTATTAAAACAAATACCCACAGAAGTATATCTACTTCTAAAGGCGGTACCCTTTCTGGGGTACCCCTTTCATGTAACCCCGTTACAGGTTCGGTCTCAAAATAACGAGGAACCTGGTCCCTATTAACGATATTTCGAGGCTGGATATCGTGCTTTTCGATAAGATAGTGAGACGTCTGCAAAACGTCACGACACATTTGTGGTGTGTTCTCTGGAAGCGTGCCAGTTGTAGTTTGGCGACGGAAAGCAACTTTTTTCTGGTCTTGAATCTATCGAGTCATCTAGAAGATGCAGTGAAGCAGTTGGCTCTGTCTCCATGCATCTCATTATAGATGTTTCGAGCGTGCAGCTGGATGTAGCTGTCCTTTACTCGAAGTCCTTTCATGTTGCGTGTTGTGACCCACTCGGGAAGCCGTTCCTCCAGCTCAGGGTGAGCAGGCTACCGCAGGGGTCCCGATTATGGCATGGTCTTTTCAATAATTTCTCATGAAATCATAAATATATTTATTTTCTCGGATACCTGTGTACAATAAATAATTTATTGGCTTTGGGAATCATCCTCCATAATTTCGAATTAAACCTCTTTACCATTATGGGCACCTCACAACCAGCCAGACTTGCTCGGAAAGGAAATCGTCTCGCAGACCAACCGTTTGCTATAACACGATTCTGCCACGTCTGACAGGCGCTCTAACTTTTCAATTTGAGCCAAGCCTAAGCTCTCTCCTCCGCCCCCAAACCGCAATGGTCCTCGCCCCACGCCCCCACCACGCCACTTTCACCCCAGCCCAAGTTGCGGGGTTCTACTACCGTCCGTGCCGTGACGACATGGACGAGACCGGCCCGGAGTACTTTCGCTGTCGTTGCGGCACGGTGCGGAAGCAGACTCGACGTAACGGCTACACGAACCTCGTGCAGCACGTGCGTCGAGAGCACCCGGACTTTGAAGCTGTGATGCTGGCTGCTTCTACAGCTGACACCGGCTCAATGCTGAATTACGTTCGCCGCTCAGCTCAGATTGTGTACGGCTGGCTCGACTGGATCGTCAAAAATAACCTGCCCCTGCACTTCTGCGAGAACCAAGCGGCGAGGCGGTAAGCTCTACATTACGGCTTTTAACTATGATACCTAATTTTAGTCTGACTACTTTTGTGACCCGCAGTTACTCCAATTTGGACCCAATCTGTGTCGAGACTCTTCTACGCGCCATGGAAGGAGTCACAAGGATTGTGGAGCGCCTCATCGCCGCCGAGATGCCCGCCAGATTTGGGATCATCTTCGACGGCTGGAGCCACGCGTCGGAGCACTTCATCGCCGTCTTCGCCTGCTACGAGGTGGACGGCGTGATGAAGGCCCCCCCCTGTGCATGGCCCCCCAACTCGACACACTCGACGAGGATCTCTCTGCGCGCGGGCACTACGAGTTCCTAGCCGATATGCTGCCCCGCGATTTCGGTAAGCAGATAACTGATTGTTTGTTCTTGGTGGGCGATAACTGCGCCGTAAACAGGCTTCTGGCAACGCGCATGGGGGTTCCCCTAGTGGGATGCGCCAGCCATCGGCTGAACCGGGCTGTTCAAGCCGACATGCAGCAGCATGAAGAAGAGCTGGCCACTGTTCAAGCCTTAATGGTGAGACTTCGGACGCTCAAGCAGTCGGCAAAGCTCAGGTAAGTTATTGTGTGTGATACCAAATATTGTTTTATTCACAATGTTATTTTCTGTATAATTTGCGTAATATTATGTAGGCAGAAGACCACGCTTCGCCCCGTGATTCGGCAAGACACAAGATGGAGTTCGGCGTTTTTAATGGTGAACCGGTATTTTCGTCTCCTGGAGCACATCGACGGGACGGTCGATGCGGTGGTGGACGTCCTCCCCGCGCCGGCAAGCAACAAGCGTCTTCGAGCGCTTCTCAACGACCTCAAGAAGATCGAGTCTGTGTCCAAGGCCCTTCAAGCCGACAACGTGAGTTTTCTTGATGTACGTGTATGGTTTGATGGCTTAATTGCTATTAAGCCACACTACGCCACTTATCTGGGTAAGTTTTCTTTTAATTATTGACAGGATAACCTTTATTGGGCGCTAAACTAGTTAATTGTTATGCAACAGGACCCCGCGCCAATATTGTGCACAGTCCTGACTTCGAGTCCGACTGCGTTCGGGTCCTGGAAGGGAAGGCGAGCCGCCTCACGCTAGGCGAGAAGTCTGCCTTGCGTCCGTTCTGCTGCGAGGATGCGAGCGACCAAGCTGCTGGCCAAGTTGCAGAGAGCGGCGACGAGGACTCCTTCGTAGAGCAGCTCCAAAAGCGACGTCGCCTGGCATCGGTGGCGCCCAGGTACGAGCTGCTCGGGAGCATCCCTCCTACGTCCAACATTGCTGAGCGATTTTTTAGCGTTGCCAGGACGACTTACGGCCAGGAGCGACACAGCCTGCAGCCGGTCACACTGGAGATGCTGCTCTTCCTTCGCCAGAATGAGCAGTATTGGTCGGCCCGAACTGTAGATGAAGCTACGAGATAAAGGGTAATATGATGTCCTCTTATGCTCTTATGTATGTGTTGGTTGTTAGTGATGACATTATTTATTTGCCGACGCAAGAGAAGCAATAACATTATTTATGCTGTGTATGTGACGGGGTCACACGAGCACCTTGCTTGAGGAAGCGTGCTATCAGGAGTATACAAACTCCTAGTGAACGACAGTTCACAAGTCCTGGTCTTAGGGGACTTAATAGCTAGTTTGGAGTAAGTTTAAGACTGATTTATATTTATAGTTAATTAGGTCATTTGGCCTGTAATACAAATTACTAGTTAACTATAATTTGTTTCATATTTGCATATAAAAGTAGGTCAAATACTATTGGTTGGCCCTCAGCCACCAGACCTACGTGGCAGTAGTGTGGTCCACACCACCCACGAGTGAGTATCTAAAACGAATACTCACAGAAGTATATCAACTTCTAAAGGCGGTACCCTTTCTAGGGTACCGCTTCATGTAACCCCGTTACATCCTCCCCCACTTAGGTTGGATTTTCACCCAATCAAAATGTGGCAAATGTGAACCCTTCACATTTCACTCGAAGAGTCGAAATTCTTGGACGGGCCGCCGAGCTCTTGCGCTACGGCTCCCTGCTCTCACAGAGCTCCAGGCACGTTGCCATTACGTCCCCAAGGTCTCCTCGTCGACCTCAGAGCATGCCCCGAAGGGGAAGCTCAAGTAGCGCCTCTGCGCCCACAAAGACAAAGGCTGCGAAGCCAAAGTCAAAGACGGCTAAGCCTCGCGGCAAAGCCAAGACATCATTTGATGTCATTGCGAAAGCAAACAAGGTTCAAGATGCACCTGACGTGGCAGCGAGCACTAGCTCGCTCCACAGACGATCTACGTCGTCATTACTGGACCACTGCGAGAACCCAAGGTCCATTCGCAGGTCCATGAGCAAGTCTCAAGTCAGCTTGACTGACGATACCCTTGTCGCCTGCTCTGGCGACGAGGGTAAGGACTAAAACACTGAGTCCAAGTCCGCGATTAACAATCCGGACACAGGCACCACAGCTGGTGGTGCCGATGACGTCCACGGCAACGTGGACGCCAAGGAGGCTTTACCTCCTGAGAACTTGACATTGGCAAAGGGCAAACGACGTGCCCAGGTTACCAACACGGCTAACCATGCCAATGAGGCCAGCGCCAGGAAGCGCAGCGCCTCTCAGTCGCTTCACATAAGCGACCAGGATCTTGATGAGGCCTATAACGAAGAGCCTCTTGAGGTTGCGAACAACCTCGATGAGCAGCAAGAAGAACTACTTGCTGCTCGACTGGCTAGACAGCCAGTCCATCGTGAGCGTACTCACACTGAGCGTTGGGTTCTTACCCACGCTCCAGGGTATTCCCCCCATGAGGGCCATGGCTCTCTGCTGTTCCTTGAGCAACTCATGGACCCACGTCCATTGACTTCCATGGGCGCGTACGAGCGCCACCTGATTAAGGGCGTGTCTCTATTCATCGAGAACATAGAGGCCGCCAGGTGCGTGCTTCTTGCACCGCACCAAATTCCCTTAAAGGAATTTACTAGACTTCGGAAGAAGTCTGAGACCAAGGGAGGTCTCCACCCCGTATGGGGATTCCCTTCGGTGCAGCCGGAGAATACCTCCTCAGTTGCACAGGTCACTGGGTCCCTCACAAGGGTTGACCAGTCTAGGAGCTCCAAGCTGAAGCTCAGCTGGAATTCATATTGATCCAGCGGGACCTTCGGGTCCTGGTCCAGCAGAGTCTTTTCTGCAGGACGAAGTGCATTAAACCCGTGATCGAATAAATGCGATCAAGATTGCACTTGACATTGGGATTGGCGGTCTAGCCACCACCCAGTTTGGCAAACCAACTGCCCTGATGTCCTACGTCAGGACGTGGACGCTCTCGGTCGCGAGACTCGGGAGCTCCACGGGCGGGTTAACCGCCGAGTCCCAGCTTCCGCCTTAATGGGACTCCGTCGGAGCCTTGATGCTCTTGCCAGTGAGGCGCACGGTCACATGCCCTCTTATGAGCCGCAGTGGTATTCTTCCCACTCGGCTTATGGGTATAGCTCTTGACGGAGCTCATACCGTGCGGCCCCAGCGTACTCTTTTGTGAGCCGCATGGGTGCCAGCCTGCATTCCGTTTTGCAGGCTTTGACAACTCCTGTTGGTGTTGTCCGCGAGACTCAACCTCGATTTGAAGAGGGGAGCTCGCCCACTCTTGATCTTCCTCTGCCCTCTCAGGGCGAAGATCCTACGGACCATCGTACCGTTTAAGACGCCCCACGCAAGTCGTTGGGTGCGTCGCCATTGACTTCTCGAGGTCGATGGTATAGGCAGCGCCGTGCCTGCCGAGGACCCCAACGGGTCCAATGAAGCGATGCTTCAGCTTGCTACTCCCAATGGAGCGAACCAACGTTAACGGTAGGTTCTTAGTGTTTAAGAGGACCAAGTCCCCAACCGTAAACACGGATAAGTTTCCTCGACCATTCTTGTCTGAGTACTTCTCTGTCTGTTCTGGGTCGACGCCATTGCGTCTCTAACCCGGCTGATCAACATCAGCCTGTCGTCTATAAACGACGACAACTGTCTTTTTAAAGACTCTGGCTCGATCTCCGAGACCTGGGAGGAAAAGGCTTTCCGAGCCTCTCCCCCACTTACGATGGAGGCCACGGTGCCTCCCCGCAAGGTTAGCGGCACCTGGGGGTGTCGTAACCCATTCAAGTAGAACGGGGTAAACCCCGTTGATGCGTGTACCGCATTGTTGAGTGCAAACTCAACCATAGGAAGCTAGTCCGACCAGGACCGAGGTGCTTCCGCACAGATACTGCGTAGAGTATCTTCGAGCACGCAGTTGACGCGCTCCGTCTGACCATCCGTCTGCGGATGGTCCGCAGTTGACATCGTCAACTTAGTTCCCAACAATTGGAACAGGGTGTCCCAGAACGCACCCGTGAAACGCGGGTCTCTGTCCGAGACTATGGTCTCTGGTAGACCATGATAGCGAAACACGCTATCTTGGAACAGCTGTGCAGCTTGATTCCCGGTGACCTTGTCACGAACCGGAGCAAGATGCACCATCTTGCTACTCCACTACAGAGTAGACCCTAGAGATCCTCCTCGGGTTGTCGTTCCAAACGCCGAGGATCTGAAGTATGACATACTTCTGGAGGCGCATGATGCGCCGATAAGTGGCCATCTTGGCCGGGAGAAGACCTACCAAATGGTCTCTCAGACATTTTGGTGGCCCCGCATGTATAAGTGGGTGGCACACTATGTCAAGACATGTGAAACATGTCAGAGGGTGAAGCCTTCGGGCCACGCCTCGGCTCCACTGCAGAGCCTACCTGTACCAGCGGATTGCTGGAAGTCGATGAGTCTCGACTTCGTCTTCGGCCTGCCGGCCAATGACAGGGGCAACACCGGCATATTGGTGTTTGTCTGCCGTTTGAAACCCTTCGGCCAGCTCATAACGATGGAGCTGTGCCCGCTGTCGAGGCGAAAGCCTGTCGACTTTGGCGTCCTTGCCATCGGACAAGAACTGCATCAGTGGTGTGTAGTTCTCGTCCCCTTGATACGCCAAGCGTATCCGATCGTATAGATCTGTCGTGACCCGACTGACATGAGCTAGATCATAGTCATGTCGACGCGACAATGCATCGGCAAGCACGTTGAGCTTGCCCGGCTTGTATTCAACGCGGAAGTTGTATTCCGCGAAGAATGACATGGACGAATATATCGTCGAAGTACGTCTGAGCGAACGTACGCAATGGTCTAAACAATTGTGTGACCAAGCGATTGAACGTCGCTGGGGCATTCGATAGCCCCTGTGGCATCACTAGCCACTCCCAGAGCATCCCACTCGGGGTGCTCACTGCGGTGAGAGGAATGTCACTCTCCCGCATCAGGATCTGGTAGTATCCGTCCACCAGATCCAGGGCACTGTACAGCGTACAGCCCGACATGTTGTTTAGCAACACATCCTTGCGAGGGATCGGCGTTTGTGCCGGTACCGTCGCATTGTTCAGCTTGTTGTAAGCGTGAACCAGACGCCACTTCCCGTTCGGTTTCCGAACGCAGAAGGTCGGCGTCGAGTGCAGGGACTTCGACTCCCGCACCATGCCCGACTTCGCCTTCTCGGCGAAGAAGGCATCTATGACCTCGCACTGCTCGCGAGGTAGAGGCCACTGCCTCGTGACACAATACTTTGTGCCAGGCACGAGGTCAATCTCGTGCCGTACTCCCCGATCCGGCGGGAGTTGGGATGGTGGGTGCTTCGACACCACATCCGAGTATTCCTTCACTAGAGGATACAATGGGTCCTCCGGGTTCTTGAGAATCTCAGAACCCAAGCGCGTTGCGCGCTGTTTCGCGAACCCCTCCAGGACATCCTCGTCCATTACGGAGGAAGAGTTCAATTCTTCAGGAGAGGTCTCCGGCTTCAGAAGCACCATCTCCGCAATCTCTCCGGCCTTCAACTCGGCCAGGAAGTCCTTCATGGACAATTCCTCGAGGTTCAGCAGTGCTGACACCTCAGGCAGTGCCTCCAGATGGACGGCTCCTGCCCAAACTTGACGACCGGACACGCCGTCGAAGACATGGCATTGCTCTTCGACCGGCCGTGCCGGTGGAGTCTCAGACTCCGAGTGTGGTACTTGGTTATCCACACGGGAGGTGCTCAACGACACCTCCGCACTCGTACTGGTCTTCTTGACCCCGCGTGGAACTACGTTACCCACGCTAGAGACGCATACTGCGCTCTCGATCTTCTTCTCGGTCTCTTCGACCTCGTGTGGAACTATGTTACCCACACCTGAGGCCCTCTCAGCGTCCTCCCCAGCAGCCTCAGCTGCTTGCGGACCTATGTTACCCGCTTGCGGAACTACGTTACCCGCCTGTGGACCTATGTTACCCACTTGTGGACCTATGTTACCCACACAGGAGACGCCTATAGCGCTCTCCTCAGCAGCCTCTGCTGCTTGCGGACCTAAGTTACCCGCCTGGTCAGTGCCGTCCGGCACTGCCACAGTCGAAGCCCATACGGCGCGACGACTCTCAGCGTTGGGACTTGCCGTCGTGGCAATCCCACACGCTTGGCAATGAGCCTTGGTCTCACGACCGGTTGCGAGGCTCATCGCAACATCTTCACTGGAGTCAGTGACTCCCAGTACTTCTTCGGGCGCATAAGCGCCTTGGCGACCATCCCTGGCGCCCCAGTCCCGGACAGAGGTGGGAACATTACTCACCAAAGCTCTGTCGGAGACTGCGGGCCGGCTAGTCCCAATGGCTTTGCCGCGCCAATCGATCCAGGGCTCGTGCTTTTCGAGCCACGGCATGCCCAGGATCAAGTCGTACTTGTCCATGTCTAGGACAAGGAACGACTCCGTGCTGTCAAAGTCTTCAAACTTTACAGCCAGGTCTATACGGACCCCAGGTACGTTAACCACCGTACCATCGGTCAGTCTCACCGAGACCTGGCCCCTGCCTTTGCTTTCTCGCAAAGCATCGGCATACTTGTCGCCATTCCGCGCGACCGTCTGGCGTCGAGCAAAGTTCGTCGACGCCCCAGAGTCAATCAGGACGCTAAAGGGATCTCCATATCCCCGTACACTCGCGTGTACCACGAGCAGTCCGCCGCTGCTCTTTCTCGTCTCGAGAGCACCCATGCTATCAGGGGCTAAGCCTCCATGGCGTGCGCCATCCGCACTCCTACCATGGGGACTTAGATCTTCCCCAGTAGGGCGCCCCGCCCCTGCTGGTGACCCCAGTTCCCCTGGCTCTTGGGTCGTGGCTTCGGCCACGGGCCCCTCGAGCCCCTAGGTTTGGAAGGGAACTTTCTTTGCCCTCCCGCAGGGCAGGCATGTGCCCGAGCTTCCCACATCCGTAGCAACGGATGGAGCTCTGTACGGCCGTACCCAGTTCCATGGGTACCGGCCCGGTGCTAGCTCCAGCTGCTGGAGCTCCTTGCACTGCGCCTGACGACGCATTGTGGCCTTGCCACACCGACGTAGGAGTACGAGCCTGTCGGTGGCTGTACTCCTCTTGGAGGGCGATCTGGATCGCCTCCTCCATAGTGTTCGCATGCACGCGGAACAACTGTGTGCGGGATGGGCCCACCTTCAGGCCATCCATGAACACGGTCACTTTGATGTGTTCAGGTAGGGGGTTCCCTGACAGAGATGCAGCGAGTACTCGCATCTCTTGGATGTACTCATGCAGCTCACGCTTCCCTTGTTTACAGGCAAGGAAGCGCGAGCGCTGGCGATACTCATAGTTCGCCGGAAGGAAGGCGGCTCTAAGCTGTTGACACAGCTGAGCCCAGGTTGTGAAACAACCCGGCGTTGTCGCTTCGCGCGTGTACGCCCAGGTCTTCGCCCGACCTCCTAGGTTGGACAGGTCGAAAGCGACCCGAAGTCGCTCGGTCGAGATTAGAGCCGCGTCCATCGCGAGCTCGACCTCTCGGACCCAGAAGTGGAGGTTCTCTCCCTCCTTCCCCTCATAAGGGTTAACCTTAAGCCTCAACGGCTTAGGTTGGGCTGGCTTCATCTCAGCCACGGGGGTTTGCAGCCCCTGTACGTGGGCGATGAGCCCTCTCTCGTACGTATCGAACGCCTCGATGCGTTCGACCTGCTCGGCCGGCGTAGCAGCCGCCAAGCTTCGGAGGGCATCTCCTCCAAAGATGCCCACCATCTTCCGGACCGACTCAAACTGAGAGTCGGTCAAATGAGGGAACTCCCCTCTATCCATCCTGGCTTACCTTGTAGGAGCCACAGAGGATTCAGGTAGTCAATCTACCCGCGTAGGCGTGGATTGACTACAAGTGCTACCAAGTGTGACGGGGTCACACGAGCACCTTGCTTAGAGGAAGCGTGCTATTAAGAGTATACAAACTCCTAGTGAACGACAGTTCACAAGTCCTGGTCTTAGGGGACTTAATAGCTAGTTTGGAGTAAGTTTAAGACTGATTTATATTTATAGTTCTCTGGATTTTAATCCAGAGTTTCTACAGAGAGGTCATTCTACCCAAAATAACTTTGGAATATTATATACCGGATACCCAAAATAAAATCTCAAAACAGTTGCTATGTATAGAACTTGTCAAAAAACAAAGACTGATACATTTAATATGTTTTTTGAAATTTCTTGACAAGTGGGGGTTATTCTTCTGTTTTCTTATATATGCAATATATCAAAATATTCTAAGTGATAGGTTTAATACATCATTGATACCATCGAACCTGCAGTTTTAGATAGCCGCTGGATATTTAAAAGGTCCCAGTGAATGTTACTTGTGGCGGCTACCTGCAACATCAAAACCCAAATCACCCAGGAATGTTGTCTGAACTGCACGGGTTTAAACAGATTTTGTGACAATCCCGCGAAAAAACCACAGCTTATAGACCCGTTCGTGATTAAGTGGTTGCATGATTCAAATGTGCAGCACGCATTATAGGCTGCATGCTATGCAGTGGTTGCACTCGCACAGACACACGAAAGGATGCACGACACAGGCAATGAACTGGGCAGTACAATGTATAGCTATTTGGTAACTCAATTTTAGAGAAATGTAAAGATCATCATGCCTCAGCGTTCGTTCACTGTGGTTGTGAAACAAGTCCCCTTAGTTCCTGCTTTCGCTCTCACCAGTGAAAAACGCCAGGGCCTAACAGTGATAAAGATTATTCTTGGTCCATTGCGGCATTCAACACGGCATTCTCCTCAACGTTCGTCATTTTACGTTGCTGTCACTCGAGTGAAAACACTGTGTCAGCTGCATCTTATGGAGCCGTTATCGCTAAGTTTTCTTAAGTATTTCACTCCGCTGCAAGATGCAATGCAGGAGAATTCGCGCCTAGAAGCTTTAGAATCCGGCAGCGATTACTTATGTGTTCTCAACCCGCTAATCTTTTTCAATCGCATTTTCCAGCGAAAACATGTTTAGTATCTTGTTGCTGAGAATTTTAAGATGTAGGTGTCATTACTCTCGATGATTTTGATGCACCTCGAATTGTCACAAGCATTTCATAGATTTCATAATGCCTAGTTGTATTCAATCCAGAGCTTCCCCGTGTATAGCACGGTATTAGTTAATTAGGTCATTTGGCCTGTAATACAAATTACTAGTTAACTATAATTTGTTTCATATATGCATATAAAAGTAGGTCAAATACTATTGGTTGGCCCTCAGCCACCAGACCTACGTGGCAGTAGTGTGGTCCACACCACCCACGAGTGAGTATCTAAAACGAATACTCACAGAAGTATATCAACTTCTAAAGGCGGTACCCTTTCTAGGGTACCGCTCCATGTAACCCCGTTACAGTGTAGGTGCTGGTAATAAATAACAATACCATAATCGGGAGCCCTGGGCCATCGCCCGCCACCTGCCACACCAAGCCGACGAGTTGCAACTTGGCGGTCTTGTAAGACCGCTTTTAGCTGCTCGCGGTTCGTATTCCAACCTCGGAGTGTACGAACATCTACTCCATACTTCTTACCAACAGCATCATAGCCCTTGCCTCTCACACTTCTCTCGTACTCAGAGAGAATTGCCAGTTTCTTATGGATAGTGTAGCTACGTCGATGGTTGTTGATCATTGTGAACACCTTGCAAAACGAAGAGTGAGAATGTTATTGAGGCAGAGGCGGATAGTTATGCCGTTGGGCCACAGCAGGTCTACGACGTTTCGTGGACGCCAGCGATTTAACCTTAATAGAGGACCATGTGTTGTAATTGACGTATGCTCAAAACGAGGTATAGACACCTGTTGACGAAAATGCTAGCCTTGTTCAACACGCATATGGGTTATATGCGCGTTAAGACGGTAGTTAAACTTGTAGTTAGGAACACAAGCAGTTTTATTTCAAAGTTATTACAATATTGAACTATTGCTTTTTTCATTATTTACTCCAAATTCGCTAAAAAGCACTGTTCTTACAGTACGTTATAGCTTAACTTGTACACTACAACATCCATACATGTTAAATATTTGATTAGCACCTCGATCGTCTTTAACGTACAAGTCCTGTTTAGCTCTTTGGAGCCATCCACCCTGATTTCAAAATCTGCTGATTAGCATTCCTGCGTAAACGCGTTTGTTTTATCCTATTCATGTGCGCCACCGTGGTGCTGTAAGTGATCACTGTGATAAGTCTTCAATAGATTGCTGAGTCTCGTCTCCCGTGGTGCTGTAAATAGCTAGTCTCTTTCTAGTAGTCTTTCGGTGTGTTTTCTCGAGCACTGAAACGAAGGCGATGACACGATGTGTTCCGTTTTCATCCGCTCTGTTAGTGTGTGGTAGGACCGCAAATTACAGAGCACCAGTAGTGTATTGTTCGTGGGACACCTTTGACAGTCGAAACAACCTTGATGGGGCGTTCAATCGACAGGTCGAAAGTCTCGTAGACTACGTCTCAGCAGACCAGATGCAAACACGCCATGCGGATTCCAGCCTGGCGGTAGAAGGTGGCAGCAACACGCAAGTGTCGATTCGACAATGCTCCGCATGCTTGATGATACCTCAATCTGGAAGGATACAAATTGTTGTCAATGAAGATAACCGAGAGAAGAAAACTGAATATCAAAGGCATGAAATCTGAACAATGGTGGCAGCAATTGCCGTTTAATAAAAGGAAATATCATGGTGCGATGCAGATTCTGTGTCAAGTACAAGAGCGTTTGCTACTTCAGGGTTACTTTCTTGGAAATGCCTTCAGTGCCCCATCTGTCTTGAGGTCGCACCAAAGCGAGAAAGTTCGGTTGCCATGATAGAATAGTACTCGTACGCTTGATCACAATAACCTCGGCAAGGGTTGGAACGTAGTGTGGTTGCGTAACTCGAACCAGTTTCGCGGCCAACTTGATCCATTAGTTGCATCCCAACAGTTCAGTTTCGCTGGAAATCTATGCAGTTCTAGGTTCTTACCGCACGCGTGAGATTGCACGTCGCTACTGCAACTTTTGCAACTATTTGTTCTCGAACATCAGCATATCCTCTTACACTACAGGACTTTCATCCCTCACAGATCATACTAAGAGAGAGATGTAACACGTCCCTTCTCGGCTAAAGTTTCCTTGTAATGATGCATAAGATCCCACTTTGAATTCGACTTCATTTAAGTATACCGAAACTCGCACCGTTTCTGTTCGCCACGAACGCCAGTGATTGGCTATTTTCCGCTCCTCAACCTGACGTTTGAAGTAACGCTATGACTTCAGCGAGCCAGCCGCCTCAGTTCCCCCAGTAGCACACAAGCAAAGCGCGCACGTGGTTACGACCGAGCGCTAGACATCGAGCACCCAAGCGGAAGTTTCCAGGCTAGAGTACCCGACTACAGGCACAGAGCGCGCTTCATACAGGACCCCCTTGTCTTGCCTCCAGACCGGAGAGTCTCTCCCGTAACAGACTCACTGTTCTCTCCCAGAGCATATGCGGTCTATGCCAGCGTCTACTACGACAGAAATACCAGCCGACGATCAGGACGAAGCATATCTGGCTCAACGTCAGTCCACAATGGACTCGGCCACGCTGGACAAGCTCCTATTAGCCGAGAAGAACTTGGCACAGGCCGGTCAAGCCACGACCAACGTCTGGAAGCTCATTGGCAAGTTACCGAGCGAAGAGAGCGAGTCTCCACCACCTGCAGCAGCCTCTGCGCTCTCTGCAAGTGTATCGATGCCATTGAGACAGAATTCCAGGTCAACAACCAACTTTTCCGCCTCTCAAGGCGTCGGTAGCAGCCCTAGACGCACACGAACGTCCACGAGGAGGAAAATCTCGACTCAAGCGTCGGACGATATTGCTAGCGGCAAATTTCTGTCTTCAGGGCCACAGAGTCCTCCTAATGGCAACAAGTGGGCGTCTACAGCCCCATCTGGATCCAAGGGGGAACTTATGATTGATACGTCCGACGCTACGAGTGTCGAGGCGAGAGCTAGTCCCAGATATAATATGGAGATCCCACGACCTGACGTTTCTGTCGGACGCAGCTCACTGGGTAGCTATGCTTCTACACAGAGCAACAGTTTCTATGAACGACCTGGTCACTTTGGTTCGGGAGCTCGAGCAGTTGATACGTTGAGTGATTCACCGAACTTTTTAGTCGAGAATGGACGCAGCAGATCTACACACAGTAGTAATGTCTTTGGATTCAACCGCAATGCAGCGCCCTTGTCGGAGGTGACGCTCTTTACTTTTACAGTCAAGAAGAGTGATAGCGTGTTGGAAAAGCTTGGAAGCAAACGTGCTAGCATCCAACTACAAGTTGATGTGGAGGAGCGCATGCTCTACTTCTTATCCGCTCATGATCAGCGTGAGGAGTACAGTTGTGCAGCGGTGACGGCTAAGCCACAGTCAAGACTGGGAATGCAACTCAAGATTCAAACGAATAATGCAAGTGTCAACAAAAAGATCACTTTCTACAGCACGGAAGACCGTGCTAACTTTGTGCAGGCGCTGGAGCAGGGCAAGGTTATGTACAATAAGAAGACTGGGGCTACAGTCACACCATCCCGAGTGCCTACAGAGGTTATCGATGAGTCCGCATCGACAGTATCAAGTACGTTCGAGCGCACGAAACTTCGAGAATCGATGGTGAGTGACCACTTCCAACTGATGCCAGGCGAGTCGGTGTTGGAACACGTCCAACGCGTGACCAACCTAGTGGTGATGACCCAGAGCGACCGTGCTGTGCAAGGCGTGTTGAAGATTACGTCTTACCGCATCACATTCGTGCCGTACGACGCATCATGGAAATTCGGCTCGTTTGAGTTACCACTAGCGGCGATTGATCTAATCACACGAGATGGTCTCATGCTTCTCATCACATGCAAGGATCTACGTACGTTGCGGCTTGCCATGCACGACGCGTACTCGAGGAAAAAAGGGTATGATCAGCTGCCATCAACACCAGACTTCCGGTGGCTCAACCTGCTCACGCTACGCATGAAGCCGCCTAATATGATTGGTGCGCTTTTTGCTTTCGATTATCATACAGAAAAAGCGAAGCAGCGGGGAGGTCCTCTCCATGAGAAGCACAACGGTTGGTTTGTGTACTCCCCATTCGCTGAATATCAGCGTCTTGGCTTTCTTTCAGCGAAGAAGCAGTCTGAAACGGAAGGCGTGATCTCATGGCGACTACTCAAAAACTCCAAGTTCCGCTTCAGTCCTACGTATCCGCAGCTTATGGTTGTGCCGTCACTCATGTCGGAGGAGCAACTAGTACAGTCAGCACGCTTCCGATCACGCGCACGCCTGCCTGTGGTTGTGTGGCGTCACCCTGTGAATAAAAGCGTGCTGTCTCGCTCTAGCCAGCCTAACTACGGCATGGCAGGCAATCGATCCGAACCAGATCGGATACTTCTGCGTGCGTACCGCGACTCAGCCAACAAGAACAGCACAAATATGTCGCCTCCCCTTCACATTATCGACGCGCGCAAACCCATTGCCACTAAGGGTAACCGGTTGAAGGGCAAAGGTACGGCGTGGGTCCAGTACATTGCTGATTAGTACTTTGTGAGTGCATGAATACGAATGCTGACGTATTTGTTTCTGATGTGTACATAGGTGTGGAGAACTCTCAGCATTACGACAACGCGACCATTGAATTCATGGGCATCGCCAATATTCACAAAATGCGCGAATCATTGGATGCGTTGAAAGGTACGATTGCAATTATGACAAGGAAAATTATGTTGTTAGAGCTCGCATTTCATTGTGAATATGTTTAGCCTTGGTTAGTCCAAGTAGTGTTGAAGATGGTGACAAGCATTACCACAACCGCCTAGAGAGTAAGTGAACTATGTGTTTAATTGCTGGTGGTCGGCAACAAACTGACACTTGCCTTTTCTATTACAGACACTCGATGGCTAAAGCACGTAATGCGTGTGCTGTCAGGCGCCAGAAGGGTAGCAGAGGTGCTTCATGAAGACGGGGCTTCAGTACTAGTGCACTGTAGTGACGGCTGGGACCGCACTCCGCAGCTTGTGGCCCTCGCACAGCTCATTTTAGACCCATACTATCGCTCTATTCGCGGTTTTGCTAGTCTCGTTGAGAAGGAGTGGTGTTCGTTTGGACACAAGTTCGCTGATAGAATTGGTGTGGGCAAGGACATCACCGACCAGCCCAATGAACGGTCACCAGTCATGCTGCAGTTTTTGGACTGTGTATGGCAGATGACACGACAGTTCCCGACGTGCTTCGAGTTCAACGAAAAGTTCTTGCTGCATATTTCGGACTCGCTTATCTCGGGTCTGTATGGTACATTTTTGTACAACTCAGAGCGCGAGCGTGTGCTGGACAAGGTGTGGGAACGGACAGAATCTGTCTGGACGCCTGTGCTGGAGAATCCGGGACCTTACAAGAACCCCTTGTACCGACCGACAAATCGTGTATTGTACCCTCGGGCAAACCTGAAGCGTGTCGTGTTATGGGACGGTATGTTTTTCCGGTGGGATCCTGAAAGCCATCCGGACTACATGGAGTTCATGTACCCAGTGGAAAAGGCTGATGATGACGCTTCAACGCACGATTACGATGAAGACGATAGCCCTCGAGGTGCAAGTGTACTCGATTCCCCATCGGTGATGCCTATTGGCGGTGATCTTGAAGACAAGGCGGAATTAGATATTGATGTGATCCACGACTATGACGAGTTCCGGACAAAAACGTTATCAGACTGCTCGGACATGAGTGACGATGATGATTTCGAGATATCACCAAGTGTGACGGCGCGGTATGACGGTTCGTCAACACTGACATCAGACGAGTTGAATATGACGATTCCGGCAACCAACGAAACCTATTCGGAGAGTTCAGGGTCCACTGATAGCCGATTCGCGCTAGACGATGGTGTTTTGAATCGGTATCATCGCGGAGTCGAGGAACGCACTCGCCAGCGGGCACAGGGACGCAACATACGTGAGGCGTTATTGTTGGCACCTGATCAGAGCCGCATCAAGTACTTGGAGCAGCTTCTGAGTGAGAGTGTCGCGCGTGAGCTGCAGCTTGAGGCTGAGTTAGACTCCGTTGTCCATCGTGCCACACGCGGAGCGAGCGTTGCTTCCAATGGCAACGCAAATGGTTCCACTACCAGCATAAATGTAGCTGGTGGTGGTAACAGTGAGAATGGGTCAACCCATTCTTAGGCAAGTGACCGCAAGCAGCAGATAGCGTGTGAGATTTTGTGGCTGCTTCTTGTGCCCTCGCTCGGCATTGCTACTGGCAAGTTTATTTTGCTTCTGCTTAGTGAGTTTGCGTGTTTCGGAGCGTTTAGTGGACGTGACTGGGTGGACAAGGCATGCTGGACACGCCACAGCAATAGATTCGTACATCAGTATAATATAGTCGATGGCTCTCCACTTTTTGTGTCTGTTGTTCGTGATCTCGTGCTGTGCTCAAGTGAGGTATCGCATCAGACAAAATGAGTGGTGATGAAGAAATGATGGCGGCCATGGGCTTCACGTCATTTGGTCGATCACACCGTGAGCGGAGCCGTGTGAAGCAAGTGGCAAAGAAGGAGATGAATTTACTCCCGCAATTGACACCGGGGACGGAGCTACTGCGGAAGCCAACAGAATTTTCAATCGACAATGTCGAGGATGGCCCACATGGTGTTATGTATCTTCTGTGCAAGGATAGTCATTTACTTGATGTAGCGCTGGACGAGAAAGTTAAGAAGAGTGAAGAGCACAAGGAAGAGAACTCGGTGCCATACGCTGCATTGCTGGAAAAACTCGAGCTTGAAAAACGCAAATTTGAGATATTGGACAACTCGCAATTTTCAAGTGCTCGTGCTGCGACGAATGCATTCGAGACGCTAGGGAGACATCGGTTCTTGAATCGATCAGCGATGAAGTTGGTGACGTTGGATCATATCTTTCAGTGGACACAGGGTCTGGATCAACGAGAATCGTTCAGTTTTGCTGACATTTGTGGAGGTCCTGGCGGGTTCTCGGAGTATTTGCTCTGGCGGACACGGGACCATGCTCATCGTGTGCATGGTTATGGTATCACGCTTAAGGAGGCAGCAAATAATTGCGACTGGCGACTACCCTCGACATCTAGCGACTTGTTCGAAATCTGCTACGGCGAGGACGGAACGGGTAACCTCTACTCGGTAGCGAACATTTACAATTTCCGTAGTGTCGTGAGAGAGCGATATCGAGATGGGGTTGACTTGGTAGTAGCTGATGGAGGGCTTCTTGACGCTCGCTCACAGTCTAATCAGGTTTGAAATCTCGATTCGCATGCCTGAAGTAGAACGGTACTTACCTCAGCTGTTTTGGCTTTGCAATGTAAATCATAGGAATCGATGATGACCAGGCTGATATTGGCTGAGGTGTTGGCCATGTTTACTGTGCTACGGGTCGGTGGAGATTTTGTTTGCAAGACATTCGAGCTCACCACACCTGCTATGCTGGAGCTTTGCTGGATCTTATACCAATGTTTTGATCGCTTTGCAGTCGTGAAGCCTATCGTACGTTAATTATTTGCCATACCTCGAGTCAGACCCATTCATGTGTTGATGTTGTTGCAGACCAGCCGCCCGGCTAGCTCGGAACGATATATCATCGCGAGATGCCTACGTACTGGATATCCTACATCACAGCTTGTTGACGTCCTAGAACACCGACTTGTTCAAAGCAGCAACAGCGACACTGACGAATTTAGCTTGAATATCTTGCCGAACAGCACACCTATGCGTGAAGATGGGAATTTCCTCCAGTATATGACGGCAGCGAATGAGGCCTTGGCCATGAGCCAAATTCAGGCATGCGAACGCATCAACCAACATGCTGCTAGCAAAAACAAAAGGAAAAGATGCGAAGCCGATACTGACATCGATCCCAGACAGTATTACCAATGCTGGCGGCTTGGCAGAATCCCTCACTTCTATATGCAACGCATTGTGTAGATGATGTTTCTATTTTACCGTGGAGCTGCTGCTTTCATTTTTTCAAGTATCTGCTGAAAGAGAATATTCGCACCATCGACAGAATAAACTCCGACACAACTCACGCGCACACTCTTTTGCAGCACCCTCCCCAGGTTCCGTCTAAGATCAAGGTCATCCAGTTGGTTCAGCAACAATACTTCTAATACACATTTCTCATTTTCGCACCTATTCATTGGAGCTAGAACAGGTACTTCCCGCTCTGTTGCCATCGTTACTAGCTCGGCATATTTCCTTTCGACAGCGTCACACTGGTCCAAATCCGTTGCGACGACAAGCAGAATAATTCTGTTGCAGAGAAGACCTCGTCTTACTTCATGCATCCCGTGTACCAAACGACGTGACAGCTTGTTAGCTTTACCCTGAGTATGAGCTCGTTCCTATGGGAGAAAGCATGAGATATTGTTACAAGGTAAATCAAGGTAAATGTCGGATCGTAATGCCCAACTCACCTGTAGAGCATCGAGTCGCTTTAAAAGCGCAACAGTGAGATCCTGTAACTCAGCTGAGGCTGTCTGCTATAGTTAATGAAAACAACAGTGCTATTAGGTGTCTTGTACATTCAAGTATTCTCTTTCGAGAAGACAATTGTTTAGTAGAGTACCTGGATAATAGGAGATGTTGCTCGTTGTGTCTCCGATTTGGGTGAGCTTATCGCGGTGCTGCCATTAGCAAAATCACTCCCGCTCGTCTCATCAAGACATGCACTCACATTACGACCACCATATTGCGAGCCATTTATCGCTTTCACCGCTTTTTCAGCTTCGTGTTCATCACTGAAAGCAACTGTAACATTTCCTGTCGTTTTGCTCAGTTGCAGTTCCTTCACTTCTCCATATTTCGAGAAAATCTGCATCATTTCCTCTTCAATATCGACTACTTCGTCTGGATCCTCTAATTCTTCCGGGATCAGCATTCCAACTACGACAATGGAAGTCTTCTTGTCATTACGAGGTGTTTCCCAGATGCATGTTCCTCTCTTCCCACCAAACACATTTCCATCATAAACACTGAAAGCTGAAGCCGCATTCACCGCATCTTCAAATGTGACAATCACATCCCCCACCAATTCATCAACTCCCTCTTCTCGGACAATTGCAACATCTTTCAACTTCCCAAAGCGACTAAAATCTGTCCGAAATTCCTCCACAACGTCATCTGCTTCGTCCTCATCTTCCAATTCCTCAGCCGTGACTAATCCACGAACCCGAAATTTACATTTCGATTGAATTTCTCGACTCTGTAAGACAGAATTCTTGAGTTTCGACTTGCGTTTACGTCGCTTACGTGTAGTAGAGCTGATGGAAATATTTCAGATTTAACTTCTAGAGTATTTAGAAATGCAGATAATGGTGGCTTCTGCTGTTTTTTACGTCTTTGACGGGATTTCTTCACACTGAGTGGGGTTGCTGGTGTAGCTGCATCAATTGCAGCTTGAACATAAGTGCCTAATGTCTGTGGCGTTCTCTTTGCAGTACCCGAAGACGCAGTTCCTGATTGCTGTACCATCCGTTAATTGAGACTGTTCCGGCATTTCTAAATGCAAATTTGGGTTTCTAAATGGCTACATCAAATAATTCCAACACAAAATGGACTAAAGAAGATAGTTCTACGAAGTACAATTTTCAAGGCAAGGCGATAGATGATAGAATCTAGTGTGCAATGGTGAATGTGCTTTGTCTAGTTGACGTAGGTAGTTGCAAGAGTTTCTATTTGTAACGACTTGTAATTGGGGGTTAAATCTCTGCTAAGTCATGAGCCTCTCCGGTCGACAACAGATCCTGTTGAGTATCTACGGGACAGTCAATGAAGGTAAAAAGAAGCAGCTGAAGAATCCTAAACGACCAACTTCCAGTCGTACAATCATCTCAAAAAGAAGCACTAGTGCCTCTCGACGTCCAACACCATTAGTCCGCAGCAAAAGTGAAGAACGGCAAATTGAAACAACGGACAAGCGGAATGAGGACCATCTAATTGAAGATCAGGAAACACCAGCAAATGAAATTCATAGTAGCTTCATAGAAGAGGAGAAAACAGTAGATGCATCGGAGACTACTACGCGAAGGTTTGTGCGGTCGATCCTGTAGTTTTTCTGAACCAATTAACTGACAAAACGAGTCGTGCAACAGAGACAGAAAATTATCAACAACAGGCGAGCGAGGTGGTGTATAATTACGTCTACAACGAAACATGCTAGTGATACGAATGCAATCACTGAAAACGCCGTCATTTCGCTCTATGGAGATGGATTTCTTGAGATTCCACTGTCAGATTCGTCGAAAGGACCTGAGGATTCATCTCGGTTGCTTGGTAACAGCGGATTTGCGATTAGTATGCTACTCTTCAAGGCTGCTGACACGGAAAAACACAAAACACAAGTGTAAGCAAGTATCGCTAAGATGTGGAACTTAGAAATTGCTGATTTCGTATGTGAATGTTAGTTTTAGTGATTCAGACGGAGCACGTCATAAAACACCTGAGCTGGATGACACAGGGGAGTTTGTGCGGTGGCTCTGCTGTGGCAGCACAAATCGCAATATCTTTGGGTGCTCTGCGTGCCTAGACGATGAAAGCGTGGTAACACGAATTCGAGGTGGATTCCAAACGATTTCTTAGATTCGGTGAAGTGCATGCACGGATGTGATGCTGATATTGTTTGCTCTTGTGGTGGAACAGGACTGAGCGATACCACACCGAAATTGTTATCTGCTAAACTTCGTGTCGAGAATTCGGAAGACGAAGTAACCTCCTTTTCAATCTACGATCGCGGGGTTTTGGTCAACTGTAAAGGGGAGGATGGGGGTTGTCGTGTACGGTGGCGAGGTTGGGAGTGCTTTGCGGACAACTACGAAGTGCCCAGTAATCGTTGGGTCAATCTACGAGTTGTATTCGATTGTCGGTACCTACGAATCTTTTTCGACGAAGAGCTGGTCGATTGTGCAAGAATTCAGCGGGTTGAGGCTTCTAGCGCATCTAATCGTGGGTATTTGCGCGGAAGGCGTGTTGATAGCGGTTCAGCATGGGCTCAAGCACCAACAAGTTCTAACTCCGTTTATGTTGGTGGTCACCCGTCCTATGCCAGAAGTGTGCGCGATTGGCGATCCAGAATCGGCTTTGTGGGGTTAATTGCTTCGTTCAAGTTGTGTAAATTGTCAAGTGACCAGTATCAGCTTGGAAGAAAAATTAACAACACACAAGTTGAACCACTTGTATCCTTAGCGATCCCTACCGTTGGCAGCGTGCGAGATAACTCAATCTTTGAAAACATCGTCAATGCACATCGAAATGTATTCTGGCGCCAGAATGCGCCTCCAAGTTGGAAACCAATTTCTGAAGCATCGACTTCACTTTACGGTGTATCGGCTGCCCCAAATGGATCGATCGTGCTGTTGGCAAATTTCTATGATGGTGCTCATTGTGATGTGGGTATTGCAAGTCCTAAGTCATTCGAAAACTTGTTGTTGACTGCTGTGCAGTCTGGAGATATATGCGTACAGATCGAATATGCTGCGGAATTTAGTGTCCAGCGTAGCCATGATCATGTTTGCAGATCGCAAGTGGAATACGAGCAAAAATCGATTGCTCTTATTGCCAGCATTGAACAAATGAGCCCATTGCTAAATGTTGTGGTAAGTCCTGAAGGAGCTCGTCTACCGAGCGGTTTTTTTGAGATAACCATGGAGTTGACACGAGCTGCAGGTAGAGGCTCTGTTGTAGTTGTGCTACATTCCATGAATGCTACTGGATGCTTCCCGAACCTGGAGGAGATCAAGAAGAAAATTGAGTCCATTGTACTGTTCGAGGCGAAGCGATCTCCTGGTGAAGAAATTCAAATTCAAGCTTTTCGCCATTTGCTTGCATTAGCTAGTTTGACACGACACAATAGAGAACGAACGTTCATGGAGTCGGTGATCAACAGAAAATTAGTGCTGACTGAGCGGAAAGTTGCTGCTGAATTCGAGAAAATTGGCTTCTTCTTCGCACCAGCAGAATTACAAGAGGTTGTTAGCTATCTCAAACGCATCCAAGATAATTACACCCGAGCCCAGCATCACCGAATGAACGACCTACCGAGTTTATCAATGCTCACACCAACCCAAAGTGGGCTGTACGCGCTTCCGTTCATGAATACGCTGCTTGTTTCTTCAACTATGATGTGCGACAGCGGTGGGCCAAGATCACCGTGGCGTTTTGTTTGTGTTATGGTAGATTACGATTTCCAACTCGTCGATTTTGTTCATGAAGGCTGTCCAGTGACCAAACGAGGAGGTATTTCGTACCGTCAAGGTCAATCGATCAACAATTGTTTCGTGGATCGTGTATACCTTCGTCTTACAGCACTGTCAAACAAAATATTTTGTGTACTCTTTTCTCTGCAGAAAATCGTAGATGACGAAAGTAATGACCCCAATGGCCAAAATCTGGTGGAGATTAAACAGGCAGGAGTACGTATACAGATCGAAAATGTCGAAGAGCATCACATTTTGGGCATGTTTGACGCAAAAATTCGCGCTGGTTGTCGGTGGTATACTTTGGCAGCAGCATATCGCTCGAGGAGGAACCATCAATGGCAATTTCAAGCTATCGGATGGAATGGAAAAGCTACGTCTATCTACGCAAGCATCGACGAAGTAAATGTTCTCCTTGCAGAGCTACGAATTATTCAAACTTACGAAATTCGAGTCCACTTTATAGATACTGGGAGTGAAGCGGAAGTCCTCACGACTGAGAACCGCGAGTGTGAAGAGTTTGCTCACCGACTAGCAAAGAATATTCGCTTTGGTCGGAATGGCCGCATCGTGCTGGTACCGACAGTGGAAAACAATCAATTCCGACTGCGAATTGCGCTAAAACTCCAGGAAGTGGATACTGAAATCGACGTGTACACACACCGCAACAATGCGAATCGGACACTACCAACCATCCAGTCTGTTTATCGTACGCTGCTCCGTATTCTAGCCCAACATGGAATCAAGGAATGTCTTCAACAGAACCCATTTGCTCCTCAGAATAAGCGGGTGAAGCGGCATGTCGAATTTCGTGTCGTCAGTGCTCAAACAAATGCTCCGGTTGACAAAGTGCACGTCTTCATCGAGAAGAATATCACGTTTGACACGAATCTCGCTAAGACTGTACTTCCGACACTAATGATGGGGTCTCGACTGATGTCAATTCGACGCCGGTTGCAGAAGAAGCGTACCATTGAGATCACGAAAGAAGTAACAAAATTGTTTGTTGACGACTGCATTGCTGCAGGTTTAAAGCGGGCGACGGTAGCTGCCAATCTGAATGTGAAATTGATTTCTGTCATTCGAGCGCGAGCTCTGCTAAGAAGAGTCATGCGTCTTCGCTACGAGAAAATAAAAAAATGCATCCTTGAGCGTGCTCGCAAGAGTGAATATGCTCGAGAGTACTCGCAAAGCTTCCCAATTCGATTTCAACGACTACATACAAATACGCTCAATTTCTCAGAATCTGAACGAGATTTACTGCAGCATTCAACAAGAGAAGAGCTTGCAGAACTTGACTTGATGCTGCGGGGAGTTGCCAAACCACAGAATGAGAAGCCAGTGATGGATGAACTAGTTCTCCTTGAAGAGTGGAGGAACAAGGAGGCGCAGTTTTCGTCAGAGGATCGTACAGAAGACAATTCAAACAAAAGCGAAGCAAGTTCGTCTGAACAGGATGCTACGCTGCCTGGTGAAGCTATCAAGGATCGACGGCAGCTATTCGTGACGGACAGTGATGGGAGAACGAATTGTCGTCTCATTCCTGGAAGTTATTCGCTGTATGTTTTCCATCTCGACTACTTTGAGTGGACATCACTTGTTGCTGTCTACCCAGCAATTTCAGCTTCAGGACTTTATAGCGGATCTACTGCATCATCTTTGGTGCAGGAAATGGTGATTCCACTTGATGTGTATCGATGGACGTATACGCTACAACTTGTAGATTACTTCCATCCTCACATCACCATCAATCTCGCAGGTATTCCGCTCCAAATCATCAACAATTGTAGCTCCGAACGACAAGTTGTCATGACCGATAACGATGGTTGCGCGACATGGGATGTTTGCAAAGGTCTGTACTCTGTTGATGTGCTCCGTGAATGTAGTTGCGTTCAATACTCGGCTTTGAAGCAGGTGGTTGTTGACGGAGGTCGCTACCGAACGTCGCGAATAATTATGATTCCTGTGCTATTTGGTTGTGTCAGAGTGACAGTGCTGGTAGTCATGGCCACTTCTAGCTCAAAAAGTTCCAGCTTGGCCAATGTGCGTTTCCATTCTACCAGCTCCATTAAGAACATTGAAAATGCTTCTGCAGATAAGCGGCGCAACGCTAGAATTCCTGTCACTGGTAGCTGTGATTTGACGATGAAAGATGAACTGTGTGATGGAGATGTCCTGGTGGGCACTTCGAAAGCTTTCAAGTTGCAGCTTGGTGCATACCGTTTAGAAGTCACCCTACCAGACTGCTTCCCAGTGTTTCTACCAGTGAATATCACATGGGCGAGTAGCAGAGTGCAAGTGAAGAATGCTAATCTATATCTCTCTGCATTGAGCCCGATGATCACTGCACAGCGGACATTTCGCGTAATTCTGTCGTACGTTGATAGTGTCGATAGTATGGATGCAATTGTTGAGGTGTGGAAGGAGAAAACGATGATCGGGCATGTGTGGCGACAAAACTCGGAAGGTTGCGTCGGACATGTGGAGCTGGAAACCATCAACAGTCTCAACGGGTGTGAGTACCAATCTCTCTGTCTACATTGCCAGGAAGGATTCACGTACAGATGTCTTGTGGCGTCGAATCTCTCTATGACACATTGCTTACGCCCTCAAGTGCAGATCTACTCGTCTGCAGGACTTATTTACCAGTGCTCACAACCGCCTTCGATCGGCGAGTTGTACTGGCATATATGTTCGTGGAATACTAGTGGAGTGCTAGTCTCCACTAATTCGCATAAGCTACCTCGTTCAACTGGCGTTGTGAGCTCCTAAGAGACTCGTTAGCGCACGGAGGCAACTTGTTAGTCTACTGCTGGGATTCCAATGCCGTCATCACTTGCTTGCAAACAATAGAAATTGCATCCAGGCCTTCACTTGCCGCGTTATCCGAAAGCTGTAGAATGGTGGCATAGATAACATCCACGTCTACTGATAATCGTAGAGTATTGACGCTAAGTAGTGCCTCCAGCAACTCGAGCGTGACAATGACGAGCTCGACATCTTCTTCATACAGTGGCCACCGAGCAAGCGGCTCGTGTAGTGTCTGCGTGACAGTTTGCGGGTTCGCCATGCAGTACGACGCCACATGAAGGAGTAATTTACGCTCTGCCCGGATCAATCCACACAGAATCATGAACGAGTGCACATTCTCCGAAGACACCACTGGATCGAGTAGAAAACTGATGAAGTCACTGATCCATGGATGGTTTTCCATCTGAGATACAACAAAACAATAATCTTATCGTGAGTTTACCATCCTCACATACCTACCGCACGAATTGTAAACCATGCAGCACGTACCCGAAAGTCCTCACTTTCAGCACACCCAACGAGTACCGTCGCAACGGCTTCGGTACGCAGGCGCAGGAATTTTCCCCATTGAGAACCATCAAGCATCGCAGGAAGCAAAGGGAGGACCAGCTCATTTGCTAGTGGTTGAATGTCCTCGTGGCATGCTGCTGCTACACGGGTAAGGCCTGAGATGATACGGTTTGTCGTCGACTTGGAATACCGGTCCAGCTGATTGATTGCCTGGCAAACTGTAGCAACAGCGAGTTGACGGCATGATGCGTACTCAGCACTAGCCTCTGGAACGGTGGACGCCCGCAGAATTGCCAGAACATCGCCGTATACACGTGGATCAGCAAGCGTACCAGCCACATTATGGAGGAAGTCCACCTGAAATGTCAATAGATTGGCTGCGTCTGGATGGTGGAGCCAAGAGAGAAATGCTTCTACAAGTGTGTGTCGGATCGAAGAACACGCTCCCTTTGCGCTACGTCGCTCAGCCGGGTGCGTTTTGGGAAACGATGCTAAGGCGACCTGTAGTACAAATGTGCGTGTGAGATGATGTTCTCATGAACCTAATGAGCGGGATGAACACTTTGCTTACTTCTAGCCGAGGCATCACGGTACTCATCGCCTTAAAAGCACCTTCCAGTGCAGATGCAGCAAGTTTTTTCTTATAAAGGCAGATATCCCGGATCGACTCAAGCAGCGCGTTGATGAAGTCGAAGTGAGGTAGAGCAGTTAACTTTGTCTCGCTTAATCTGGTACGTTAGCAAGACAGAGCGTGAGCGACCCAAAAGCAATTCTCGAAAAAGGCTACGTACGCTTTGGTCATCTCGTCGAGGGGTGTAGTAAGGGATATCGCCCCGTTCACAACGTTATCGACCCCAGAACCATTGGCAATAGTTCTGTACATCACCGCCAAAGCCTGTGCAGCCACCATTCGCCGAGTGTCTACTCCCAGCCAGGAGCAGAGTACCTTACAACTTTCCTCTTCCATTTCCCTTGCAATAGCAATTGCTGAAGGCTTTTCTTCTTCTTCGTCCACAGTCTCCACCTTGTCCGACTTTGCCTCCGCTATCGGAGCTAACATGGTATTGCCAGCAGATATCTTCGATTCGTCTGCTTCCATCTCCTCGACAAATGCAGGTAGTGATAGCAGCCCGAACGTGTTGGGTGGTGTGTACGGGAACTTCGCTTCTAGAAGCACCGCAGCGGTCGTGGCTAATTCCACCTTGACTGCTTCTGTCACTGCAGTATTCTGCTTGTCAGCTCCTTCCTTCACCAATAATGCCAGCAATTGCGGCAATATCTCTGTAAAAATGGCTTCACTAACAGCAGGGTGAGTCTGCAATACCACAGCCACGAACTCACACGCTGGACGTAGCAGCGTATTCATCCTCAGCGCTATCTCTTCATCACTAATACTCTCGTCCTTGAATAGCGGAAACAGCCATCTTAACTGCTTCAACACGTCACCTGCCGGCACTTGATCTCCAAAAGACTCCAACACTCGCGTTGACCCCATCAACGCCACTGCTTTTAATCCGTAGTAGCATTTGTGTGTCCATGTCGGATACTTCAGCACTTTTTCGAATGCATCTCGATAACGCTGCAACAACGGCGTCATTGCTTGTCGTTCCGTCACATAGCGCACAGTCTGTCATTGCATCACCTGTTAGTATCTCCATAAGAACCAGTACATTGAGCTTTCATTACCAGCGATGCAGCAGATAGCAACGTGCCTAATTCCACTTCTTGGTCGTGGATCAGCGGCTGATGATTGGGTGACGATGGTAGGAACTCGCCAATAGCATCGTCCAGTTCGTCAATCAATTGCAATAAGAAGACGAAAGTGGCGTCCACGCCAACGCTCGTGGAGTGGACACACTCCTGTACGTAGGCTGAATGATACACAGTGGAAAGTGAGCGATAACTCGATGAAAAAAGACGCTATAGCACAGGGAAAAGCTGCAAACGTACCAGCGACACCTCCTGATTGAGGGTCCAATAAGGCACGTGTCAGATCGCGCTGCATGCGGCGTGAAGACGTCTCGGAACTGGGAGTAGAGGTAGCCATCTTAAAATGACACGCAAATCATGATTTAGCCGACCGTTGGTTGGCTACAAATACGCGAAGTACCTTATTTTGTCAATTGTACACTTCTGTAGCGTAAAATGACAAAAGCGGGTACTTCGCTTCAACATGTCTCCACTTAACGGTTTCGAGTGCAAAAAGGGACAAGAAGGAGCTGGAACTGGCAAGAGGTTGAGCTGGAGTTAGTGAATAAAAAATCTTTATCGCCTGAAATTAGTTCACACTGGACGATTTTTTATCTATCCAGCGTTGTCGACGTCTCGCTGGTCCAACAGCATTGGATTTGTCTTCATCTAAAGGCTTCGAAGAGAACTTGTCGGTCGATTGCAGCTCGGTCCAGGGTGCAGCAGACCAGGTCCATCGCCGAGTTGTGCAGCTGTGCTGGCCAGTGATTTCGCTGCTCAACAAGACACCAGGTGGACGAGGCGACGCGATGAATCCGTTTGGACCGCTGCCACGCTTCCCGCCCGAGAACAATGGCAGATACTTGACGTCGGTTTTGTCAATGGTCAGCACCAGCATGAACGAAGCTCTGGCCATCGCCATCCTCTACCTCTTTGGTCCACCAATAGGTGGACCAAGCACTGCTCGCAAGTATCGGCAACGCTCTATTTTCACGATAATTTCGAAGATGTGACGGTTGCAGACCTCGTTGAAGCCGCGTCTTGTCTGCCGGTGCTTCTCCGGCTCATTTGGCGGGAAACCGGACCATCACTATTGAGCTGCATGCCAACTTTTGGCAATACAAATACTGAAATATTTGAGAAGACAACGAGAGAAGATATTCAAGTGAGAGCCAAGCTGTCGCTCAAGCATTGACGTCACTGCTTGAGCCCCCAGCTGCAGACTCCAATGCTGATCCCTTTCAAATCGGCGCGACATTCTAGCCAATCCACGTCGCTTGTAGCCAACTTGACGTACATAACCAGTCCATTCAGTCAACAAAAACAAGAACATTGGGGAAAAATGGAAGTCGGGCAATGATCAAGTCTCGACGCAGGGGGGACCTCATAACCGAATCAACTGAGGAGCGAGCATGGCGTCGGGCGACGTCCAAGTCGAAGGAGAGCAGCGACCGCTGCGGATCCGCGTGTCTACGCCCGTGTCCCCAGGTCCCGACAGCTTTGAAGCGCCGGATGTCAAGCGCCCGCGACGTGAAGAGCCTGCGCTGTTTTTAGAGAAGACGTACGAGCTGCTGGAGCGCTGTCCGTCCGAGCTGGCGAGCTGGACGACCAAGGGCGACAGCTTCGTGGTCAAACAGCCTGCAGCTTTTGCTGAACACGTGATCCCGACGTACTTTAAACACCGCAAGTTTAGCTCGTTTGTGCGCCAGCTCAATCTCTATGGATTCCGAAAGGTGCGGGCTACGTCGGCTACAGAAGCGGAAACGGCGGAAGAGGATGCAAGTCCGAAAGATTGGTGGGAGTTTCGCCATGAACGGTTTTTAAGGGGAAGGAGAGACTTGCTGTGTGAGATTAAGAGACGATCTCCGAGTGATGCTAAGGTGATGACACCAGTGGGGAATGGTACGCCTGTGGAACGAGTTGAGTTTGAAGAGTTGAGAACGGAGGTGATAGGACTACGTGAAGAAATGCAGAAGATGCAGAGAACCAATCAACAGTTGACTGGACTCTTGCAGACGCTGTTGCAACGCTTTCACGGCGAGAATGACGGAGGGAAAAGCTTGAATCGACAGAACCAAGGATTTAGTAACTCTCCTTCTGTAACTCAGAGTCAACCGAAATCTCTACCATCGATAGCGTTACCCAGTCCAACAGCTAGTGCTAGTCTCAGTGGACCTCAATTAGCGCTGCTACAGCTTCGTCAGGGACTTCAACCGCAAGGCACACCACGGGAGATCATGACACCTCGAACTCCAGCCTCAGGTTCTTTCCACTTACGACCAGTACAGTCGCTGATGGTGAAATTGAGTCCTAACAGCCGACCGACACCAAGTCCACGACCCAACCATAGTTACGTCGGCACGCCTTCATACAGTCAGCAACAACAGGAACAGCTCAGCAGGAATCAGCAGCATTGGTACCAAACGACCCCAATTAACCAACCATCACCGAAAGCACACCGTTCACCGCTTAAACGTCTGCGCGTAGACTCAGCAACTTCAGTGTCGGAACCTCAAGGAGGATATGGCATTCGCTCTCCAGAGGATGTAGCGGTGCGTGAGTTAAGTCGCATTGCGTCGGAGATCCGCACCGACTTGCTAGCTTGTATCACTGCGCGTGTCACGGGTTTTTTACGTGTGCACCGCGACCAGACAGAACCAACACGTGAAGCAGATGCTGATGCTGTAGCAGAAGCGGTTGGCTCTGATATCCGTCAACAGCTCGCTTTATTGCAAGCGTCAACATCTGGGTCAGACCCAATGCTCTTAGATGTGGAGACAACTTGCATGTATCGCGTGGAGATCCTCAAATTTATCTCTCGCGAATTACCGCGTGCTGTGCAGGACGCCGTCGATAAGCGACTGCCGGCACCGGAGAAACTTAAACAGCGCCCAGCCAAAGATCGGTCACTGCTTGCGTTACTTGTGCAAAAAGCTCAAAAAGCACTCGAGCAACAGATGCACTCAGAGACTGCTGCATTGAACACAGGGCGACGATGAACCAAGTACGAGTAGAAGGTGAAAGGAGTAGTAGTAATAATTTGATTATAGTTTAAGATTATGGACTTCTTGATGATAGTTACAATAGTAAATGAGCGAGCGAGCTGTCGTCTTGCAGAGCACGCGAAACTTCAGACATCGTGACGCAGGAGGAGAGCTTTGTGGTCCAAAACGTGCGAACTGACATCGCAGCAGCAGGCCGTGAAGTCTTGTCACCACGTTTGTTGCTTCCGTGACTCACCAGGGCGTAGCAGTCAAGCGACATAAGATGCGTCTGCAATTCCTCCCGAGATAAGCGAGGAACCCATGCAGTTTGTGGCAAGCTACGCAGTCGTGCGAGTTCTTCACAGACTTGGTTCATATCACACTGCTGCAGCGATCGCTTGGGGCTGTTGTTGTTATTGTTTTCGTTGCTACCCGGGGCGAGTGTCGAGATCACGTACAACAGCAATTTGGCTTGTCTAGGCAGTTGCTTGATTTGTTGAACAATCGGAGACGACAGCATTGACGTTGCACACTGAAACACGTCACGCATCGTGACTTTTACCTGAGTTGGAACAGTTTCGTTCTTCTCTGAGTTGCTAGAGCGCTGATGGGCATGGCGGGCAGACTGTTGCAGCAAACTGATGGCTAGACGAGCGTCACCATCACGGGCTGCCACCTTTCTGGCAATAAGCTCAATTGCACGCGGCTCGATGAACTTGGACACTTGTGTAACATCCACATTTGACGGTAAAGCGCTTCGGACGTAGCACTGCATAATCATCAGCAAGTCCTGGTGCGAGTACGAACCGAAAACAACCCGAGGAACATGCGAGTCGACAGCATTTTCACCAGTCACATGAACACGGGAGACCTGCTCGTACATGTCAACGCCGTTCATGATGCCTAAGAACTTGATGTCATGAGGAGCGACAGCAGCCCACCGCACGAAAAAATGAAGCACCTCCTTCACTATTGGCTGCATGCGCACAGGTAGACGAAGAAGCTGATCCACTTCGTCCAGAACTACCACGACCGAGTGTTTCTTCGCTCTCGATCCTCGACGCTGCAGTGCGACGAACTTATCCATCTCAAACGGGTCCACCAGTTCGGGAACCTTCCAGCTCGTCGCTTTTTTCACCAATTGAGCCACTGCAGCGTACAAAACTGCTGGATCCGTGAATGTGCTGCAGTTAAACCTCACAGCAGTTTTGCTGCTCTTTCTCTCACGTTTTCGTTTTAATATTGTCACGGCTTCCACTGTTTCATACCCTTGTTCGCTCAGTAATTCGTTCACAGACGAGGTCTTGCCTGTTCCTGGAGGGCCAATGATAAACAGGCTAGCGCCCTGCTTCGCATCACCCTTCAGCACGTCACGGACGATCTGGTGCTCCTGGTCACGACCGACAATTGACGGATTAGAGCGTAGCATTTGCCCAGAGATAATCCTCTCTAACACTGCTTGCGAATCGTCGACGGGCTCTGGGCCTGCTGGAGTCGAGTACTGCAGCGTTCTGCGCAGAGGAACGCGCTTGACGACGTTCGTCTTGGTCTCTGGGGCTTTCTCTGGTGTCTTATGGATACTCAGTGTCGGTGTACGTGGCTTGGGGTGGTGCGGAGTCAGCAGCAAGGGGGACGCGGAGACATCGTCGGTCTTTCGCTTCTTGGAGGCTGGCGGACTCAGCGGCGCGGAGGGGGAGGTGGTGACGCTGGCGCTCGCCTCCAGTGAGCGGAGACGACGCTGCAATTGTTGCCCAGCTCCGGCATGTGTTGACGCTTCTGAGCTCGTGTGCGCATTGGAACGCGCCACTTTCTCTTTCGAAGGCAAATTCAGTTGTGACTGTAGCAATCGAATGGCGCGAAGGTCAAAATGGCGCGAAAAACATTTTAACGAATGAAAATGCAGCATTTGGATTTTGAACGAATGAGAGGGAGAGGAGAGCGATGGGCATTGATTCGTTGAAATGCGGCAGAAAATACAAAGACTAAAAACGAAATATATGTACAAGTTTGTTTTTCATAAGTTACAAAATGTTTGTACAACTCAATTGTCTTCGCTGTCCTCATCGGTAGTGACCACGAGCTTGATCGTCTCCGGTGAGGTCAAAAGTTTCAGTCTCTCGATGCGCGATGTCAAGAGCGGGTGTGACGTGTCGCCTAAGTAATTGCCTTTTTCAGTGATCATCCACGTGTTGAGCACCGAGCGCATTTCGCAGTTGCGGGACAGCTTCCGTTGGAAACAATTGATGCCGCCATGTGCGAAGCCGCTCTCTGCAGCTACCTGATCAGCTTCATGCTCCAAGCTCCAGGACAGGTACAGGTTGCCGCCTACAATACCCAGAACTCCGGCGATACCTGCTACCAGTTTGTTCGGAATCTTGTGGATGGCAATGCAACTGCCCACAAGTGACGCTGGCAGGAAGGCCCCAGTGAACATGGAGTGATTCTTGGCAATGTGTGCGCTTTCGTGTGCCAGGACGAAATCGATTTCGTCTCGCTTCGGGATGTCGTACTTGTCGTGCAAGTGGGACGGCGCGTAGAAGGCTTCGTACAGCTCCATGGGGAGCACAATGCACGCTCCCCGCTGATCAACAGTAAGGTTCGCTCCCATTGAAGCGCCTGCAGATTGCTCTCCAACGCGGATGGAAATCCGTTCTGGGTTCTTGACGCCCACACGGGCCGCGATTTTTCGTACGTTGACGGCAAAAGGGTCTTTGCGATCAAGTTCGTGTGCGTCGAGACCTTGAGCTAGTCGCAACGAGTGTGTGCTGGTGGGCTCCGCGATCGGATACGATGCGTATCCGTAGAGCAATAGCGCCGATGCGCCGATGAACCGCTTCGAGTACAGAGCTGTCGACATGAGTTTGATCGCCGCTCTGGTGGCCAATTTCCAAATGGGCTCATCGGGGACTTGTGGTGGTGCAATACGCATAATGCCTGACTTAACGATTACAGTGCGTTTCTTGGTAATTCGGCGGTCCACCTTCGTGTGTCTTTGCTTCACGACTTGGAAGTTGTATGCTGCTCGCCTATGCTGCCGTTGATTTGCTCGTTTCGTGTCTGGAGCGCCGAATCCTGGATCCGTCTAATGTTCAAGGCAAGTGGGCTCTCGAATCCTTGCACACCGAGATGCAAGTCGACTATGTACGGCAGGTGAACTCGCCGATGTGTGCTAGTTGCTGCTATTAGACCGTGACGCACGAACTCCAGTTTTGGCCAGTTTGGGCATTCGATGACGTACGTCGTCCGATTGCTCGTCTGTGGTCTGAAACGACCGTGTTTTCACTGGCTGAAAATCGCCACAAACTACAGTGCCAGCCAATAGAAACACGCCAAACTAAAGTTCCAGCCAATTGAAAACATCATTTATGAACTGTGAACAACACATTGACTGTAGCCATTTCGGTGTTCTACGAAGCCTCAGCTGCAACTGCAACATGTTCTTGTTGTTTCGCTGCATGTCGAAAGTCCTGCTTACCATTCTTGCAGTAAGGGCAGTGCTTGTTCGGCTCGTAATCTGAAGAGTTTCGGTCCTCATTGGTTAGCGGACTGCGGCACGTGAAGCAAGATACGACCGCCGCCTCTGTCAGGTCCGGCTTGAGCGCCACACGGTCATCGAAAATGTAGCAGTCGCCAGTGTAGTGAGCCCCACCCACTTTTCAAAATACTTCAAGATGCCTCCGTCCAGCTGGTAGACTTCTTTGTGACCCTCGTTCAGCAAGGCGTACGAAGCCTTCTCACATCGCACGCCTCCAGTGCAAAACATAACAATTGGCTTCTCCTTCGGCACCTGCTGCAGTTGAGTCCGTGCTTCATCAGGAAATGCACGGAAACTTTTGATATTCAGATCCATCGCATTCTCAAACGTGCCCAAGCGAACCTCGTAGTCGTTTCTGCATCAAATCAACCATTCCCAAGTCAGTTCTTCTTATTACAACCACGGCCACCTCCGTTGTCTCACCTCGTGTCCAAGACAACCATGTCTTTGCCGTCATCCATCCACGTCTTGAACTCTTCAGCAGAAATGTGTGTTGCCAATCCGTCCACTGCTGGGTTTACCTCCTTCATGCCCATAGAGATCACCTCCCTCTTGATTTTCACCAGCATCCTCGGCAACGTCATCCGCTCGGAATACGAGTCCTTAAACTCCAGTCCACGGATATTTGAATGGAGACCAGCGATCGCGACCTTCATGGCCTCCACAGCTTCTGACGTTCCCGATAGGCGAATGTTCACTCCTTCCTCAGACAACAAAATTGTGCCACGCAACTGCTCCTCCCCGAATCGAGCTGCAACTTGCAACAACTGCTGCTTGAGGTCTGGCAAGCGCTCCACTGGAAACACGCAGAACCCATAGGCCGACGAATTCACATACACAGTCTTTGGCGAGGTCTCCATTCCTTTTATTGCAAAAATCACACGAATTTCAACAGATAACATAAAAACGTAAAGGTTTTAACCCTTTTAATAAGGGTTAACACTTTTCTACCAGATCATTAACTTCAAGTGATAATGAGCCCCTGCGAGTGGATGGAGACACCGAGTGTCGTGCTTGATGAGAAGCGGTTGCTGCACAACATCGAGCGGATGCAGGCGCTTGCTGCGGCGAACGGTGTAAAGCTCCGCCCCCATGCTAAGACGCACAAGACGCGAGAGATCGCGACGATGCAATTGGCAGCTGGAGCTTGTGGCCTCACTGTGTCCAAACCATCCGAGGCGCTGCAATTCTTACGTGGAGAAGTAGCAGGTCTCAAGAGTTTGACGCTGGCGTACCCAGTGGTGCAGAGCAGCAAGGTGAAGGAGGTACTCAAGGCGGCACAGGAGGTCGGCGTGGAATTTCTATTGACTGTGGACAGCTCAGAAGGAGTGGATGCCGCGCAGAAGGCGGCGGAAGCATGTGGCTGCACCTTGAACCTACTGATTCACGTGGATGTGGGCTACCATCGAGTGGCATCGAAGAGGATGATCCAAAGCTGCTGCAACTGGTGCAGAGGATTGACAAGACGACGAGTCTTGAGTTTCGAGGACTACTGTCCCATGCTGGTCATGCTTACCGCTGCAAGTCGGTAGCGGAGTGCTCGGAGGTGGCGGAGACAGAGAGACAGATTATGATTCGCATCAAAAGTACGCTGGAGGCGAATGGAACCGCTGTTCCTGTCGTGTCTGTGGGGAGCACCTTGACCGAACCTGCTCGTAAGAACTTCGAGGGGATTACGGAGATCCGTCCTGGAAATTATGTATTCCTCGATCGCACGCCCGTACGTATGGGATTGTTTTCGATGCAAGATGTGGCGTTGACTGTTCTTGCCACGGTCGTTAGCTCGAACAAGTACAACTTCATTGTTGACGCAGGATCGAAGGTACTGAGCTCGGATGGAGCCCGATCGGCTGGTGAATTCGGCTCCTCGTGCTATGGTCTTGCGTTTTACGAAAAGGATTTCGCGCGTGTGGTGAAAGAGCCTACACAGCACAAGACACTGTTGGATGATGGCCAAGAGCTGATCTGTTTTGAAATTACCAGTCTGTCTGAAGAACATGGCTGGGTGAAGAAGGTTGATGGCATTCCTTCGCCCGCCATCGGTGAACGCCTCGTCATCGTGCCTAATCACTCCTGCGTGGTGTCCAACCTCACCAACAAATTTTACGTGGAGGGCAAGGAGCCAAAGAGCTGGACGCTGCTGTCTCGTGGATGCACTCAGTAACGTACCATCCTCAATAGACGAGGATTCGTCTTTCATTTACAGATCGCAAAAGCGAACTTGTTGGTTGATCCATTAAAACCATTGCAACTGAAAGTTTTGAATAAAATCGCGGTTGGTGATGTCCTTCATCCGTTGCATGAGCTCCTCCTTCGTTTGCGGTAGTCTGCTGTTCACGCCGCCATCCTTGGCTCGGAAATTTCCCAACATTCGGGTTGTAGCTGCCTCAATCACTTGCAATTCCTGGTGATGCGTCGTCATGTAGTGGTCAAACGCTTCTGTTTGGAGATGGGATTCATGAAGCGACTGTGCCCATTCATGTTCATAGACCAACTTCACGAGGTGTCTGCGGAATGAAGATCGCAGTACCTTGGCGATCATGGACCTGAATGCTGTGTTATCGATATCAAATGCTGGTTCCGAGGAATCCACAAGACCCCGATAAAAGGCGTTGCTTTCAGCTAGCGCTGTAGTTTGCGGCGAATGGTAAATCCATGTTGTGAGAGCATATCTAGGCTTGGTTGCTGGTATGACGCGATGTAGCATTTGCTGGGAAGAGAAGAGCACCAATTCACCGAAGCGCGGTTGTACAATGACACGTGACTTCGGGAACGGGTAGAGTACAATTTCGCCTCCATCTTCCTTTGTCCACTCCTCATTCAGATAAAGCACGGCAGTGACACATTTTCCGTCGTCACCGTAGGTGTCAAAATGCATTGGGAAGCACGCTCCTCGTCCAGCGTTATATTGCACTTTGACCATGTGTCCTGTCAATCCCAACCAGCCAGGCAATGCTTGCTTCAGCGGATCAAACACCACTTGCTGTTCGAAGAAATCTCTCAGGAACGGTACGGACGATTGATCACGAATCGCATCCAGCGCCAACTCTGTCTCTAGGATGTTGTGTTTCTCCAATAGCAATGTCTTTGCCGTCGGTTGGTCCCCAGTATTAGATCCACCATCTCCAGCTACATTATTCAGCAAAATATGCGTTGAATTGGGGTACAATTGACCGCTGGTGCACAGCAATATCATTTCGTCACGTAAATGACGGAGATACTCGATTGGGAAAGCGTTCGGAACCACATAGTAGCCATCTCGCAGGAGCCCATTTACCAGTTCAGATGTCACAGATGCATCCCAATTCGAGCCGACACGGACTTGAGCTGGGGCGATCGATGAGCACAGCGAGCGAGTGCCAAGACATCGGAGCAGTGGTACCCTTGACACGCAGCGCATTTTTCCTTTTGTTTGGCATATTTTTGGTATATTATGCGATAGCATAGTGCAGAGATGACGATAGCAGATACTCACATGTACGATGACGGAGTTCGTGCCGAGCGGAGTGATCGAGAAGGCATCGCCCCACGATATGATGTACGTGTTGCTGTGTGCATTGCATAGATGTGCACGAGAATTATTAACGAAGGTTGCGATTTGGATGCAGCTATGCCGCATGTCCGCGATGCTTCAGCTCCATGAATTCTCAATTGACTTCCAATGCAGGCATTGAATTGTTGCGGGTCCAATGCTCATCCTGCAGTACTTTCAGTGGCGTAGACCAATTGCAGTTCAAGTATCGACTCAAGGTGAGCTCGATAGTTAAGACCCTCGTAGGATTGATCTACTCATGAACAGTTTGCCTCTGCTCCCAGCTACAACTTTTGTATGGATCGACAGTAGCCGATGCGATGTTGTTTGACGAGGTGGCGGAATCACTGCTTGGCATCCCAGCCTCCAAGATGATAAGCGAGATCCTCCCCAACTACCCGAGTCTGCCTCACGTGCTGGAAGAATTGCTGGTCGGACTGCGTGTGTCCTTTTCTTTTCAACGTCCAGCTCCCAAGCGCAACGCCAAGCAAATGCAGTTCACGGTGCGCTGTTACTCACGCTGCATAGTGACAAACATTGCATTGATACTCACAGACGAGTCATCTGATGACGCGTATGTATGTTGTTCAGCGTGACTTCAAGGTCACTAAAATGGAACCACTCATTCCCCAACTTCTACCGGAGCCAGTAGCGACGTTCGCCATCAACCTATTGCGACAGCACTCGAGCGATGGCAATCACCTTGCTGCGTGAAGACTTGGGGCAATCGCCTCTACACCTCGACAATACCGATCGCCAAGGATGGGGCCACCGGCTGTGCTCCTTCAACACCGCGAGAATGCTCTCGTTGGACGTTGAAGTGGACAGGGAGCTCTCTCTTGACTCGCGATATTTAATAACAGCAACACCTTCCGGCTCGGAATCATTGACTCCCCATCCCAATCTGAACTCTATGATTTTCTATCGCGCCGAACTAGTCACGCCAAACTATAGTATCTCCACAGAACTCTACCAACTTGCCTTTCACAACACTACGCTCTAACTTAGCGTTACGTCTCGGTCTCTTCTCATCCATTGGCTAATACCGCAGTCCACTTTCATCCAATCGCGACATATCCTCCCTTCCCATTGGACGAAAACCCGTCACTCGCGTTTTTGCTCACCTTCCTCCGACTATCGAGCGGCGCGAGACCAGGAGCAAGGCGTCCGTGGACACTTCCCCGGCGTCTCTCTCTTCTCCAGACCCTCCTCCCGGTATGGCGCACGATCGTGCGGCTGCTGTAACGACAGCCACGGCTCGCGTGGGGCCGCCGCTGCTCGTAGCTCGTAATCTGCTGCCGTCAGCCGCCAGCGTCAGCAGCAGCGTCAGCGCCAGCACTACGAGCGTCATGAGCTCGTCGTCGTCGTCATCAGCCACTATGAGCGCCCGAAGCGCGCGACGACGTGACCGCAAGTACGTGGGGGACGATCGAGTGCCTACAGCCACGTCCTCGTCGACGTTGTCCACTGCATCGTCCGTGGACGCTTCGTCCTCAACCACAGGAGTGTCTGCAGCTGAAGCAGCGAGACGTGCACGACGTCATACGCACCACAGTCAACCGGACCATGATCCCAAGAGTGCGAGACGACGTGGTGCCTCCTCTCCACATCGTCATCATAGTCAGAGCCATCAGAGACGTCCACGGACTAGAGATGCTCCATCTGGAGAGATGGACGTTGCACCTGCCAATGCAGATATTGGTCCAGAGAAATTTGCGTCCAAGGTGTTGGCTAAGACACACTCAAAGAAGGAAGCGTCGATGGAATCACCACCTGCGTCGCCGGAACATTATTCGTCTTCGTCATCGGGTGGACAGGGAAGTGATAAGGAGGAGATGACAGGACTTACGGAACACCAGAGACAGCAGCAATTAGCTATGAAACCTTCGAGGATGGTCGTCAAAAGACGGGCTACGGCACCTGCTAACAGTAATTGTGCTCGTCGGACGTCGACAGGACCGATACCGGTGCCGTCATCACCTGCGAGACAACCTTCGAGGAGTGTGGAAAAACCAGGAACGACTAATAGCCCTCAGGTTGGTTCTAACAGTCCACAGGTTGGTACTAGTAGCAGCCCTGGAAAAACTACGAGCAGCTTGGAAAAGTGGCAAATTCGATTGAAGAGATCAGTTTCTGGAAACTCTAGTGGTACAGATGATGAACGCCATGGACGGGAGCCGTCGTCCTCGCGACAGTTGTACAGCAATCACCGTAGTCGCCAGCTTATGGAGAGTCCGCCTCCACCGATCAGGTAGCAGCAACTATGAGAAGACGTGGAAGTGATTCACCGTTAATGGATCAGGCGCGAGTGCGAGCGCGAAGCACATCACGGGGTTCTAGGCAGCCAGGATCACCAGGAGGGCTACCACCGCCACCTCCACCCTTATCATTGTCTTCAGACGGACAGGGTGCAACTACTCCTCGGTCTTTGGCACGAAAGGTCCCGCACTCTGACGTTGATGCAGAAGAAGGCGATGATGATGCTGCACCAAAATCACGGCCTGTACGCATTCGATATGAGACCCCAGAACGTGGTATGGGTGGGAAGCGTGAGATTTCTCACGCATCGTTGGGTAAACTCGTGGCGCGCCTCACTGATGCTCACCAGTATGACACAGAATTTCGTGATGTGTTCCTGCTGACGTACAGGTCTTTCTGCTCACCCTACGACTTCATTAAAAAGCTTCTGAAGCGCTACACAGCAGTGCTGTCGCTTTGCGGGGGTGTGGATGCGGAGACAATCGCAGAGACTCAGCGATTGCTCGATCAAATCACTCTGGAGGAGGAAAACGAACAGCGTTCTTCAAACCTAACGTCAATCTCGACAGCACTCTCTGATATTAACACAGGAATGGAGGCTAACGTTTCCATCATGAGATTAATAAGCGTTCTCAAGTTCTGGATCAAGGAAAGTGGGTTTATTGACCAAGATCTGGCCAACGATCGCAAGGCTCAAAAGAAACTCATGGCATTCCTGAGCGAAATTCAGAATACATCGCCCATCCCATCCATTCGTCGACACGCTGAAAACTTATTGCTGACGGTCGCCCAGTTACTCTCGTCACAGAAGCAGCAAGCACAGCAGCAAGCACAGCAGCAAGCTCAACAAACTCAACTCGCAAAATCGCAGGCTCAAGCAGAAGCCCAAGTTCAAGCAAAAACACAGTCCCAAAGAGGTCCTGGTAAAGTTCCCCCCCTCCTACACTTGTGACTTCCTCTTCTGCATCAGCGTTACCTGATAGACAATTCTCTAGGCCTGGAGGTGACGTCATTCAAGATCCCCAGAGTGCTATAGCACTAGCGATGGCGCACCAGCTGAGTGACCGGGGGGCATCACATTCCCGAATGCGCGCCCAAGCTGCCACCAAACTTGCCTTGCCGCGCTCTTCTTCAGATCCAAAGCGTGAACGATCCATGGTAAAGCTTCGTACAAAGAACTCTAATGGTGATATTTTTCAGCTTCGAAGCAGATCAATTCCTGCCGGGGCAGATGATCAAGCCATAGCTGCAGCTGCAACGAGAGACAGGATGATGCGCATTGCAAGTCAGCAACATGCCGTTGTGCCTAGTGCTGCTGCTGTGGCCCCAAAAATCGCTAGAGGAATTACCACTGGTAGTGCTGAAGCTGCCATCAAAGCAAACGCCAATGGTACTACTGGTGCAGGTGGCTTTGATGAGATTATTCAGGATACGTTGCAGCGCGCCCGACTTACCGCGGCTTCTCGCAAGAGTGCACGTATTAGCTACGACAATGTGGAGCCTTTGTCGGGATTAATGGCACAGGAACTAGCTGATCAAGTTACACTGATGGAAGCAGATCAATATTTCTCCAAGTTGAACCCACGTGAGCTGACTAACAAGGCGTGGACGCGTGAGAACAAACACCGAGAGGCCCCGCATGTGATGGCTCTGATAGAGCTCTTCGACGCAACAGCAGAATGGGTTTCTAGTGAAATTCTGCACCCACAGTTGCAGGCTGTGGAGCGTGCCAAGATGATCACGCTATTCATTGATGCGGCCGATAACAGTTACCAGATGAACAACTTTAACACGCTGTTCGAGATCACTACAGGACTCTCAGCTCCTTGTATTCGGCAACTCAACACAACGTGGAGCCTGGTGAGTGCAGCAGCACAAGAAAAATATCAGTGTCTCCAACAAGTATGCTCGCCTGACGACAACTACCGCAGCTATCGTCAAGCGTTTGCGCTAGCTGAAGGCCAGCCGCGACTTGCGTGTTGGTTTATCTTAGTGAAGGATTTGTTCACTTATGAGGAAGCCATGAAATCCATGGAGGATGGACTCGTGAATTGGCAAAAGTTCCGAAAGATTTACCGAGTTATCAGCGAGGCACTTGATCGACAAAATTTCAACTATGTTCCTACTGGTACGAATGGTGCTGGCGGTGCTACTGCTAGTGGCGGAGTCTCAAGAAAGGGCCGCGGCATCCTGCGGCACGACAGGAAGACCCAGATTCACATCAGACATCGGATTGACACGTACGTTGTCCTCGATGTTTCTTGTCCTTGCTTGCATATTAAACTAACAACACTGTGATCTTGTAGTATAAGGAAGGACAGCTCGGTGCTATATCAGCTGGCTCGCAACGCCAACACGCAAGAGAGCATTCTGTTCGTGAACAGTCTATCGGAGGCTGGATTTCTGTAACCAAGTCGAAGTCATATCCGTGTGGTGATCGGCATCGCCAGCAAAGGGCGATGCCACCCAAGGACGAGAAACACAGAGAAGATCGCGAATTCGAAAAACCAGTCCTGTCATGGTAGTAGGCCACAATAGCCAGCTGGCCCAATGTACAAAACGCTATTCAGGGCTGCAACGATTGGAGTCAGCCCGTGAACGGAATGAAGAAAAAGCAAATAAACCGTTGTAAATCCCGTGCACGTCTCATGGTCTTCAGATGGTATGTTCTCCACCAAATTGCCATGCAGTATCGTAGTACATGTACAAGATGAGTATCCAGCCAGCTCAATCCGACCTAGAGCTATCATCTGTCACCATTTTTACTTTGACTTGAGCGCCTGCTTCTGCTGATGGCCTTGCATCCCCTTCGGATTTGCCCTTCTTTTCCTCGCCCTGTTGTTCCTCATCTGACGAGAGTTTTCGCTTCGCGCCAGCTTCATGTTTTGCCTCCATCATGTCGCCCTTCTTGTCATCGCTCTTTTTCTCAAATTTCCCCCTTTCAGCCTTGTCGCTGACCTCATTATCGTTTTTCATGTCTTCGCTGTTCTTGGCTGTTCCAGTTGGCAGCCTTGTATTATCAAATAGAGTCTTGGTCACCACACCGACACGAACATCACCTTCCTTCATGCTCTCATCCAATTTCATCAAGGTCTCATGGGTCCGCCACTTGTACAACTGCTCCAAAAAGTCATCTCGGTCGAGATCCTTGGCACCCAGCCCCATTTTGTAGTCCATGGACATGCCTAGATCCCACATTTTGAACCCTGCCAAGTACAGAAACTTGCTTAGAGCATGCAGCTGCACTGTACCCGCTCCATTTGCTCTACTAAACCCCGTCAAGCTTGTGTAGACGCTACCCACAGTGTATCCAAGCTCTCCAGCCACAAGTGCATCCGTAGTCACATCATAGAGCTCCACTGTGAAAAACCTGACTTTGCTCCCAGGATAGAGCTCCACCCCGTCGTTTCCAGCTTGAAATAAAGTCTTGAAGCTCTCAACAATAGGAGGATAGAGCCACGGAATGCCATGCTTCTCATGACATCCTTCCACAACAGCGTCGAAGTCTCGATTAAGTACGAGTTTAAACTTTTTCGCCCGCTTCCGAACGATTTTAGGCACGTGCTCTGGTGCATGAGGCTGAATCAGTAGTACGCAGCGCTGGCGGTGTAGCTTGGGCAGCAGGAAACATTGTCCCTGGAAGTCCGAGGCGATGGGCAGGAATCCCTCGTACATGAGGTGACTCAGCAGCAGCGGATCGAAGTGCCGCGACACGTAAAAGTCATCTTGTGAGTGGAAAACAAAGTGCCGCAGGTGTTGGGGCACGTACTCGGCGTCTGAGCGCTGTGGTCGGCGGTCGGGCGGACGTGGCGTCATTATTGTACCAAGAATATGATTTCTGAGTAAATAAATTGTACTCCTAATAAGGAGTGACCAGCACAATCCAATTTCAGCGCTCGGATTGGCTGAAATCCCGTCATTGTCACAATTGACATCGCTATGATGGAGCAGCGCGCAGTGGCGAGCGTCCGCGCCTCCATGGACTTCAACGGGCCGCTCAACGCGCTTTCCACGTCGCCAAACAATCGCCTGATCGCTGTAGGAGGCAGAGATGGTGCGTCACTTTGTCATTCGTGCGCTATTCCGTGTGATAATGACGTATTTCGTTGCATCAGTGCTCAAGGTGGTGGCGCTCGAAGCTTCAGGCTTCACGGAGAAACGCAATCTGCGCGTAGTGGGCAAGCCCAGTCTCAACTTTAGCACGAATGACATCCGCTGGCATCCGCGTACGTCCTGCTCTTGCTACACTGGAGAGTCCTGAGAGTTGACACACAGTGTGTGGATATTTGTGCAGAATCGGATTATTTATTGGCGACGGCAGCTACCAACGGCGCGGTGGTGATTTGGAACTTAGAGCGAGATGGATACAAACATGTTCAAGGTGGGAAGAAGGAAAGGGCGTATGCGTGGATGATATCTGATAAATGGTGAGATTGAAATTGTGTTTGATTAGAACGAGTGTTGAATGGACATCGACGTGCAGTAAATCGCATTTGCTGGCATACGACGGACTGGAATGTGCTGATTAGTGGATCACAGGACGGCACAGTGAAGCTCTGGGTACGAGAGTCTGCTGATGACGTTTCAGGAAGAAATTATATTTTGATGGATACTAATGAGGTTGGATGGCGATTGTCTAGGATAAACGAGGTGGAAAGGTTGTCTCGACTTATCAACCGAAGTCAGAGAGCGTGCGTGACGTGCGTGCGAGTCCATTTCACCCAAACAAGTTCGCTGCTGCATTTGAAAATGGCATCGTGCAGGTGTGGGATATGCGCAAGAACTCACAGCCAGAACTCAAGTTTACGGCTCACAAAGGCTTGGTATTGAGTATTGATTGGCACCGAACGGATGCTAATGTTTTAGCGTCTGGTGGACGTGATCGCTATGTGAAGATTTGGGAGTTGGGCGATGTACGACAACCAAAGCAGACGATTCAGACGATCGCGAGCGTCGGTCGAGTGGCTTGGCGGCCTACTTGTGTTACGCATATTGCTACAAGTGCTTCGCTCATGGATAATAGTATTCACGTTTGGGACACAAAGCGGCCATTCATCCCTGTAGCATCAATGAAAGGCCATTCTGACATTGCATCTGGAATTTCGTGGATGGATACACCTGTATCGCCGAATTTTGGTCAGCCAGAGATACCTGGTGATTGGGAAGGCCACGACTACTGGCAGCATATGCTAGCATGCTCGAAGGATGGCACCCTCAAGTTACATTCTCTCGCCGATTCCTTCAAACCTCACCAGTCACTGCCGACCACAGCACTTGCTCTCAACTCCAAAGGACAGGTCGCATTTTCTCACGACTACATCGGTAAGATAGCAAGAGTGGGAAAAGGGTATTTGATTCTAAACGTGCTTATGCAATTGTACGCTCTGCTGTTTTCTGTAGATCGTTCATGTGCATCTCTGAAGATTCATCGCCACTTCAGTTTGGGTAGCTCACTCTTTACAGTTTCTGGAATATCGGAATCCTCCCCTGCTCTCGGCCCATCAATTGGTGACAGGAAACCAGGCAACGGACCACTCAATATGTCGTCAAGTCCGTATCACGGCAGTTCCGAGAGCTCTGAGGATGTTAGTGCTGGAGTTATTCAGGAGCAATCATCGTCACGCACTACCACTTGGTCTTTTAGTGCAGGATCACAGCAACCTCCTTTAGTGCCCAAAGCATTGAATAGGTCAGGTGGTAGTAGTGTGAATTTGACGAGTTTATCCAGCGGGGCATCATCCACGGGTACTAGTTTTAAATCGGCTGGGGGAAGTAGCAGTCTCAATGCAGCAAGTGGTCTGGGATCGGGAGGAATCACTCGGGGATCAGGACCTGTGTCTTCCTCTCAACCCAATCTGCTGTCAAACAACAACACTGGAGCGGGTGGAAACGTGTTTTCGGACGGAAACTTTGTATCCGTTTCAAGCGCATCAGCATCACCAGTAACTCCAATGATGTCTGGCTCCGCTGTACCTCGTGCGCTAGTTGCGCTTGTGACAATGCAAAATGTAAACAAAGCGAGTCAGCTCGAGAAAATCTTCCTGGGTGATGAAAGTGAGTATGTGCAAGCGGGAAAGCAAGTTGAAGCAATGCGCGCTCAATTCGAGCAAGGCCAGTATCTCAAGGAATCTTTTGGTTTTGATGAGCACTCGTTCCGATTCTTAGCCAAACACTACATGCTATTCCCCGAGGGTGTTCACACTCCCAGCGGAACTGGAAGCTCGGTGGATTCTGTTGCTACAAAGGGTGGGGTAAGCTTTGCCCAAATGTGTGCGCATAATGCTTTGGCAGCATTTGTCACCGGGAATGCACATGTGTGCCAGATGTGGCGCATCCTAGAGGTACTTTACACAAATGAGGAAGCAGATACCGTTAAAGTCAAGCACAATCAGCGAGGGGGCAGTAAACTGGAGGCCGATCAATGCTATGCTGAGGGTTTTAGCCCTGAAGGAAGTCAAAGGGGTATGCCGATGGATGGAGATCTCGACGAAGACAGTCGTGAGCGATCACCAAGCGATAGTAACCATGGCGATCAAATCGATGATTTTGCGCACAGGGATGACAGGCAAGATATTGATGAGTTTGGCCATGATAGTCACAGTCACGCGAACCATGGTCATAACAGCAATGCGAGCGAGACAACAATGCTACTCGAGCAGCTTGATCATGTCAACCCACAAGCAATGGAAGGATTCGACCCGTATCCGTATGATCCTAGGGGGAGACATGCTAATGAGAACGGACGTGAAGTTGGAGATCGTAGTGGGACCTCTGGGGTGACTAATGTACGTGGTAATTCATCGATGATCATGAATGGGAGTGCTGTCATGGGTGATCTAGGCCACCTGCGCGATGACGTACTAAAAGAACTCCTCGAGTATTACACGGAAATTGGCGATCTGCAGTCCTGTGTTGCTATTGCCGTTGTCGTCGGGAAAGTGACAAGTGTCGAAAAAGTTATGGGCAAAGCGTGGTTGCAACACACCTATATGCACTACATCGATCTTCTCCACCAGTTGCAGATCTACACGACGGCAAACGAATTGGTCGCGAATTGTTCTGACCAGTCAATTCGGCAAATGAACATGGTGAGAATGTTTGCTATGAAGCGGTGCTGGTGCTTGAGTCGATTGTTAGTACTGATGTTTATATCATTGCAGAAATCCACAAGTGTCTATTTCAATTGTGCGAGGTGCTCTAAACCACTTGAATCGTCTGGTCCCAGTGAGCTTAGTGTACCAGTCGCTTTGTGTGCAAGCTGCAGCAATGCCGCGACGCTCTGCTCGATCTGGTACGAACCATATTTGATCGACATGTTAAGGCTGCAATTATTCTGACGCGGTGCAATATTCTCGTCTGTTGTAGTCAACTGCCTGTCCGGGGTTTGTACGTCTGGTGCCCAGTGTGTGCCCATGGAGGTCACTTGGATCACCTAACTGAATGGTTTGCTCATGAGACTGTTTGCCCAACTGGCTGCTCCCACCACTGCTCGTTCAACGTCATTGACACTGGGATGATCGAGTAAAGTTACATGAAGTCGCCACCTCGTGATGTATGAGTTTTGTTAAGTGTGAAAATAATACCACATACCAATCGAAACAAAAATGATTGTCGTTGTGGAGATCAACACATACACTTTCTCATCAAAGAACGTTGTAGTTGTGTCAAACATCACCGCTGAGTTTGACACGTTGCTCGAGTTTAGTGGGCTCTTTACACCAAGAAATATTTCAAAAGGGGTATTCTGCAACCATCCTCGAAGTGATAGTCTAGCCATGGCAAATCGAATCGCCAATTGACTTTCTGCTGCCCCCGATGACAGATCCAGCACACGGTTATAGTATCGTAGCGCTCGTTCCAGATTTGTTCTGATACCGTCACCAAATTCATACATGAAGCCGACGTTGTAGGCACCAAGAGCATCACCCTCTGCGCTTGCTCGACTATACCATCGAAGAGCAGTCTTTGGGTCCTTGCGCATTCCCGCAAGCCCATAATAGTGGTAATCTCCGATTCGGACAAGGGTTTCTCTGTCTCCATTTTCACTGCTCGTTAAAAGTAGGTACTTGAACGCTCGGCGCTCACTTGTTATATCTCCTGTTCGCAGACGTTGGTCGTAGAGGAAAGCTAAATTGCTAGTAGCAACGGGGTATCCAAGCTCGCGGGCTTCGTGGTAATAAATAGCAGCACGCTTAAATTCACCGTTAGTGTACAAGTCAAAACCCCTCCTCATCGCGCGCCCCCATTGACCGCCATCTGATGCTGCTTTCAAATACTCCAACGCCCGATCATTATTACGTTGAACTACTCCGGGTACACCGTTCATCAAAATCTTCCCCATCTCGAAGATGGCATCGAAATGCCCAAATTTTCGTGCAGCCACGTCATAATAGTCCATGGCACAGCTAATATTCACGTTTGTACCAAGACCTATTGCATGGCAATATCCTGCATTGAAGATGCTATCACCGTCTTCTTGATTCTCCGCAGCACGTTCAAAATACTCAAGAGCAAGTGACTTGTTCTCCGGAACACCGCCGTTTCCGTGGAAATGAATAAAACCCAAACCATTCAGTGCTCGGGTGTTGTTTTTCTCTGACGCTTGTTCGTACCACTTGATAGCGGTGTCATTATCCTGAGCAGTACCTTCTCCTTTCAGGAGCATACCTGCCACCGCAGATTGGGCATTTACATTGCCAGCTTGGGCAGCTCTAATAAAGTAGTTGTATGCCTGAGCATGATCGCGCGAGACTCCATGAGTACCCCAATAAAAAAGATCCCCCATTGCAGCCATCGCCTCTACTTCTCCATTGTCTGCACGTAACTTTTGAAATTGAATTAGCTCATCATCATCCCCCCTCTCACCAATAGTGATGTCCCTCTCGAAGGAATCATACAATCGGGTCATTTCGTGCAATGGCTGTTTTCCAAGCTGATGAAATTCTTTTGAAGCTTGCACAGCTGCATGATAATAATGATACGTGGCTATCTCCACATTTGAACTATCCGAAGTGCGATATCTACGTCCCAACATAGCGAACGCGTCTTTTCCACCACTAGCTGCTGCGAAATGGATGAGCCCAGTTGTGAACAAGTTTAATTGCTTACCTTCTACAGATCTCATGCTGTCACTTGCCTCCAGCAGAAGCGCGAGGGGTTTTCCTGCACTGTAAACTTTGTTGTCGAAAGCTTTCACGAGGAAGTTTTCCGCTAGGGACAAGTTTTGCTCAATGGATAACGATGCGAGACAATGATGTTTAACTTCGTTTGATCCATATAAATACGCCTCTCCAACAGTTAAGCAAGCTGCTGGATGTCCCAAGTCTGCAGCTTCCATGAGAAGATCCCAGGTATCTGGCTCACACGTCTCCAATGCTGCAACGTAGTTTTTAAATACTACTGTGTATATTGGTTTGTCACTGTCTTCACCCTTCGAGTTAAAATCCTGGGAACTATTTCCACCAAAGTTGAAGCACTGGGATAAGTAGGAAATCTGCAGTGCAGGCTCTTTCATCTTAGTATCATTGTAATCGCCACCACATTCGTCAAAATTTTTGTGAATATCCCTCTCCGAAAAATAAAGTTTCCGTTGCTGCTCAGAAGAAATTGGAGCTGAAAAAATCTTTAGATTACTCGTGAATCCCTGCATACCATCAGTCCACGGCCCCTTGCCAATGTGCAAGGGACCAGTGTTCGCAACTACAGATTCATGTATACGGATCTCTGTATCAATCATCCCGTTTATATAAAACGAATACGAGTACGACCAATTTTTCGCACCCGTATTATTTTGTGGACAAGATTCATGTATGTGTGTTGAGTCAGTGATGTCACTTCTAGAGCAGTTGACAAACGTAAAACCCATGTGAGTCCATTCGTTAAGAGGGATCGCATCACCACTATCGAGGCCAACGTCAGAATTAGTAGTAGTGCTTACCCGCAACACTATCCGACGCTCATCAGGCTTCCACCACGCTGACGGTGTTCGCTGCTGATTATTGCCGTCTCCATTGAAAAACAAAGATCGAAAACTACCTGTTGAGTCCTCAGTTAAGAAAACCCAAAAGCTTAAGCTCCAAGAGCCTGGAATTTGCATTTTAATAGCATCGTGCGATATCATAAATCCTTCGTCTCCACCATGTGTTAATAATCCATCAATTGCAAAACAAGGATGTGTGTCACTTATCACCTCTTCGGACGAGCCCATGCCTCGTGACAGAGTAGCACGTGTAGGATCCATGACAATATATGATGCGTCACAAGTCACAATCACGACTTCTGGTGACCAGAACGCCATCTCGTCTAGAGCAGAAACGCGAATTGCATATACCCCTGGTGGCTCAACACGTAGACTCTGTAACCCTTCGTACAAAACCACCTCATTTTCATCTCGAGCGCCTCTGTCATTGATCTCTCCAACAAAGATGGTCGTGTGCAGTAACCCTTGCATCAACTCTCCCACCGGCTTCACTTCATCTACATCAATATCCACAATCCGGATCACCAGCACTCGTCCATCCTCCAACCATGTACCTTCCAACGCATCTCCAATATACTCTGTAAACCCCACAAACTGCTCAATCTCTTCCTTTGAAGTCGCACTAGGCTGATTAGTCGGCTTCTCGAACTCCAACACAATCGAATGCTCTTTCTGTAACGATGTTCTGTCATCATTCTCTCCATTGACATCCGGCAGACGGATGCCCACCAGCTTTGGCAGGCAAAAGTCCGGATCAAACTCACATTTTAGCCCTTTATCTCTCTCTTCTTCAGCTTCTTCCCTCACTTCCTTCTGATTGCTTCTTGTATGGTCCAATACGGTCACTTCCAGTGATCCAGAGGCCACTACAGCTCCATTTTCCCATCCTCCTACAGTTTTAGCAATTAATTGCCACTTGAAATGCTGTTTTCTGGATTGAAAACTTGGAAATGATACTCCAAAGTGGAAAACGTCAAGAGCGCACACAGACGGCGCGTCATTGGCGTTCCAGACAACACGGTCGGATGACGAGGGGCCTGTGAACCACGTTACTTCTTCTGCTAGGGATAAAGACGCGCATGGACCTACAGACACCGCGACGAAGGTCAAGACGACGCTTAAGATGCGCATCATTCTCAAAATGCGCACTTCAACAAAGTAAAATGTTGTGATTGGTGGAAATGGAATTCTTAACAGCCAATAGAAAACAGTAAATCTAAATTTTGAAAGGGATGGCGCTGCTCACGGAAGTGCGACTGCGTAGCAGCAAGACACACGCGATTCACGAGGTAGAGCGGTGATATGAGAGGTATAGTAGCTGGAGATGAAACGCTGACATTTTGTGATTATTGTGGTGTTTTTTATTCGTGGTTGTAGCCTGTGAACGGCAAGAAAAACAAGAAAAACAAGCGTCGACGTGTAGCGAATGATGATGGAGAGATAGCAGACACATGCGCTGATCTGTACAAAGCTGCTCAAGCTCAACTAGAACAAGAGATGAAGGCGGCAGGGATGGAAGGGAGTTTACCTATGAGTTTTGGTGGATTGAGGTCCAATGCATCGAGGAAGCGCAAGAGATCGTTGAAAGAGGTTGAGGAACAGGTTGCTGACGAGGAAAATGTTGAAGAAGGTGGACATGGAGATGAGGAAATAGTTATGGAAGCTGGACAGGTAGACAATGAAGGTGATGGGGAGGTTGCTACTGCTGAAGGAGAGAAACTAGTAGAGGAGGAAGTGGCGACGAAAACGAAGACGACGATTGTGGACAAAGTACGCGTTGTGTACGATTCGGATGGAGAAGTGGCAGATCGCGTGGTTGAAAAAGTCGAGGTGATTACAGAGGTGAAACCAGAGAATCAGACTATTCGCGAAATTGACCATAAAAATTCAAATGGCAATGGTGCGAGGGCCAAAAAGAAAAACAAGTATCCAGGTACGTTTCTGCGTTGGATGGAAGCTGTTGTCGTTGACGATGTTGACATGTTCTTGTATTACAGTTCCGAAGGACGTCGTGAAATTTTATGTGCAAAGACACACTCTGTTCGAGAGGTTTGAAGATGGCATACAGCTCGATCATGAGAGCTGGTATTCGGTGAGCATGTCTGTTAAACTAATGCAAGCATAAGCCAACGCTGACCGCTCCTCATTTCCTGTTTCAGGTTACCCCTCAAGTGATCGCAGAGCATATTGCAAAGCGTCTTTCCTGTGATGTTGTCGTGGATCCTTTCGCAGGATGCGGCGGAAATGTGATTCAACTTGCCATGACATGCAAACAGGTGATTGCAATTGACATCGACCCAGAGAAGATCCGTATGGCAAAACACAATGCTGCGATTTACGGTGTTGTGGACAAAATTGAGTTCATTGTCGGCAACTCCATCGACATTCTACCAGGCCTCAAGGCTGATGCTGTGTTTTTATCTCCGCCGTGGGGAGGTGTAAAGTATAGTCGGAAGCATTTTAGCTTAGAAGACATGGTCGTGAAGGGTGTATCGGGGTTAGACCTGTTCGCCATGGCTAGTAAAGTGGCGAAGAATATTGCGTACTACCTCCCAAGAGGAACACCTACCGAAGACTTAGAGGCGTTAACACCAGGTGAACCAGTGGAGTGCGAGAAGATATTCCTCAACAAGCAGCTCAAGGTAGTGACAGCCTACTACGGCGACTTGGTTGCGTTGGAGAAACAGGTTGATGATGCCTCCTCACCAACTGAGGAGACAACGGACATGTTAACCAACGTGACCACCTGAGTAATGTTTTTTTGCTGCTCTAAGGCACGGCCATGCAAAGTTTACTTTACACGATGTGGACCTTTAGAACGGGTCCTTTGGGAGTTCCAGCAGTCCATACTCCTTCTTATACATCTCGGCCATAGTGTTGTACGCCAGTATATCACCTGCACGAATCATATTTCCTGAATAACAAGCAACATCTCAATCGATCAGCATAATCGACAGGTAACAAAGGAAACTACGTTTGCACTCACCAGCGTCGCAGTTGAGGGGCGAATCAGCTGCAGGGTCCGACAACAGCGAGATCACCGCCAAGCATGCAGCCTATATCATCAACACAGTGAGTCACTTATACACTGAAACACCAATGAAGACTCAACTCACCCTCAAAGTCCAGGCAGGAGACCACTCACGCTTGAGAATATCCAAGCAGATGCTGCCATCCTGCACCAACAATCCATACGAATCAGCAATTTGTTGCACCCAAGTATCACCCACAATTACAGCGTCAATACCTTAAAATGCACGTTCGGATGGAAGACTTTCGTGATGAACTTCATTTTAGGTGGCTCCATGGGGTAAAGCGGCGTGGTTTGGATGGCCAGTTCGAAGCAGCGGTCCTCGAACGGAGTGTCTTTGGGACCTCGGATGAAGGCTTTCCAGCGCATGATGGTGTCCTCCTCCGGGTACAGGACCATGTCCTCTTCCGGGTTCTTCTTGAGCTCCTGCAGCTCCTTCCTAAGGCGCTTGACGTTCGTGTTCATCTTTACTGATGTGGCACACACCAGATCAACGAAACGACGCGATCATGTAGCCATTTCGACTATCGATCAAGTATGAGTCGTGGAGACAATCAGCTTCCGAGCATCTGCTTCGATGATGACTGTCAAGTGCGCGTGTTGGATAAGGATAACATTACGCACACGCAAGAGCTCGAGCAGGAGAGCAACCAATTCGCCACAAGTATGTGAAAAATACATGTATTTCAAAAGGTTGTTGTGGTGAATTTCACACTTACTGTGTTGCAGAACTCGAGGAATTTCATGAGATCATTAAAGGAGTACTGGAGGTGATGGAGGGCCAGGCCAAGCGCATTGAACGTGAGAAGCTAAAGGTAAGGTATGTTGTTTATCTTCTTTGGCAGAATGTTAAACACGTTATGGCAACTTGCAAGGCGATCGGCCAACGGAATCGTGTAGACAGCGAGGTGGAGAATAGAAATCGACAGAAGCAAATGTTGGAATTGCTGATCAAAGAGAAGAAGACCGAGTTAGAACGGTATGTTAAGATGCTGGTGAAAACTCGCGACTGTGGGTGCTTACATTGATTTCTTGTAGATACAACCTGCAATACCAGTCGCTCACGAAGATAGCTGACGAGCAGCAATTGCTCATGGACAAGCTCAGCAACAACGAAGCGTAGCGTCGAGTTGTACTTGATGCAGTCGACCCGTGCAAGCTCACAACTTGGCTACAAGATTGTAGACTCAGTCAATTGTAGGATCAAGGCTCACATTCAAATATCTCTATGATCTCCTTGTCTTTTGGCACTGATCAATGCATTGCTGTAGACTGAACGAATACTTTCATCATGCTAACAACTTCCAACTTTCAATACCGAGTCTTGCAAATCATTCATGTTCGTACCAAACTTTCTTTGCCTAAAATGAAATCAAGAGGTAGCAATTCAACGGAATATGGTTTCTTGTGCAAGAGATTTTCTTACTGCAAATAATAAGGCTAAAATACTACGGGTTGCGTGTTTGAGTACTGCGCCCCATCACACACAGCAAGCCAAGAAAGCTAACTGGCGATAAGAAAAATTAAGACGTTGTTGCGAAAAGACACCAATGCACCTCAAGTGGTTTACGTGCGCTCGCCACGAATGCGCCGTGCGAGCTGAATGTCCTTGGGCATGATGGTCACACGCTTGGCGTGGATGGCACACAGGTTGGTGTCCTCGAAGAGACCCACGAGGTAGGCCTCCGAAGCCTCCTGCAGAGCCAGGATAGCCGTGCTCTGGAAGCGCAGGTCCGTCTTGTAGTCCTGTGCGATCTCACGCACCAGGCGCTGGAACGGCAGCTTGCGGATCAGCAGGTCCGTCGACTTCTGGTACTTGCGGATCTCACGCAGCGCCACCGTACCGGGACGGTAGCGGTGCGGCTTCTTCACGCCGCCGGCAGTGGGTGCCGACTTACGAGCGGCCTTGGTGGCCAGCTGCTTGCGCGGGGCCTTGCCACCGGTGGACTTGCGGGCGGTCTGCTTGGTACGAGCCATCTTTCAAGTGGGTTGAGTGGGTCGAAGTGGGTCTGGAGCTTGCTGTTGCTGCTGCTTCTTGGCCCGGAGCTTGGAAAAGCGGAAATGAATCGACGGCAGCGGAGAGAGAAGGAGAAACTGGGGTCTGTCGCGGGCTAACGAGCGACGTATACAGAACGCAAGTGGTTTGGTAAAGATGGTTGCAACCAGGGGAGATGACGCCTTTCGACCCGTGACGTACTGCTTCGCGCCTGTACTCGGAAATTGTATGTCGAGGGGGCGGGGAGAGGTTCGGCTCGGGCGGGGCGACGTCTGCGCCGACCATACTCAATCCAAGCTTTTTTCGTCCTTCGTGTCTCTGGACCAGTCGCTGCGGACTGGCTCCCCATCCCAGGTTACCAGGCGTCAGCACGCCAAGTATATAGGTGTTTGTATGGGTCACGCGGACCCACCGGCTGCACCATGAGCTGCATTCAAAAATCCGAAAGGGGGCGTCGACTTTCACTGGATTAAAGTATGCGAGCGCCACCGTCGTTACGAGCGAGTCTCTCGACCAATCACAGGCGAAGCCCTTCCCTCAATGTGTACATAGGAAAGACCAGTCTTCACGCTTCAAGTCTCAGCTTGCATGACTCGCTGCTGCTGTAAACGTGTGGCATTTGAGCCTCGAAAGCAGGCAGCAGCTCCGGCGTTGAATCGCGTGGGAGCCAGAGAGCAGCCCAGCGTGCTCATCGTGGCTGCATAATAACAGCCTGCATAGTAGTATAATGCAGTACAGTGCTGCTAGGCGCTGTGCACTGTGCACACACGTGGCTGCCGTTACAACAGACCACGAATTGGGGTGGAGAACTGGCAGCAAACACAGCCAAAAACAGCGAGCAACTCCACGAACTGGCCCTGTGAATCTAGACCACAGCGTTGAGTCTCAACTTGAGGAGTGATGCGGACAGACTATGGAAGTCTAGACTTGGCTTTCGAGATTGCAGTTAGTATTGGGTTGTTCTACCGCAATGGCAGCGAGCCGCTGTGTATGTGGACCAACGCTACAGACCAGCTTGTCCTAGTCAACTACGAAACCTTCATGAAGAAGAAAACATTCCAGACTGGAATTTCCAGCTTCATGGAGCTGCTTGTTGTTGCCGATTTCGCCAGGTCTGTGCACCAACCAGGTGGACAGTCGATGGACACCTGACCATCACTCTTCAGCTTCAACTCTGAGCGCGTCACTATCTGGTGTGGCGCACACCACTCATTCATATCATTTTCATTTTCATGGACTTTGAAGCACTGGCAGCGGAATGCCGCAGCGCCGTCTTCCGGTACGTGTCCACTGTCTCCAACCACACCACCGACCTCTTCACCCCATTGAAATGCTGCTGCATCCTCTCAGTACTTTCACTCAACTGACAGCTCCTTCGTTGCGATGTCAGAGAGTCGCTGCCTTCGTCGTCTGTGTGGACACAAGCTACTGAGACGATCAGCAGCTGCGTGCAGGAGCTGCAGACCGCAATTCAGTCCACAGTCTCCACGCCAAAGTCCACTGATGACACGCAGGATGCTGCGACGGAAGATGACGACGGTCTGGGCTACACGTTCCGAGTGGATCGCAAGAACCCGACGGCCGCGTCGCTGCAGGACGACTTCTCACCGCCCAAGCCTATTGTGCGTGATGCTACACGAGCATCTGGCCAAGTTGAGGCTTTGACGGCAGCCTTTCGCTTCCTGCGCAATGCGTGTGCTGCGTGCAATGGAAACCAAGATGCGTGTCGGGACGTCGGACTCTTCAAGTTGGTACGGATGTGGATTGCTGGAGCTATCGGGTTTTATTGCGAGTGGATGGAAGATGATGATTACCATGTGGATGTGGTGTAGGCGCACGACGTGGTGATGCATTGTTGTCTCTGGATGGATGTGGAGGACGAGAGACTTGGAAGGTATGGTGTTGTTATACCGAAGGCCGCGCTTCTGAAGTGCTGATTGACCCCTGACGTATCACGTGTGGAGTGCAGTCAGTTTGTCCTGCTAGCTCAAGTCGCACTCCAGTTTTGCGTGAATGGTGTCACTAGCAACGCAAAGAACCAAACAACAGCATGGGAGTTGTTTTTCCCCGACGATTTCCAGGTGAGTTGCTGCGCTTGCCTGTAGCGTTACTCTTGCACGCGCTGATTTTCATATGCAATGCACAGAAAATTCTGGTGGAGTGTCACCAACATCGTAAGGTGGTTGCTTTTGCTGTGGCGTTGATCCTCAATTGCGTCAATTCGAGCAGTACGGTGGCCTCAGATATTGAGGAAATTGCGGTTCGTCGCGTAGATCTTGTACGTATGGCGTTGGCAAGACTCTTCGATCACGAGTACTCGTCTGAACTTCTGTGTTGCTTATTATATGACCAGGTGTGTGCTCGCAATTTGGTGATCACGATTCTCCACCGTTGCATGGTGAAGCCTCCGAAGTCAACCGAGTCTGATGCGTCGCTGCCAAGTGGCCCGCACATCGATGACGAGGACCCCGCTTTTGAGTGGATTTGTACGCTGTTTGGAGTGTTATTTCGCGATGGTCGCGCCAAAGACCTGTACAATGCTGTGGGCGCGCACATGCTGAGCAAGCTTTGGTCTCGAGTGACTCCGGAGCAATTGATCTTGCTACGAATGTTCACGATGTGGTCCATTTCTATAGCCAAGTCAAAGTCCTCTATCACCACACAAGAAGAACCTGGCCGAAAGCAGCAACTTCCTGAAGGCACTTTCGAGTTTGTGAAAAGCACATGGATGTATGTCATCACTATCGATGATGAAGACCGACCGGATGAAGCAGACGAAATCAGAAAGAGGGTATGGATTGAGCTGGAAAACGAAGCCAAGTTGATGTTGCTCGATGTGCTTGGAGAATTGACTGTTCAGCACTCCAGGATCAGTGCTGGTGGGTCTCGAGAACTGCTGCTTTCGCTGCTTCAAGAGCTCCAACGCGTGTGGGAACTTGGTCGTCAGAGCCCAACAACAAGGACTACTCGAGCTGCTGGGTCTACACTGCAGACACAAACCAGCGGGGAGCCGTTTGGATACAGGTCTGGCTTAATCCGCGTCATTGGTAATCTCAGCTTCCGCCACACAGAGCACCAGGATCTTGTACGAGAGGAAGGCTACTTACCTTTGTTTCTCAATCACTGCAATATCGATGAAACGAACCCGATGATTCGAGAATGGTCCTTGGTGGCTCTGCGTAATTTGTGCGAGGGTAACGAAGCCAATCAATCGTACATTAATGCTTTGCGGCCACAGGGAATGGATGCGACATCAAAGTCAGCACTAGAGAAAGCGAAGGTGCGTGCAGATATCGGTGAAGACGGCAAGGTGAGATTGACTAAAAGAGAGGAATAAAATGAAATGGCGAAGATGTATGGTATGCTTAATCCTTTAGGTGACTACAGTCGAGTTATTTGCCTTTTGCAAGTTTTTCCTTTAATCTCTCCGTCTCCAGTTGCAAGTACGCTGTTTGTAGTCGAATTGAAGCTATCTTATTCGTTGGGTCTAGTTGCATGCTCCTTTTGAGATCGTTTACAGCTGCACGAACTTGGTCCAGCCCCAGCAATGCGTTTGCATGACCAAACAGCAGAGAAGCAAGTTGCTTGTGTTCTGCTGGATCCACTAAAGCTAAGCACTCGGCATAACTACTCAATGCGTCCTCATACTGATCCAGCCGTAGACATTCATCGGCTTTCTCACGACAGTCAAGAAGCTTTTTCATGTAGTTGCAGTGAGCCTCTAAAGCTCTGGTGGAAACAAAATTGTCGTTGCAAACTTGGCCTTCGTACTGCTGAGCCATCTGAATAGCCTGTCTGTAAAATCCGACGTACGCCAAGGCTCGAGCATGTATCAAAGTTAACTCAGCACTCTCGCCTGAAAAATGTGATTGCTCTAGAAATCTTACAACCATGGTAAACTGACGCTGTTTCATGAGAGAGTGCGCCAGAAGAAGAGCAATCTCAATAGAAAGAGGTGCTTGACGAAACAGCATCCAGAACTCCTTAGTTAGCGAGGCCTGCACATTAGGTGGAGCATCATGACGTCCAATTAGTTCTTTGTTACGAGCCAGGGAAGTTTGAAACGCCACACACTCAAGGAGGAGCTTCTTCGCTGCTATGGCGACATATCGTAGCTCTCGACTTTTGTCATCTTCAAATGCCGTTGGTATTGCGAAGGGTGCCTTGAGGTGCCTTCGAGCCACTTCGAAGCATTTTCCTAAAGTCGAACGAGCCTGAATGATGCCACCGATGATCTTCCAGCTACCAGCCAACGCCACAAGTTCTTGACAATAATCAACAAGGACAGTAGAAGCCAATTGTTCACCATCACATCCATCCATAGATTCCAGTATGTTCTGCCACCTTTGCAGAAATGTAGATAACCATCTCAAAGGCGTTCGAGAACCTAGAATTTTCGACATTATTTGTGTACGTAGTGTTTGCACTGTTGGAATCGGCGCAGAGATGTCACGGACATTCATGCAATCTTCTAAACGTTCAAATAGTCCTATCAACTCATGATCGATGGTTTGGTCGTTCTCAAATCTGCTTTGGGTGAAAATGTTCTGGTTGGACATCAGTCTTGACTCCGAAAATTGAATAGCCATCGATTCGTCAGAGTGTACTAAAAACTTTTGCTGTGAAATACTCCATTCGATAGAGATCGCACCTTTCTTCATTGTTATCTTTTTATGAGCATCCTTGGATCTACCTACGTCGATCAAGCTGCGGGCAGACGACTGTGAATATTTTTGCTTCATCATACTTCTTCATCCACAAAGTTTTCCAAAATTGGTTAAACAATAAAAATACAACTACAGCGATGAAGAGTTTCATAAAGCACGAAACACCAACAGCTACAGCCATTTCATTTTATTCCTCTCTTTTAGTCAATCTCACCTTGCCGTCTTCACCGATATCTGCACGCACCTTCGCTTTCTCTAGTGCTGACTTTGATGTCGCATCCATTCCCTGTGGCCGCAAAGCATTAATGTACGATTGATTGGCTTCGTTACCCTCGCACAAATTACGCAGAGCCACCAAGGACCATTCTCGAATCATCGGGTTCGTTTCATCGATATTGCAGTGATTGAGAAACAAAGGTAAGTAGCCTTCCTCTCGTACAAGATCCTGGTGCTCTGTGTGGCGGAAGCTGAGATTACCAATGACGCGGATTAAGCCAGACCTGTATCCAAACGGCTCCCCGCTGGTTTGTGTCTGCAGTGTAGACCCAGCAGCTCGAGTAGTCCTTGTTGTTGGGCTCTGACGACCAAGTTCCCACACGCGTTGGAGCTCTTGAAGCAGCGAAAGCAGCAGTTCTCGAGACCCACCAGCACTGATCCTGGAGTGCTGAACAGTCAATTCTCCAAGCACATCGAGCAACATCAACTTGGCTTCGTTTTCCAGCTCAATCCATACCCTCTTTCTGATTTCGTCTGCTTCATCCGGTCGGTCTTCATCATCGATAGTGATGACATACATCCATGTGCTTTTCACAAACTCGAAAGTGCCTTCAGGAAGTTGCTGCTTTCGGCCAGGTTCTTCTTGTGTGGTGATAGAGGACTTTGACTTGGCTATAGAAATGGACCACATCGTGAACATTCGTAGCAAGATCAATTGCTCCGGAGTCACTCGAGACCAAAGCTTGCTCAGCATGTGCGCGCCCACAGCATTGTACAGGTCTTTGGCGCGACCATCGCGAAATAACACTCCAAACAGCGTACAAATCCACTCAAAAGCGGGGTCCTCGTCATCGATGTGCGGGCCACTTGGCAGCGACGCATCAGACTCGGTTGACTTCGGAGGCTTCACCATGCAACGGTGGAGAATCGTGATCACCAAATTGCGAGCACACACCTGGTCATATAATAAGCAACACAGAAGTTCAGACGAGTACTCGTGATCGAAGAGTCTTGCCAACGCCATACGTACAAGATCTACGCGACGAACCGCAATTTCCTCAATATCTGAGGCCACCGTACTGCTCGAATTGACGCAATTGAGGATCAACGCCACAGCAAAAGCAACCACCTTACGATGTTGGTGACACTCCACCAGAATTTTCTGTGCATTGCATATGAAAATCAGCGCGTGCAAGAGTAACGCTACAGGCAAGCGCAGCAACTCACCTGGAAATCGTCGGGGAAAAACAACTCCCATGCTGTTGTTTGGTTCTTTGCGTTGCTAGTGACACCATTCACGCAAAACTGGAGTGCGACTTGAGCTAGCAGGACAAACTGACTGCACTCCACACGTGATACGTCAGGGGTCAATCAGCACTTCAGAAGCGCGGCCTTCGGTATAACAACACCATACCTTCCAAGTCTCTCGTCCTCCACATCCATCCAGAGACAACAATGCATCACCACGTCGTGCGCCTACACCACATCCACATGGCAATCATCATCTTCCATCCACTCGCAATAAAACCCGATAGCTCCAGCAATCCACATCCGTACCAACTTGAAGAGTCCGACGTCCCGACACGCATCTTGGTTTCCATTGCACGCAGCACACGCATTGCGCAGGAAGCGAAAGGCTGCCGTCAAAGCCTCAACTTGGCCAGATGCTCGTGTAGCATCACGCACAATAGGCTTGGGCGGTGAGAAGTCGTCCTGCAGCGACGCGGCCGTCGGGTTCTTGCGATCCACTCGGAACGTGTAGCCCAGACCGTCGTCATCTTCCGTCGCAGCATCCTGCGTGTCATCAGTGGACTTTGGCGTGGAGACTGTGGACTGAATTGCGGTCTGCAGCTCCTGCACGCAGCTGCTGATCGTCTCAGTAGCTTGTGTCCACACAGACGACGAAGGCAGCGACTCTCTGACATCGCAACGAAGGAGCTGTCAGTTGAGTGAAAGTACTGAGAGGATGCAGCAGCATTTCAATGGGGTGAAGAGGTCGGTGGTGGGTTGGAGACAGTGGACACGTACCGGAAGACGGCGCTGCGGCATTCCGCTGCCAGTGCTTCAAAGTCCATGAAAATGAAAATGATATGAATGAGTGGTGTGCGCCACACCAGATAGTGACGCGCTCAGAGTTGAAGCTGAAGAGTGATGGTCAGGTGTCCATCGACTGTCCACCTGGTTGGTGCACAGACCTGGCGAAATCGGCAACAACAAGCAGCTCCATGAAGCTGGAAATTCCAGTCTGGAATGTTTTCTTCTTCATGAAGGTTTCGTAGTTGACTAGGACAAGCTGGTCTGTAGCGTTGGTCCACATACACAGCGGCTCGCTGCCATTGCGGTAGAACAACCCAATACTAACTGCAATCTCGAAAGCCAAGTCTAGACTTCCATAGTCTGTCCGCATCACTCCTCAAGTTGAGACTCAACGCTGTGGTCTAGATTCACAGGGCCAGTTCGTGGAGTTGCTCGCTGTTTTTGGCTGTGTTTGCTGCCAGTTCTCCACCCCAATTCGTGGTCTGTTGTAACGGCAGCCACGTGTGTGCACAGTGCACAGCGCCTAGCAGCACTGTACTGCATTATACTACTATGCAGGCTGTTATTATGCAGCCACGATGAGCACGCTGGGCTGCTCTCTGGCTCCCACGCGATTCAACGCCGGAGCTGCTGCCTGCTTTCGAGGCTCAAATGCCACACGTTTACAGCAGCAGCGAGTCATGCAAGCTGAGACTTGAAGCGTGAAGACTGGTCTTTCCTATGTACACATTGAGGGAAGGGCTTCGCCTGTGATTGGTCGAGAGACTCGCTCGTAACGACGGTGGCGCTCGCATACTTTAATCCAGTGAAAGTCGACGCCCCCTTTCGGATTTTTGAATGCAGCTCATGGTGCAGCCGGTGGGTCCGCGTGACCCATACAAACACCTATATACTTGGCGTGCTGACGCCTGGTAACCTGGGATGGGGAGCCAGTCCGCAGCGACTGGTCCAGAGACACGAAGGACGAAAAAAGCTTGGATTGAGTATGGTCGGCGCAGACGTCGCCCCGCCCGAGCCGAACCTCTCCCCGCCCCCTCGACATACAATTTCCGAGTACAGGCGCGAAGCAGTACGTCACGGGTCGAAAGGCGTCATCTCCCCTGGTTGCAACCATCTTTACCAAACCACTTGCGTTCTGTATACGTCGCTCGTTAGCCCGCGACAGACCCCAGTTTCTCCTTCTCTCTCCGCTGCCGTCGATTCATTTCCGCTTTTCCAAGCTCCGGGCCAAGAAGCAGCAGCAACAGCAAGCTCCAGACCCACTTCGACCCACTCAACCCACTTGAAAGATGGCTCGTACCAAGCAGACCGCCCGCAAGTCCACCGGTGGCAAGGCCCCGCGCAAGCAGCTGGCCACCAAGGCCGCTCGTAAGTCGGCACCCACTGCCGGCGGCGTGAAGAAGCCGCACCGCTACCGTCCCGGTACGGTGGCGCTGCGTGAGATCCGCAAGTACCAGAAGTCGACGGACCTGCTGATCCGCAAGCTGCCGTTCCAGCGCCTGGTGCGCGAGATCGCACAGGACTACAAGACGGACCTGCGCTTCCAGAGCACGGCTATCCTGGCTCTGCAGGAGGCTTCGGAGGCCTACCTCGTGGGTCTCTTCGAGGACACCAACCTGTGTGCTATCCACGCCAAGCGTGTGACCATCATGCCCAAGGACATTCAGCTCGCACGGCGCATTCGTGGCGAGCGCACGTAAGGCCTTGGGTCTGTAGCTCTCGCAAGTTTATTTCGCTTTAATTAAAATATTTTTTGCCATGAAAAATTGCTTTCCTTTCTACCGGTCATATTATAGTGTAGTAAACATTATAATTCATGAATCGGATCTAGCAGATACAGATTTGAAGGTTTGCATTAACTCTTGCGTCGTTCACGATAGAAAACTGATCGAGTGCTAGACTGAACCAAGGGAGCATGTGAACTGGCGGGGGAGATCATGCAAACTACGCAAGTTCTCGGCTTTCTATCAGATACAAGTTCCGTGGTCACCAGATATCACGGACGTAGCGGTGCTGCATTGACAGCTCTCGTAGCTTCAGTTCGGCGTCTTCCAGTGACAACCCACCGTATTCCGTTAGAATCTCCACCAACGCGGCGTGAACGTCTTTCGCCATTGCCATGCCATCGCCACAGACGAACAAGTAACCATCCGATCCGAGAAGGAGGTCAGACACCAGTTGTCCATTGGCACGCAGGTCGTGCTGGACGTAGTGCTTCTCGTCCTGATCGCGCGAAAATGCTGTGAATAGTTGAGTAAGCGTGCCGTTCGCGACGTATTCTAGCATTTGCTCCTTGAACAGCCAGTCTTCACTCTGACGACGGCACCCGAAGAACAAATGTGAATCACCATGAAGCGAAGAAGAATCCTTGGCTTCTTGGTGACGGTGTTGCAGGAATCCCATGAATGGAGCTACACCAGTACCTGGTCCGATAAGCATCATTGGTGACTGAGCATTTTCTGGAAGATGGAAGTCCTGTGTGCCGCGTAGGAAGATAGGGATCTTTATAGCATCCGCACCACCAGCGACCAACGGCTGACAAATCTGGTCCAACCAGTTCGTGCATAGTCCGCGACGACGAAAACCATGCTTTCCTACAGCGTGTTCAACGACCGTGAACGCCACTGATAGTCGAGATGGGTCAACCAACGGCGACGTTGCAATCGAGTAATAACGTGGCATCAACTGTGGCACCAGAGTCAGCAAATGCTCGAGAGGAGGCTTGCAGGACGGGAACAGATGAAGAAGCTCGACAAAGTTAAGTTGCTGCTCCGTGATGAATGCCTGTACACCACCGCATCATGCATAGATCGTCAAAACCAAGCACGATTCGAACAAATTTGTTGCTGAATGCTCTTACCTTGTACTTTTCGGCGCCGGTCTTGCTGCTCAATAACAGCATACGAGCGCGTTCTTCTTCGTCCAAGCAATACGTCGCAAGTGCACGCACTGCTGCTTTCTTCGGAGAGCTCAAAATTTCAGCATGATGCAAGAAGACATCGCGGACACTGCACGGTGAAGGGAAATGGATCGATGTGTTTTTCCGCTTCGCCACTCGTCCGTTTGTGGCGGCGACTGGCTCCGCTGAGAAAACACTGTCACCATTGATCCCCATGCATGCCAGTAGAGCATCCACATCTTCCGGTCGGTTGGGGCACTTGATGCCGATCGAGTCACCAGGAACGTATTTGATATCGGAATCACTGATGTCGATCTCGATACGAAGAACCTTTCTTTCGGCGTGGGGGGCAGTCAGGTATTCTGCTCCAACGACTGAAGCCAAGAACGGATTTGTCGAGCTAATTTCGTTATCAGGTTCATCGGTGCTAGTCTCCTGAGGCTCGTCATCGCTCAGGAAACGCACACTGAGAAGCGCAGACTGCAGACGAGGGAGATCTTCTGGAACCTCAGTCGGAGTGTCTAATGGACCAAACATATTCTCGTACGAGATAAGATTTTCCAAAAGGTAAGACGCATTAACAGCACTGGGTGCTGTCGCCTGCTTCTCAGTCGGGATGGAGTCCTTGGCATTGTCATTGGACGTACTCTCTGTCACACTCGACTCCGAGGTAGGTGCCCCACTGACACCTCCCGTAGCCTCATCAAATGCATCCCAAAGTCCATTCAACCACGGCTCCACACTGTCCTCGAGCCCCATTGCTTCGTCAGCAGCTCCTATTCGACCTCGTTAGAAACCGCACCATAACCTCGATAATTCGCAATACGTACCAAACTCATAGAAGCTCTGTGCTCCTAACTCCCGCATGCGTTTCTCGATGCTCTTGCCCATGAAACTACATCATTCATCACGACCAACACCAAACGGTTAATCTCACTTTATACTCTCAATTCAACAAGTATTTCCACAACTCACCAGAACTTGTCATAGTTGGTGTCTCCGAGCCCCAGCACCGTGTACCGTAATTTGGCTAGCATATCCTCAGGTTGTGTGCGGCGCTTCACATAGCGCCAGAACTTGCCGCAGTTATCAGGTGGGTCTCCGTTGCCTGTCGTGGAACATACAATGATCACGAAATGTCCTTCGCGCGTCTCCACTTTGCTCTGTCATCAGGCAGTCAGTCATGAAACACCTGCAATAATACAACAAAGTATGGCAGTGTTGCAACTCACTTTCTGGAACTCGTTGAGCGGGTGCAGCTCCGCGTCCAATTGTTTCTCTAGCGCTTCATCATAAATGCGCTGCGGAATGTATCAACATGGAAACGCGTCAATTACTGCTACTTCATTATGCGATTCATGATGAATTGATGATCAAACCTGGGCGATGGACTCGGCGCAACCAGTCTGCGAGCCGTAGAAGACGGAAACGGTGCGGGACATGGTGGAAGAGATGGCAGGTTGGTGCTTGAGCTCTTCGATGGCCACACATGATAAATTGATGAAGTAGTATTATGAAGTTGCGTTACTTCACACAACTTGTTCAGATACAAATCCTTGTGTATTTGAGTTGACTGCGATATTTTAATGTGGTCGATTGAAATACGGTACTACTACCGCCTTTGAGAAACATTACAAGAGTAGGGAGATACGTCATGGGGCATTAGGTTGAGTTCAGAGTCTTGGTATCTCACGCCCACCAATTGTCCTTGTGATTCTGCGGAAGCCTGTCTACTGTGTTTCCAGCTCATAATTACATTTCAAGGACTAAAATACATGTATCAGCTTTCAATCTCGCTCCTTGTGTTTGGGTCCTCGGTGAATCGTGAAAGCGAGGCGGCAACGTCGTACACATCTTGCTGCGACTCCTTCATGATCTTTAGAGAACATGTTGTCGAGTCGAACGGGTCTACCCTTGATTCAATCGGAATGTACATACTCAAGTCGTGACTGTCAACCATTAGCCTTTCCAACACCTGACTCACGCGTTCATCACTGGAGTTGAAATGCTCAATGGTTAATCCACAATTTTTGGGCGGCGATTTCAATCAAGATGTGAAATTGCTCTAAAAATATTAGACTACCTGGTAGAACAATTTAGCAACAGCAATTTGGTTTCAATGTGCACAGCAATAATAAATTATGTCATTCGCTGCGGGTCATTTGCTTAGTCTTCACCCTAGAATAATGATTGTAGCAGCAAGGTGTGTATCAGTAACCTGCAAGATATGGTCCGACGGCAAGCTGTGTTGATAGCGTTCGTGTGTTCGACGCAGGCAAGTAATAATTGGTGTCGCACGGCGGCTTGTGGATGGCACGCGATTCGTACACAAAAACGCTTTACACATCGTGGCAAAGCTTGAATCGACATCTTCATTCAGATTGGATCGTCCATTTGACAGTGAATTTTAGGCATGACTGGCGAAGACATGCTGCCTTTGTCCAATAAACCACTCGCAAGCAAGGTTTGCGCACCAATTTTCATGCAATTGTAGCGTTCGTGCATCGAGACTGAACTTCGGCAACGAAGCCAAATGCGATTATCACCAAGGCAAATCGAGCAGCCCCTCTCAACCAGAATCCATAAACAGTGGAGGTGAGTGAAACAAAGCAACAAGATAAATTTCACAAACGCTTTAGAACTGGAAAATACATGTATGTACTTTATGTAGTTCGATCGAGACTAAAGCAGTGGAATTTGTCGAATTGTGTGCACTGAAGACGCATTTCCTTTGACTCTCCAGCTTCGTGAAAATCGAGAAACATTAGTTAACGTGCTTTTAACCATTTATATAGGTATTATAACAATCATGAATGTGTACTGGAGTGTTTTTGGCGCTTGGGTTCCAGGTTGGACAGACGATTGTCTATTTGCACATGTCGTAAGCTTCATGGACATTATTTTGCAAACAAATTCCCAGCTGATGCTTCGGAAGCGCGACTTGGGACACAATGAGCAAGATATTGGGGTAAGATGAGCAGTCGTTGCTGAACGCGTCCAACGCTATGGTTTTGCTTTCCCATTCTACAATTTGCCTTCTGGTACACACCCAGACTAACTACCACAACAGATATGAAGGTTTTCTTTGTTGCTGCTCTTATTGCCGCTGCTGCGGCGACTATTTCGGCCGACTCAATGGGCAACATGCAGACCGACCTGACAAAGCCGCCGACTGTCGTGTATGCCGATGGTGGTTCGGGTGAAACTACAGGTACTACCGGGTCCACTGATACTACTACTGGTTCTGGCACGGACACCACCCAGTCATCCGGAAACGGTTGGAGTGTTCCCACGACATCCGCTGGAGGTTCGAGTGAGACTTCCGAGGGTGGCTCTGACGAAACTACACCTGGTGGTTCTGGCGAAACTACTCCCGGTGGTTCTGGCGAAACTACACCTGGTGGTTCGAGCGAGACTTCCGAGGGTGGTTCTGACGAAACTACGCCCGGTGGTTCTGGCGAAACTACTCCCGGTGGTTCTGGCGAAACTACTCCCGGTGGTTCGAGCGAGATGTCCCCGGGTGGCTCTACTGAGGCTTCGACTGGCGGATCCAACAGTTGGAGCACTCCTTCAACACCGTCGACAGGGTCTTCAACGGGATCGAACACGTGGAGCACACCTGAGACGCCTGAGACTCCTGAGACGCCTGCGACGCCGTCCGCTCCTTCTAGCTGCCGTCGTCGTCTCCGCGCCTAAGAGAAGGTCTAATGTGGCTGCGACGAATTTTGCCCAACCTGTACAGAGCTAGCTACCCCCAAAGGTGGGGTTCCGCAAAACGCGCGACTACGAGCTCTTTGCGCATACAGTGAGTGTATACTTCAAAAGTATTTGGTGCGGTTTGTGTGTGTGCTCTATTGAACGATAAAGATGGGCTATAGATATGCTCTTTCAATAAAGTAACTTTTGATGTGCGAATGTCTGTGTTTCAAATACTTCCAAGTAATTACAAATAATATCGTGTAGAATCATTAGCACCGTTCTGTGCTAAAATTCGTGAAAGATCTATCCTACGTATTATACGTAAGGGTACATGTATTTGTGCCTTAAGAATTCATGTGTTGGTGCTAGGCGAGAAATACAGCTCAAAGTTTACCAATGCACAGCAGCACAAGATAGCACATGATAACTATCCACCAGGATGGTAACCAAGAAACAATACTGCTTCTTTACTCTGCAATCGACAGTTCCATGAACAGTGAAGCGATCTCAATCCCTTCAACCTAAAGTTCAGGTGATTTCAAGGGCTCCGACAATACAATTTGATCGTGCCTGATCTGCAAGTCGCATGCTGAGACGGTGCATAGGAACCACTTCAACTTCTGGTACAACCAGCCAATCAGAGCGCGCAAAAAGAGTTCAGTAGCTACTTCAGTTTTGACGAACTATCACTGGAGACTTGTTTTGTATGGGGCGATCCTTTACGTGGTGAATCACTTGACTGCAACAAGTATCCCAGCTGATGTATAGGAAACCAAGATGAGGCAGGCACTCGCCTAGTGAAATGAAGTATTAACGCCCGGTCCTAGGCTTGCTCGAGAGATTTTCATGAAAAGCAAGATTTCAGACACCATTCTGCAATTTGCCTCATCGACTACTCAGTCTACCTCGGCCTCATAATCCATGAAGGCGTTCTTTGCTTTTATAATGACCGCTGCGACGATGGCGGTCGGTTTTGCAGCCGACTTCTGCGATCAATGGGGAACGGCCACCACAGACGACTACATCATCTACAACAATCTGTGGGGTGAGAGTTACGCCACCTCAGGCAGCCAGTGTACTGGCCTGGACAGTAGCAGTGGTTCGACCGTCGCCTGGCATACTAACTGGACGTGGGCTGGCGCTTCGTCCAATGTCAAGTCCTACGCTAACGCTGCCCTTCAGTTCGATGCCGTCCAGCTCTCCAGCATCTCGTCCATCCCGACAACCTTGGAGTACTCGCTCGAGTACAGCGGGACCATAGTCGCCGATGTTTCATATGACCTGTTCACAAGCTCAACGTCTGACGGCGATAACGAGTTCGAGATCATGATTTGGCTAGCTGCTCTTGGTGGTGCCGGCCCAATCTCGAGCACGGGCTCTGCTGTCGCTACGACTACCATCGCTGACACTGAGTTCGGTCTGTACAGTGGTGCCAATGGTGACACGACCGTGTACTCGTTCGTGGCCTCCGACACGGTCAAGAGTTTCTCAGGTGACCTCATGGACTTCTTCACCTACCTCATCGACAGCGAGAGCTTTTCTTCCAGCCAGTACCTAAACACTATTCAGGCCGGTACGGAGCCATTCACTGGTACTGACGTGACACTGACAGTCTCATCCTTCTCGGTGTTGTCAATACTGGTGTTTCGAGTGGAAATGCCTCGACGAGCTCGGCAACGACTTCGACATCGACGAAGGAACTTGTTGCGAGCGGCTCTTCGGCCAAGTCGGACACCGCAACCACAGCATCTACTGCTACGACGGCCCCCTCGAGTACAAGCTCTTACAGTCAGGAGGAAACCGCTGTTCCAGCGTCTTCAGCAATAAGCACGGCTTCGTCTGTCGGTGAAGAAGCGACGACGAGCACGGGGTCATCTGTGCGCGAAGAGACTGCGACTAGCAGCACCACTTCATCTATCAGTGGATCGAGTACTACTTCTAGTACGAATTCATCCTCGAACGAACAGGAATCGGCTGGAGCGTCAACCTCGAGTGATGCTACGTCAACGACCACAAACTCTTCGACGTCAAGCTCGTCAACGGCTACAAACACAACAGGTCCTACCACTGCCACTTCGAACACTTCGTCTTACATTGACGATACGAATGCCCCAAGCACATCCACTACAACACCCAGCTCACCAACGACTAATGGTCAGAAGTGTGCTGGCCGTCGCGTTCGTCGTATGTAAACTCCAGCCAATCTTGGTTTGTCGCGACAACAATATTTCGTGATTTCGATAAATTGCTTTTGTCCGGCATTCTGAGGATATACACCTTCAGGAAAGCAGTTAATACAACAATGAACTCAGTGCGATTGGACTAGGAGATCATAGGTCTACCGCTATCTAGTTTTACTTTCGGTGAGCTCAGCACTGTTTCAGCATGCTGCTACGACACTCGTTGGTGTAGCTATCGAGCCGCAACACTGCACAGCTATCAAAGAACTGCTTTAGACTCTATCTATGTGTACATACCTGGTTGTAATAGCCTTTCGAAATCTGCACAATCTTCCCTTCAATAACGTAAGTGTATACAACCATACGTATTGCATGTATAATTGATTATGGGACGCTATTATATATTACGGGATCCTAGTGTAAATACAACAGAACGAACTTTCCTTCAAACTAAAGATCTCTTTTCAAGTGTCTTTGACAATTGAAGTACATCGTAGAACTATAAGCTTGCATAATTTCGCAGTACCCAAGTTGTAGACCTAACATCGACTACCGGTACAATGCCAAATTTCGTTTACAGTGTTCTGAATGGTATTCGTGTGATTTTTTATGGATGAACTAAACACTTGTGGGCTGCATTTGGAAGTGGTAAATTATGAATCCCTGGGTCGTGGTTTACCACAGCACTCCATCACCTACCAGATGCCAAACTACAACGAAGGGGGCAAAAAGGTTGTTGTGGCCAATCAAAGTAGGTCAACATGATTGTGCTCAGTCAAGTCGTCCTTCCAACAAACACTGTGGCGGACTGTACCATGCTGGACCATGTGGATGCTACCAGTATCTACCAGCTGCACAACAAAGCTCAGATATTTGGCTGGTGAGAGTGCACAATTGAGGTGGGTACCGGTATTGCAAGTACATGTATGGATACAGCAATGGAGCACGTCACACTTGACTTCGCGTTGGCCACTGTAAAGCACCTGGTACCTGAGACCTTTCCGCGATAACGATAAAGCGACAGCAAAAAAAGGTTGAACCATTACCATCAATCCTTGAAGACAGGGAGGACCATATACCTACATGTACGGTACATGATGTACGAAACAAGCGAGGCTGTCCACCAATGTACCCAGGCTGTGTAATTTGTGAAATGCAGTCAAGGATCAACCATTCGTGCCCCCATTATTTGGGCAATATCAAAAAGTGATTCGCTCGTGGCTGTTTGTTGTCAATTTTGTCAACACCCTGCTGAGACTCACGAGCCTACGAACGCCGAAAAACAGAAAATTGGCTTCAGCAGCTCTCGGCCAATGAGATCGCGTAAAAAGTGTTCAGTTCACACTGCTTGGTTTTACAAAATCGAATCAATCGACTTGACTTGCCATTTGTATGGAGTTGCAAAAATATTGCTTACGCTGTGCCCTAGCTCGAGCAACATCGAACGGATCCCATCTGCCGTGCAGGAACAAGTTTGCTAACAGCATAGGATGCGCACAAGTTGGCAAAGCGTGATGCGTCCGTTGTCCAGCCTCATGAACAGCGGTGAAACAACGGAAACATAGGCAAGTGTTGACCAGCGCACGCTTTCGGATGGAGGGAACCATTCAGCGATTTGTCGCCTTCTAACCATCCAGCTTTGACCGCAACAACTCGACAAACATGAAGGTTTTCTTCGCTGCTGCTTTGACTGCCGCAGCCGTATCGGTCGCCAATGCTGCCGACTTCTGTGACCAATGGGGACAGGCCAAGTCGGGTAACTACATTATTTACAACAACTTGTGGGGATCCAGTGCTGCCACCGGCGGCGGCAAGCAGTGTACTGGATTGGACAGCGGCTCCGGAGACTCCGTTTCCTGGCACACGACCTGGTCGTGGCAGGGTGGCGACAAGAGCGTCAAGTCTTTCTCGAACGCCGCCCTTGAGTTTGACCCTGTGCCTCTTACGGAGGTGAAATCCATTCCGTCCACCATGTCGTACACGGTCAAGTACAGCGGTAAAGTCGTGGCTGATGTTGCCTACGACCTGTTCACAAGTTCGACGGCTAAGGGTGAGAAGGAATTCGAGATCATGATTTGGCTGGCTGCCATTGGTGGCGCTGGTCCGATCTCCAGCACTGGCAAGGCAATCGACACGACTACCATCGCGGGCACGGAGTGGAGTGTCTACAGCGGACCCAACGGTCAGATGATGGTGTACTCGTTCGTTGCCTCCAAGCAGGTCGAGAACTTCGAGGGTGACCTCATGGAGTTCTTTAACTACCTGACCAAAAGCCAGAACTTCAAGACCAGCCAGTACCTGATTAAGGTTGAGTGCGGCACGGAGCCGTTTATCGGCAAGGATGTGACGATGAAGGTGTCCAAGTATTCAGCCGCTGTCAACACTGGCAGCGGTGGTTCGACAACGCCGACTCAATCGGGTGACAGCAGTTCAACAGGAGGTCAGACTCCTGAGACTTCCAGTACGGGTTCGAGTGAGCAGACTCCTGAGACCCCCAGCACGGGTTCGAGTGAGCAGACCCCTGAGACTCCCAGCACGGGTTCGAGCGAGGAGACGCCGGCTTCGTCTTCGGGTGGTGAGACCCAAGGCTCGGGTGACGAAACTCAAGGCTCTGGTGATGAGACTCAAGGTTCGGGCGATGACACTACTTCGAGCGGTGCCAGTTCCCCTTCAACTCCGACTGCACCTTCCACCTCGTCCTCGAGCGAGGAGACTCCTTCCACGGGTTCGTCCCCTGATCAGCAGGAGACCACTACCGCTCCCACTACGGATGCTTCCTCGACGGAAGAAACCCCTACTACGGATGCCCCTCCACGGAAGAGACTCCATCCACGGGTTCCTCGTCGACTCCTAGCACCCCTGGTACCAACCCGAAATGCACTCTTCGTCGCGTCCGTCGTGATTAAATGCGTCAAGGCAAAATGCGGTCTTCATTCAGATGAACTGCAGCGACTTCCGTCTGTATAAAGACCGCCGTTTTATCGGATACACGGCCTCAGGGTTCGAATAAATGCAGTCGTAATGTTGAATGTTGAGTTTAGCGGGCACTAGGAATTCGCCATGCTGTACATATAATGCCGTTTGTTACCAATCTCGTTCGATCGCACACGTGTTGGTCAGTTTACCAACAATTCCAATTCAACGATATGCATCAAGTGACCCTCATCGCTCAGGCTCAACCCAATGTGACTCATACGAATCACATTGGTATGTTGCTGAGCCCCACTGGGCTCCAAGGTTGAAGGTTGCATTGTGTCGCTAAAACGCTAATGACTACGACAGTAGCGATGGAAGCTTTGTCAAAGGTGTAGCACTTGCAATTGCTCCGTCTACGGAAACCATCACAAGTCTCGGTGATCGACAGCACTTTCATCTAAGAAGTGCATGACTGATGCACACGTGAACCCTGACTCCAATCGATAATACGAAGTAAGAGCGATGAGCACCATTGTTGTAACTTACAAGTTGTACGTGGACTCAGTAGCTGGTATTACTGTGCGAAGTTTATAATAATGCTACAGCAGCTCTGTCGACCACCCAGATGCTTAGGGACCAGATGGACACCTCGAGGAGACTGGCCGCTTGACGTGAGTAGCGGTCATGAAGCTGCAAAATTGCCAAGCTGGCCAAGAAGAAACAAGGGATCCAAAGGATGGATCAATCAAAGTCTCACATCAGACAATCTAGCATGAAGTCCCTAAACCCGGGCCAGTGCTGATCTTAAGCCTTGTGTAACTTACGCCCGTTCTCAATATAATAATAGCCCTGCAATTCAGCTCAAGCATGCTCGGCAAACCAGCAGAGCCACTGAAGTCTCGTGGCTGAGCAGCTCCTTGAGACGTGGGTTACACACACTGACTCGATCTCTTGGTGCCAATCGCCTGGTCGACTCGGGCTTCTCCATCGCCCGCTGTTTTCCGCCGTGACGAGAATCTCGGCGATAAAGTCGACAATTGGCTTGGTCAAGACTCAGTTCGGGATGGGGTGACCAGGAAGCCTCAAAGTTGTCACTGTCACTCGCTTTTACGGCCATATTGGAGAATTGGCCCAATTCCACTTGGTCCCTCTAACCTCATGCAATTTTTCATCAGTGGAGAATTCCATTGCCTCTCCACAAAGTGCAAAAAACCATTAGAAACCTTGAAAACTTCACTTGATCTAAGTAAGAAGGTCTGGTGAACTGTAAAAGTCGGTAGAAATTCGGTGCGACTTGGATTTGTATGGGGAAAGGTCGGGCTAGGGCGAATTAGCCCAAAACGCGACATTTTACGGACGCCGGCCAATCGCTCGCCAAAGAGGCTTCTTCTCCCGAGGAGCAAGTAGTGGGAGGAAGGGCAGCTCAGTAGCGGCGAAGGCTGTTACAGTATTACGCAGCGTCGAGGCCACGGCGCTGAGCACTTGGACGCGTGTGGTGGACATTTCGCTTCTAAATTTTAGCACCCGAAGCCACGAATTAACCGTAATTTGTCGTCTCTGCGGATGAACATGACGACAACTTCAGGCCACCCGCAGGCGCCGTCCAGCTCGAATCAGCAACGTCGCCATCGCAGCAGAGGCGGAAGCAGCTCCGTGGACATGACACAGGACCCAGGCTTCGCTAGGATGATGCAGATGCAGCAGGGGTACATGGGGTACGCTCCAGCGTACCCCCCACACCATGAGATGAAGCAGGTACAGCCGCAGCTGCGTCGTGTAGTGTCGAATTCTTCACGTCATAGGGGAGAAAGGAGTAACCAGAGTAACCCGGGGAATCAGACTCAGACTCAGACTCAGCGACAGCACAGAAGGGAATACGTTGCACGTGATGAAGACTTGGCTGGACGTCCTGCTATGATTTCCATGAGTCAGGACGATCTACCATTTGAGGTACGTCACAGTGGAGACAGGAGACATCGCAGTCAAGCGAGACAGACGGAGGAACAGCGAGGAAACAGCAAAGCAGGCACTTTTCTTGGCAATTGCAGAGGTGGAAGGCTGGCAAATGCTGGCAACAGTCGCAGTCAAAGTCGAGGACGCTCAGCTACAACGGCCAGTACGGCTCCTGTGTCGAGGAACCCAGAACCTGCTCGCAATCCAGCACTTGTTCGCAATCCAGAACCTACTCGTACACGCAGTCAAGCTCCTGTACGCACGTCAGCTCCTGTTCGTAGCTCGGTTCCTGCGCCAACACCGACGAAAGCGCCAGAGCCGGTGGCTTGGCGTGTGGCTATTGACCCAAAGTCGAAGAAGCCGTACTACTATCATCCAATTACGCGTGAGACGACATGGAAGAAGCCGGCGGAACTAGTTGCTGCTGAGACGAGAGAGAAACGACAATTCTTCTCGGTCATGGAGAACAATATTCGGCTCAAACTGCGTGATGGCTATTACACGCGTGATAGTGAAACGTCGAACTCGAGCCACAGCACACCTGACACGGTTCACAAGCCTCATGAGATGTCTCCTCACCTTTCGACCCGCTCGTGTGCTAGTACCGTCAGTTGCAATAGTTCTCGTGGCAGCTTCAACTCGTTCACGAGTGGTTCTGCGCGATCGTTACCAGGATCCACTCGTCAGATGATTTTGAATTCGACAAGGTCGCTACCTACGACTCCAGAAGGCATGGGCGTGCCGCCGTTCATGAGTCCAGGCGAAAACCAGCCTCAGCAAGAACCTGATACAACGGAGCGCGACTCGGAATACCAGGATGGCAGCAAGCGTCCGTCGCTATTTAGGACGCTATCGTCTTATGAGACGCCAGTGATGACGTCGTCCCGCAAAGGAAGTGATGGTATTGACGTGGATGAGGTTGGTCGCAGTGCTTCCACATCTCTTGCTGTGCCGTCACCTATTCAGGAGCGTGTTCGTCTAGCTGCTCTGGTGCCTCGGGCCTCGGATTTGGAAGCTTATGCTCGTGCTGTGAGACCAGCCAATGGCAAGGGAAGAGCGTCACTGCAGGCTCCGATGATGGGAGTTGCAGCTGGAAGAGGCAGTTCGGCGTCAGCGCTTATGAACACGAAGGCCCCTAAGAGCAAGGGTGCTGCTACCCGGACTGACAAACCACGCCCGTTGCGACGTCGTTCCAACAGCACCAACTCCATTTACTTGCGTATGGGAACAATGAACGCCCCTGACCAAGATGCAACAATTCAGTGTGTGGCTACCGTATTGCGGCACACATGATGGAAGCGCTGGAAGATCCTATCCGCTCAGACCCGCGCTTTGACGTGTTTGTGACAGCTCGTGACCGCCAACGTCTGACGTCCATTGCGGATGAATTAGATGCTGAAGCATCTACCTTCGTGGAGGTGGAGGACGATGATGTTATGTTGGATGTGGTCCCCACCCTTTCGGAAATTGCCTCATTCATCAAGCATGTGCTATCTCGTGCTCAGATGGAGGCGGAGTGCATCATTATGAGTCTCGTGTACGTGGAGCGCCTCCTGAAGGCGACAAGTGGATTTCTGCAACTGCGTGGAGAGAACTGGCGCCGATTGGTCTTCTGTTCCATGGTAATGGCCTCTAAGGTATGGGATGACTGAGTATGACCAACGCAGACTTTTCCAAGATCTGGCCGGAGCTCTCGTTGAAGCAGATTAATGAGCTGGAGCTTGTGTACTTGAGCGCCGTGGAATACAATGTCCGTGTGTCGGCCGTATCGTACGCCAAATACTACTTCCATTTGCGCTCGATGTGCGCAACAATGGGATTGCTGGAAGCCTTTGACGAGAGTGCGCCACTGAACTTGGATGGTGCTCGCAAGATGCAGGTTTTGTCAGAGGAATACCAGGAGCGTTCAAAGCTGATGCCGGTACCGCGCCGCCGCAGTGTGACCATCACGACCACGTCAGCTGCCGAAAGTATGCAGGCTGGTGCCAATGCTGGTCGCTCTGCGGTCGGTGGAGCTCAGTCCAAGCCGATCAAGGCTTCTCCCGCGGCTAGTCTCGAGCAGCTTGTACACATGCAGGTGCGCGTTGCCGGTGGAAGTTCGCTGGGATCGTCAATGCACCGCATGTCCACGAACCCAGTGAAGCCGTGAGGCGAATGAACCGTCCAAGCCGCTATTGAGCTATTGACGAACGTGGAACCAAGACGGCGGCAAGGTGACGAGTGGTGTTATGTTTTTATTTTGAGTGAGTGTAGTGATTCGTGCAGTGCCTAGTAGCTGTTGAAGATGAACTTCTTGGTGGAGGCTTCGCGTCGTGCGGCGTCGACAACTCTATATGAGCTGGTATGCGGGTGATGGAAGCAAAGCATGCGGTCTCATACGGAGAGTAAGAGAAACATGTGAATGTGATGAGTGATGAAAACTGGTTGCTACTGTAAGTACCAGAAAAGAAAGCCAAACGTTTGGAATTGTCGTTGTGAGTGATCCATGAAGTATTTCATAGCTGTGCTGTTCTGCTACAACAGGGAAGTGATGTAGGTATGCATCCAGGTAAGCGTGGCTTGCTGTGTTGGATCCACAGCGAACTCGTCAGCGCTTGTCAAACTTACTTGTTCTGAAGCAGGATTCGACTTGTTTGGCTGAAGACGTTTTTGAAGTGCCAAGCGAAATGCTGCGTCTTCCAAAACTGAAATGTTTAAGGTTTCTAGCGATAACGATGGTGTCATTGTTGCTGGTGGCGAATATGGTGGTGGAGGCATGTTAGGGTCATCCTGTTCGTCTTCATCGTCATCTTCGTCATCGCTGGTCATATCGGACTCGACAGCACTTTTCAACTGCAGTACCATACGTTCGAACTCTAAGTTCGCCATCGCAGGCAATAATGTTTGTTCATGCTCTTCGTCATCCTCGTCGACAGTCGGGTCACCAGCGTTCTTGTCTGCGAGTTCTGGTAATGAAGACAGGAGAGCCGTTGGAGCTGGTGGAGGCAGTGCAGCCTGATCGGCAGGCCCTTCGATGGGCGTTGCTGGTGGAGTCTTGAAGTCTGGTAGTTGCTGCACTAAGATGATCGGGTCGTCCAGTGGAGACGCCTTCGTTGTAGGCTGATCACCTACTTTCGACTTCCTCTGTCGCTGGAACTCGAGTCGACGTTCACGAAGTGAAGATTGACTTCCGCGGACAGCAGGAGTTCGTGCCTTAGGTGCAGATAATGGAGTTTTCTGCTTCACTGGCTGCTGTCGAATTCCTACCGGCGCTGGTGGTGGAGGGACTTGTTTACTTGCGTTGAGTGCCTTGCCAATGACAACTGGTTTCGGATATGCTCGTGCAGATTGTTTCTGTTTAGTGGAGACGGCGACTTTCTTCGCGATTGTCTTTGCCGGAGGCGGAGCTGGTAAATTGCTGACTAGCTGCTCTTTTTGCGCAGCCCACTGCAGAGTGTGAATATACGCGCAAGTTAGGAGTTGATTGGATTTACCAAGGAAGTAATCCACTCACCTTTGCATTGAACGCAGCTACACGATCTGAAATTCCTCCGATAACTCCATCTACGGCTTTCAACTTGTTCGGGATGACTGGTGGATCGGGTAGTGCAGCAACAGCAGCAGCTGCAGCTTCGTTCGCTTTGATTTGAGCTTTCAATTTTGCTTTAACCTGAGCTGCTGGCGCTGCTGAGCGTTTGCTCTTTGCTGAAACCACACGCTGCTTGGCGGCGTTCACATTAGCAGAAACTCGAGAGGGGACACGAGCTGGTTGATTTCGCTTTTGGATAGGACGACTACGTCTGAGAGCGCCGGCGGGAAGACCTTTAATTTTACGACTTGCGCCCAACAGAGACCCCACTCTCGCCTTCCCACGAGGAGATGAAGCATTCTTCACCTTTCTCCCAAGTTGGCGAGGAGGAGGTGGTCCAATGAAAGCATTTATTGCTGGGCTTCGGGCAACAGGTTCCGCATCGCGTACATAGTGAGCTAGTGGAGCATCTGACCCAACCTTGTTTCATGACAGTCTTCTTCCGAAACACATTTTCTCCGTGGAGCACCGTGTGATTCAACTCAGCGGCTAATGCCCTAGCTGACAAAAAAGTTTGAATACGTGCCAGAACTAGAGGTCGTCGGATGATTTGGTTCACACTTGGACGTGCACGTGGTTCCTTTCGTAACATGTCATCTAATAAAGCTTGCAATTCGCCTTTAATCGAGTTGAGATTGCCACAAGCTGGTAGCGGTGGAGTCGCACCCCGCACGATATTATCAAACAATTGACGTTGACTTCGACCATCGAAGACATGCGTGAACGTGGCCATCTCGAAGAGTACACATCCAAGGCTCCATACATCAGCTTTGGCATTGTAGCGCTTACCGAGACATATTTCAGGTGCTGTGTAGTACGGCGTGCCAATGGAAGTCTGTGCACAAGCCAATGTGTGACTCAGAACAGTAGCAACTCCTAAATCTCCAACCTTCACAACGCCAGATTTCGTGAGGAAGACGTTGGCTGGCTTGATGTCGCGATGAAGAATTTTACGGTCATGAAGATGCTTGAGTGCGAGGCAAACTTGCACAAAAAGCCCCAAAAGTTCGTCGGGCTCGAAGAATGCGCGACGACGGGTACGTCGCTCTATTTCGTTGCTTAAGTCACCTCCATCCGCAAATTCTGTCACGATGCACAATACGGTCGGAGACTGGTGATGACGTCCTAGCAAAGCTGAACTGGGTGTTGGTGACTTGAGTAAGAAGCTCTCTTTGCAAGCAATAATGTTGGGGTGATCCAGTGCTGCTAACAGCCGAGCTTCTCGTTGAGCATTAGCTTGATCACGAGGGTCCAGTAGGATCTCCTTGATCACGAACTGCTGCTTCTGTTCCTTGAAATCCGTGCCAGGAACTGCCCTCCGCGTTGCTAAATACGCAGAGCCAAAGCTTCCCTGACCAATCTTCCGTACCTTCACGTACTTTTCCATGGGAGAATTGGACAAGTACTTGGATAGCTTGAAAGTGACAATCCTGTTGAAAGTACATCATCAAAAATAGAGGATGAACATGGCATGAGATGTCTGTAGCATCCCATTCGAGCCGCTATTGTCATCTTCATGAAGCTTCAAGTTGTGCTTTCTCCATATGTAGTCAATTAGCTTAGCAAAATATGAAGACTTCATCAGCTACCAAATACCATGTCGGTCCGAAAGTTTATCCACCATCTCCGATTACCATAGCTGGTCGATTTCCACGAGCTACAACTGCTGAAGATAATGGAGATGGAATTCTCTATAATGGAAGCACTTCTCCTGTCGTGAAAGACGCTAAGCGAGGTAGAGGATTCCAACGCAAACCACCTCATATTGATATGGCACGCGAGTACGAAGCTGCAGGAAAAAGTTATAAAGCCGCTCGAATCACCGTCGCGACACTCAACGAACGACATCGTCAGCTACAAATTGCACAGGAAGAGGCCTTCGAACGCGAACAACATGACCGGAAATTCACTGCCAATTTTGCCGAGACAAGACTTGCAACATGTGGAGTTCCAACACTCAACACAATGAACGTTCGTATTCAGCGACAGCGTGAACTAGCAAAAACGAAAGACACGACTCCGACCAAGCCACTCACCAACAAGAAGCTGCGTGAAGCTGCACATCGTGAACACCTTGACACGCAGATTCGAGCTGCTGTGCGTCGTTCTTATGGGTCACAGGAACTTGATCTCAAGTCGTTAGAGCTTGTGCATATTCCACGAGCTGCTGTATTTACTACACTGCTATTGCAGCTTGCTCGCTTGATTCGGACCGTAAATGTTTCTCGCAATGCTCTTCGTGAGATCCCTGAAAGCTTTGTCCAGGCATTTCCGGAAGTAGACACGTTCATTTGCAAGGAAAATGCGTTGGCGCGATTGCCACCTCGTGCTTTAGGTGAACTACGTTACCTTCAAGTCCTAAATGTCTCGGGGAATCAACTCGATGCACTTCCACTCCATTTGCCTGACACACTTGAGACGCTAGATGCTAGTCGTAATCGATTGCAAGACATTCAAAACTTGCACGCACTAACGCGGTTAGCTACGCTGGACTTGAGCTACAACCATTTCCAATTGCTCCCTTGCGGACTTGTGGCACTGCACAAGCTTCAGACACTACTGCTTGCTGGAAATCGGCTTGTAACACTCGCAACACGACCGCAGCTTCTTCGAAAGCGAATAACAGGAGACGACGGCACAATGGCGAACCCACAAGACGACGAAGACACCGAACCAGCTAAAGAACCCACCGACGAGGAAAATGAAGCTGAGCGCAAACAGTGGCGTCTGGAGGTGGACCCGATCACATACGATACAGTGTATTTTAACAAAGCATCAAAACAAGTGACCCGGACCAAGCCCAAATGCTTTCAGGTACGCATTCCAAAACTCCAACTACCGGGTAACCAAGATCAACCACTGAAGCAAGACAATCGAACACTGCTAGAACGCTTTCCTGAAGGCTGGGAGATTATCTTACCCAGTGCATCAGACACCTCTACAGCTTTGCAATTCGTTAATCACTGCACAGGAGAAAATTATTCGACACTCCCACCTGCGCTTGATCGCTGGGACGGTATAGATTATCTCCACTTACTCGTTTTGTCAGGAAATGAACTCCTGGACTTGCCACCTTCAATCGTACGAAGCTTCTTGAGAATTTTTTCGGTTCTGGTACAGTAAAGCTAATACGGTTGTTGGTGACCAGGGAAAATTGAAGCGCCTGAAGCGACTCGAGGTGGAGAACAATAAACTACTGGCGCTTCCTGATGTGCTACAAGGTCTCGAGGCACTTGAAACAGTTAAACTTGGCATGAATGGACTGACAGCACTACCTCCATCATTTTCAAAGCTGGCGAATCTCACCGAGTACGTCGTTGTGTAGTCTGTTGTTTTGTACAACTACCATCGCGCTAACCATTTTCTTCGTCACAGCGTAGATGTCAAACTTAACCGTTTGCGAGAACTTCCAGAAGCTTTAGGAGACCTGAAACAACTCCAGGTGCTTGACGCAAGTGCCAACGCTCTGGAAAAACTACCACGATCATTTCTAGCGCTCAAGCGGATTGTTACGCTAAGGCTTTCGGGTAATAACCCACTTCTAGGCGCAGGTTTCGCTGCTGAAACTCTGCGAACCGGGAACCTCGGCGAAATACGATGGCAACTTGAACACCAGATCGAATGTGAGAAACACGGCGGATCTCGCCCACCAGAGCCACGAGCTCGGCTAATTGGCATCGGCGCTGAGTGTTGGAGTACCGACTTGCACATAAACCGCGAATTTGCTCGCGCCGTGGAACTTGCTCAAGAAACTCACACACTTTCGATGCACTGGCGCGGTATCGAGGTCCCAGAGCTACCTCGTGTATTTTTCACAGCCATTCCAGGTTTACGTGAACTGCGAATGTCCGGGCAGAACTTTGACATACTTCCTGCGGGGTTTGGAGTTTTCACAAAGCTGCGTTTGCTGCAGCTTCGCCAGAACGAAATCCGTGCCATTGCACCAGAAGTTTTCGGATTGACTGCGGACACGGAAGCAAATCTCCTGAATAGCACTGCATCAAACTTGGGTATTGGTACGAGCTTGGAGAATCTGGATCTGCGCTACAATCGGTTAGAGACTTTACCGGATACGTTCACCAACTGCATGAAGCTTCAAGTGCTGCGTGCCAGTCATAATATCATCACATCACTACCGGAGTCGCTGGATGGACTTGCAAACAGCTTGGTAGACTTGCAGCTTGCTCACAACCAGCTACTAAAAGGCCCAAAAGCACTAACAGCTCTTCGAACTCTTGAGAAACTTGATTTGTCCTTCAATCGTATTGAAGCACTTGATGAATTGGACTTTTCGCAGCTTCCTCGGCTTCAGGTATTGCGTCTGAGTGGAAATCGTCTCACGGAATTGCCGCTGTCACTAGGTGGGGTGGGGACATCCGATGGTGGAAAACCACCTCCAATTCAAGAATTGTCGTTCGCAGGCAATATGCTTCACGAATTTCCACCAGCAGTGCTGCTGCTAGGCGCAACGCTCCAGCGGCTTGAAATGCAAAGCAATCGCTTTGAGTGTTTACCAATGATCTTTGGAGCTGCACTTCCAGTCTTGGAAATCGTAGAAAGTGATGGAAATCCATTCCGTTCCCCACCAGCTGAAGTAATGCGTCTTGGGGCGAAATCTATCCGCTTGTATTTACACAAGCGTGAACAGCGAATGGAAGAACTTATAGCACTACTGAGTGCTCTCGGACTTGTCTTCGATCGTGAAACTTTTGACAAGCCGATCATGCGCAATCTCTTGCCTCCAGATGTACCGTTAACGAGTCTTCCATTCTTGACGACAAAGCACATTGCAGCTTTTGACCGCGCCGTCGACCGATACGTGAACGGTGCTTTCTATCTTCCACCCCCACCTATCGGCACAGGACCGCTCTTCCATCGAGGTGTTGACATTTTTCACAAAATGTTGCTTAACACACACTTTGAGCTAGCACAACGGCATCATCGTACAGTTCTGGACGAACTGCTTCAGTTGGTCGAACTTATTCGTCAGAAGCGTTGGGCCGACAAGACTGACCTGAGGTACGATATGCTGAGACCTTGGGGGCGTCGAGCTGAGCAGGTAGGAGTTTACATGGTTCGTGGATCTCTACTCTTCCCCGACGAATACAAAGCTGATGACGACATTGTCCGACCACCACCAAGTCCAGGCAAAGAAGTTCCGAGCGTCTTGAAAGTCATCGAGACTCGAACAAAACGTGGGTTCCCACCAGAGCCATTTGTAGAGAACAACCGCACGTTGCGTGACGTTGAACACGCCTTGGAGCAGTATGTTGGTCCCTATGGTCCTGTTGGTGTTGCTCACGCCAATGTGCCAATGCGTTGTGCTTGTGAAGAACTACTCCGCTTTGGAAAAATGCACGAACCTTGCGAGCAACCAGGCTGGACAATGGTGCGCGTGTTGTACACTGAAGAGGAAGTCACGCGACGAGAGCTCGATGAGAAAAGACTGCGTGATGCCAAAGACGCACTACTCCCTCAAATCCGCGCATTCCTCGAGACACCCGACGGCGAAAAGCGATTCCAACGCGAAGTGAAAAATGCCAAAGACGGGTTACGTGCGAATCTCCTCCAGCTAAAGAAGCAGTTAAAACGCCATCGCGCTAAATTGAAGCCTCTTGCCAAAGCTCATGCCCTCGAAGAGAAGTTGGAAAAGAAAATGGAGCGTGCCGCACAGAAAGCAGCGAAGTCGAAGAAACCCGGCGATATCCCCACGAAAAAGGCTGAAACATTGGGTGAGTTGAAGGCACGGATAGCGAAGCGCGAAAAGCTCGAGTTTGCTGAAGCTCGAGTCCGTGAAGACACTGAGGAACTTGAACGGGGGAAGGCACGACTTGGTCAGGGTCACGCAGCTTTTCGAGAGGAGGTAGAACAGGTCTTGCTTGAAAAGGTTGGTGCCACAGTGCGACAACACCTTGTACGGCAGCAACGTGATAAAGCCATCGCTATGGGCTGGCGTCGTCCTTGGGATGGTATCGACGGACGCGCCTTCGAGCGCTACCAGCGAGAAATTCTTCGACACAAACTCGGCGGGGTGGATGAGGAGGGAGCTGCTGCTGCTCCTGACAACGGACCAAAAAGCATTCTCAAACCTGATCCCAACGGCAAAGCTGCTAAGAAGTCGACAACTGAAGGCGACGAGAATGATGACGATAACGATGATGACAACGCCATGGCAAGTGATGACAACAGCGAGGTCAGTGACGTCTCCTTTGACGGCTATGATGACTTGGTCGCAAACATGACGCGGGACCCTGGGTTTGAAGATGATGATGATGATGACGAGGAGGATGAAGAGAGCGCGGCGATCGCCGAAGCTGCACGAGCTGCTGCTATGGCCGCCTTGGAAGCTGATGAAGCGGAGAGAGCGGTAGATGATCTTGACGATGTCAGCTCTGATGAAGACGAAGATATGCCACACGAATCCGAGGACAGCGATCTATAATCCATATCCACAACTCAATAACACAAGTTTGGAAAACAGAGGCTGGAAACATCTATTCGAATACAAGCATAGGTCAGCAAACGAAATCAACACAAGCACGGCCTTACGAACAATATTGACAGAAGACAATACTCCAGCGTCCAGCTTGAAGGCTGGTACGCGTTGTATGCCATCTATCCCTGAATCACCTTCTCCATCGTGATACTGAGTGCTACAAAGCTGAAAATTGAGGATCCACCTGGCATGCTTGAATTCGGCCGATGCATTTCTCACTCCATGCTCTCTCACAAATATAGCGGCTGCTCTCCATGCTGCTGCTGATATTGAAGGCCGTAACCTCCATTTGTTGCATGCTGTGCTTGTTCTGCGGCAACTCGGTTGGCATTTCGGATTGATGGCGATGTGCTTCGCTTCCGCGGTGCACGCATTGAGACACCATCAATTACAGGGTATCGCTCTGCAAATGAAGGTGTGCGTGGCGTCTTAAGTAGTGTCTGCAATACTGCATCGCGTCGACCTGGGTTTTCATGTAGATAGCGGAATTTCTTGAACACTTTCATGGCATACCGAGCATCAATGACTGGGTCGTGATCTGCCTCCTGAATATCGTGTCCAAGCAGATACTTGGCCACGTGCCGCAGAGAAAAGTAGCGATAGCGCACGACGCCGTTGGTTGACTGCATAGGCAGTCGAAAGAGATCAGCCACATCAAACTCTCCCTTGTAGTCGGTAGGTTTCTGAAGCGTAAGCCATTCCAGATCCTTCTTGATAGATTGGCCCACAATAACACTTTCCACAGGCAGAATCGCCTTCAATCGAACTAGCGCTTCTTTTAAGTCTGGTGCGTTTTCCAAGTTGCTGTAAAAATCACCACAACAAATAAGTCAGCAAAAATCTTCAAATCTTCACTTGATCAAGTCCTCACCTCTCTGTAATACCCGTGAGCTGTGTGAGGTAGCTTACAATAGGCTTTGTCGGCTTCACATACTGGTCAAACACCACCTTCTCATCTTCATCCACCACCGCGATCCTCGCCACGTCCCGATCACTACGAAAATCCAAACATCAGACATCATCACCAACTAACCACTCCATTCAACTCACTTGGTGCCATTCCCCGTCGCCACACACTCGACATCAATCGCGAAAAACTGCAAAAACTCAAGTCAAAAACATGAAAAAAACTCTCCTCAGTCTCTAAATCTCTTGTTTCTCACCGGTCCTTCAATGTCCCTCGTCAAGACTGGTAAAATCTCACTGATTGTCTCTTTCTTCTGTGGATTGGCTTGAATCTGCAACTTCCTTCTTGGTGCATTGGACCTTGTCACTGTTGCATTTTCATCCCCAGAGTTCTCCGGTACCATGAGCATTGGAGGTGCAAGTCCCGGGTGGTTGTAAAACACTGCACCACCGCTAGTCACTGCGAGGGGATAATCCTGTGGTAATGGTGGCGATAATTCGTCATAGACTGGAAATTCCGGCGCTTCCGAGCTGGAGTCTGCTGTCACGTGCACAAAGGGACAGTTGCTGCCATTGCGACAGCCATTTTCGGACGTGAAGAAGCGGCATGGACGTGCTTGAGAGCTGCTGGACGTCGAGATGGAGCCGTTGGCGTACGGATTGGCAGGACTGAGAGACACGTCGTCTCTGGACACTTCACCGTCGTGACGGAATGTGCAGGAAGAGCCTCGGAAACATCCCTGGGGCGACTGGAAGAAGCGGCAGGCGCTGGAACTCATGACGACTCCCGAGTGCGTGGTTCTTGGTCGCCGATAAGGGACGGACAAGCCGATTGGATAATATCGAGACTATAGTGGGTGCAAGTGCTTTCGAGGTCTCTCCCGTAAGTGGCTTGCAGATGGCACATGGCACATGGCACACCAAGTGCTAATAGAGTGTTCTACTGGTTATAGAGTGCTGCGGTGGATGAGAGTGTTGATGTAGTCTGTAGTCGAGATCGAATTTGAATTGGTTGCAATTATTATAGTCGACTACACAAAGTGGGTCTAAGCATTGTCTTAGTTAAACTCTCAAACAATTGACGTAGGTCTAGTACAGTATGAAGCGTCAAAGGAAGCTCTGGGAGCTGGACGTGACAGCAATTAGCACAGCTCCCACTTGCTTCAAGTGCTCTACGAATTTTTGAGGATTAGCTGACAGGAGATGTCGGAGGTCACCGAGTGCTTACGGCATGAGCGGATTGAGACGTTTGTCACACCAAGCAGCCGAGTAGGAATTGTGTCGCGTTGTGGTTAGACGGCTGCAATGCCATTGCCAATGCCTTTGCGATCACTCTAACATGTTAAACGCGCGTATCATGCGCACCTCGATCGCACCGAATTCATTTCGCGTTGAAGCGAAATTTCTGTCGCGTCACATTTGTGTGCCACATCTCAGATTCATGACCAAGGTGCTGGCGGCACGGGCTCATAACGAGATCCACGACTCGCCGAGGCGGCTGCGGATACTTGGCGAATGTCGTCTTCACGAACGTATTGCAACAAAAGCCCCGCCATTAATGGACCAAATGCACTGGTGCGTGGCTGTCATCTTCATGACAAAAGCCTATCCAGTGCTTTGATCCCATGAATGAAAGCACTGCATGTCTTAAAGAGCTACATGTACTTAGGTATGCTCCATCTTTCCAGTGCTGTAATGTGTCTTTCCGCTTCTAACAATTGTCTTGTCCACAGCTATTTACACGACAAGTCAGAGCGCAAGAAGCAACAGTTCAACGCGAAGGCTGGAAGCTGTGTGTCTACCACGCCCGAAATGCCTCAAATGGCCAATGGATTCGACTGCAGCATATTTCCTTGTGCGCGCTTACCGCAGCTGTAGATGCTGCTACAGCCACTTTCATTCATCCAGAGTGTCCATTGCTCAATCGTTATAGTTAAGCCTCGAAGCGGGAAGACCGTGTGCGCTTTGATGTCCTCGTTTTACGATACAAATCAGTCGAAGACCGGTAATATCGGTATTCTCATAGATTTTGTACAAGGCCAAATTAAAAAGCGCTTTTTGGTTGCGTTTTTTTGGGACTTTGACGTCACCATCAAAAAAGTGCTTCAAGGATCCACTTATACCTTATCCAGCATAGTCTCCGTTAAATGCGCAATGCTCGACTGCATTTCCGGTGGTCTCCGCCAAGACGAAGACAATTCATAGACGTCTTTGCCAGGCTAGAGATTCTTAGAGCAATTTGTTGACTGCGCCACCAGAATTGACTTCCGAATCGGGACCCGATGGTGCCGCGTATTCTGGTGGTCTTTCATCCAACGACCATGGAGTTTTGCACTGGTGCTGCTCCGTTCGTTACCTTGCGTTGCACACGTCGACAATCGAGTCGTCGGTGTCTGTTGCAGACGGCAAGTGCCGCTGCTGGGTGTGTTTTCACCTCTGCGATTGGAGTTATATTCGTCCACGATGTCTTTAGCTTCGGCCACATTGCGCCAAAACCAGCTTTGTCTACACTATCATATCATACTTAGTCTCGCCTCCATTGCGAAGCTTGTCATACATCTCTCACAACACGTCACACACTCGCGATCATACGCGCAAATGGTAGTGCTGCTGCACTTGTTGCTGGTACTGGTGCTACCGGTTTGGACTTGACCACCGAAGTGGTTGCGGGGGCCCGCTGCTTGGTTCCTGAGGCCAAAGTCGATGCGCACGATGCCACCACTCGGGGCATTGTTGACACTTGAGGCTTGGTTGGGTGCGCCATCGTTGGCGGAGCCATCGCGCCGGTGGGAGACGTTGGTGACGCATATCCAGCGGAAGTTGAGTTTGACGGTGCAACACCAGTCTTCGTGTCGCCGGCATTCTCCAACACACGCACGAACCGACCCTTGATACGCGGACGGTCATCGGCCAACTTCTTCCTGCAATCGTACTTGATGCTCTTCTTCCACGTGCGGTTTTTACGCTTCTCATGGAACTTCTGAAGTCGCAGCTTGCGCGCTGCTGGGCTGTACGAGCCGATCTTCTTTTCCGCTGAGTTCAACTTAGGGGAAGAAGAACCCACGTTGAGTACGCTGAGAAGTGAGTCCGCCGACGACAATGAAGTCGGGCAGTTTGCAGCAGATACACGGGCCTGCTCCTTGCGTAGCTCCTCAGCGGCAGCCGAATTGGCAGCCAGAGAGCTCGCAGTGCTCGAGGAAGCACCTGTTGTCGACGCCTTGTCACCAACCTGCTTCGTCTCAGCATCCTTACCAAAGATGCTGCTGGAGCGCTTCTTGCTAGAAGTGCTCGTAGGTGACGGAATCTTGAACTTCATTGTGTCAAAGCTCATGAGGAGCTTCTCCGCGTCCTTGGCATTGCTTGACTCCAAGCGGATGTAGGCCGGATCAACTATAGGCGCAATCAACGCATCAAACGGCATAGGATGAGCACGCGTTCGTCTCAGCCATGATCACGTGTCGATTTCGGTTTGCATTGCAAGAAGCAACAACAAACAGAAAGAGCAAACAGCAAAAACTAACCGAAGGTCGAAGCCATATCCGCGGGGTCCTCGAAGGCCAAGCCGCCACGCAGTAGCGACGGCCCAAAGCCGAAGTCGTTGACGTCGTCGCTCGTGTGGTCCTGTGCCAAAGCGTCCATACTGAGCGCCAGATCCATCTCGTCATGAGCCACCCAGTCGATGTCCTGATTCAGCTGATCGTCGAAGTCCATTGCACGGAGGTAGTCGTCACTGACCCATCCGTCCAGATCCAGCTCTAACTCGTTCTTGAACATGTCGTCCAGCCGCGCTTTCTTGGCATCACTGGCACCAGCCAATGCACCTGCAGCGTGCGAGCGTTTACTACGCTGTGCACCAGCAATCTTGAGCTTCTCTTGTGGTGAGAGGCACATGGCTGGCTTGCTCTCCTCAATGGGGCTATGCGGATTCATCATTCGATGCGATTTTGCGATCTTTTGTCCGCACACCTGCGGTTTCTAGTCGAAGCGTCACTTGACTGGCAATTGCTTTGGTGTCTCGAATGCAAAAGTGCAACGAGGCAAGATGCAATCTGTCACGCTAGTGTACGAGAGCTGGAAGATTACGGCCGATTCACGAAGCCGCTCGCCCACCGCAAGTAGCTGGTCGCGTCCGAGCCGAGGAGTTGGTTGTCCGCAGAGGATTTCAAAATGGCCTGCGTCTGAAGAGCTTGCTGAAAAAAGCACATCTTTGGAAACAAACAGATATAAAAAGCATGCTGGATGGATCCGATCACCCATTGGCTGAAAGTGCGCAAGAAATCACTGATTGGTCACAGTCCGAATCACGCAGCCAGCTCGCGATCAGACGAAACTGGTTTCAGCGGATGATGGCTTGCGACGCGCGGTGATTGGCTGAGTTGCGGCTCGATTCAGCCAATCACCGCGCGTCGCAGGCTGAAGTTCAACAGGTATCTACCGGACAAAGTAGCGTCCGTTACCCATAAAAACCGCCACTGACTTGCTGTTTGTATGATGGCAAAGTTAGCAGTCGCGGTAAGAAATACTTTAACGAGAGATGCTTTCGTATTTTAGCGAAGATCGCGGTCCAAAAGCGAAACTCCCGCAAGCACCTGAGGTCCACCTGATTACCTACTTCCTGCACGAGCATTGGTTTGACTTGGGTCAAGCCACCACCAGAACTAGGGATAAGCTCCAATGCTAGCAGGCTCTCGGCCACTCAGATCGGTATCTGCCTCAATTTCCGACGTTCAGGATTAGCTCGTCCGCACACCGTACGCGGGAAAGGCACCTGTTAGAGCTCGGCAAGAAAGCGGACGGTTCGCCCTTTATTGGCTCTGTGTCCCGGCTTTCGCAGGAACCCTGGGCACGAACTCGCTCGCTAGAGCCGTACCGTACCCTGCTGACAGACTGACGATGGTTGTGCTGGCCGAGTAGCGGTGCTTGATCAAGCTCGTTTTACACCGCTCCGTCGAATCACCAGCCAAGAGACTGAGACCAAGACCACCACTGTTTTATTGCGGAGACCTACTATTTTGAACATTTTATCTGATATCTTGAGTTGCCGTGTTTTGCTTTGTTTGCGCTTTTGAGGCGGAAACTGAAGATTGGAGGAAGCCTCGTCACGCAGGGCTCGTCGCGTTGGCAACTTGCACTCGTCGGGCGGGCTGGGGTGCAAGTAGCTAGGAGCAGGCGCAATCGAGTCGTTTGCGCGATGAAACGAGACAGAGCGAGCTTCTCTGCCAGTCAAGTGCCGCAAGGCAGTTTGCACTGCAAGAGGGAAGAAAGGGGGCTCCAAAAGCTGCTTTCTTAGAAGAAAAGCACCGACGGAAAGCGGCCATCATCAAATCATTTCCGAAGCATTGGTTGATGGCAATGAGGCATTGCATCGCAGACGCTTACAAAAGCAGCTTGTTACCAAAAGGCAACACGAGCTGAAGTCGAGTGGGATGGGTGGTCTGGCTTTGATAGGTGTGTCCGACGATTACGGCTAAAAAAGCACTTTTTTCTCCAATCAAGTCGTCTGATTGGCCAGCATGGAATTCCTGGCACTGAGATTGCGCGCATCCTCGACTGTGGACGAATGCCTATTGTGAGGCTTTAGCGGAGGCGTTATCGTCCTTGTTACAATGTCATTGCTGGCATGGTGCACCACAACACAGTGCTAATTTTGCGCAGCTCTGTGCAAATGACTTGATAAGTCTCCACTACCTGTAGAATGGGACCGAAAGTACGAACGAGCGATGGTCATTCCGGAGGTCTGCGCTAATTTGTTAAACGGTAGTGTCGCTTTAAATACACTCCGAGTCTCCGACAGTGGAGAATAAAAACTTTTGTTTCATTACTACTGTACTTCCTCATGTGGAAGAGCAAAACTGATTCTGAAGCAGGAGCGAATGTGAGACAACCAACTCGTGAGGAACGACCATCGGGAGCAGACGGTCGTGCCACGACGGACTTCGTCGAAACTGCTATCACCTCCACGGCGCTTTGAGCACCGATGCAAGTCACACGTAACTAGCCATCGTCTGACTTGTTGCCAAGCTACGAACGAAGCATTCGGGTACGACGTGCAGAGCTGTGAACAGTAGAGCGACTACGAACTCGACTCGAGGTGAGTTGAATGCGTCAGACCCTTCCACCGTCTGTGGCGCTGACGAAGCTGATCGTGGACTGGTCTGGCGTTTGTTAGGCTCTAACAGCAGCGAACTGCGATCGTGAGGCCTCGTGCTTTGACAGTAACCATCCGGTGATACAGCAAACACTCCAGCCGTCTCTGCCATCTGCCGCCTCTGCTGGTTGAGCAAATATTGGTGAAGAACACCAGAGCCTGGCGCTCCACACGCGACGTAGGGCTACCATCCATCTGGCTGCCATTTCAACCACTGCGTCGCGATAACAAGGCTATCGCAAAGGTCTCTACTGTCTCTCCCAGTTCGTCGTCTTACCTGGTACTTTGGTTGTGAGAACTTCCTATCCAATTCGCGATCCCAGCTTGTCGGTTGAGGCAGAATTCTACGGTGAAAGGAAAACAATAGGATCGATCAAGTTTCTTCAATTAGCGCCATGATGTCGTCGGTACATTTATCGCGCGACCGCGCGCAGACTCGCAGGATGCACCATCGCGCCATGAGGCAAATCACGGACGTTCTAGGAGTTTGTTTGAATTCGACGCGCACAAAGGAACAGTGGACATGTTTGCGTCGTGACAAGGACCAGGAGCTCTACGCCAAGCGCACGGATCGAGGAGTGATGAATGGATCGTCAGTTTATTATTTAGCAGTGAACGAAGCATCTTGTGGCTTTGAAGAGGCCTTTGATCTATTGCACTTCGACTCGACGGCGCAATTTCGACTCATGATGAAACTCTTGCATGGTCGTGACTTTAAAGATGGTGCGTTGTTATCAATGCGCACGAAGGAGCATTCAATTAGCGACTGGGCCATGGACACACAACACGCAGCAGTTTGGTTCATCTATCAGGACCATCGCAAGTCGGTATTGCAGCGTGAACAGCATCTGACGTTTTTTCAGACACTCAAGATTTTCCTTCCTGAAACCCAGCATCAACACGACGATTACCACAGCGCTGTGGCCTCCATGTCGGCTAATTCATCGATGGCTGGATTGAGTGCACGTCCTTATGATGGTGTACACAAGCGAACCATAGCGCTAAGCTGGCTGCCATTTCAACGTTCGCATGAAGCGATGCTGGAGACAGCTCAACAGGTTGATCTGCAGTACACTTTGATCGTGGAAGAGATTGCTCCTAACCGACTACGCCTTTCGTGTGTGACGAGCTCCTTTCACGATGAAAATGATGGCCCTTTAGCTGGTTCACCTCGAGCAGCACGAGCTATCGCACGACGACTAGCTATGCGATCCGTTGGGAAATTGGAGTCGGCTGTAGCAGCATCTCGCATTGGCGATTGTCAATTGGTAGCACCACACCAGTGGGTGAAGAATGAGGACCGGACGAGTTGTGTTATTTGTTGGAAACGATTCAACGCCATTTTTCGCAGGCGTCATCACTGTCGCCTCTGTGGGGAGGTCATTTGCGGGTCCTGCTGCTCGCTGCGCACCATTAACATTGTCAGCGTGAAAACGAAGGAAGCCCAGAAGACACGCATTTGTCACCTCTGTAACAACAAAGCTCGCCTCAAGACTGGTACAAATGGATATTCAAGCAACCAGCGTCATCGAAACTATAACAGCAGAATCCCGCCTTCTAGCCAACGATGGGATCAACCCCCTCTGCTCGAGGCAGTGTCAGACTCTGAGTTGCCTCTTTCGTTACGAGTACTCCCAGCAGGATTGAAAGCAGTGGTCGGTCATGGAAAGCAAGATTTCGTGTTGCCACCACCTTCAGTAGCTATGCTGGAGAACTTTGTATCGAATGACCACAACAATGAGTTCGACAATGCTGATAGCGATGGTTACATTGGAGCACTTCCGGATCGACTGGTAGCCACCGTCACTAGCAAGATCATCTCGATTAAGTCGATCGCACGAAGCACCAAGAATTTCTGGCAAACGACATCTTCCACTCCGTCTAGCAAGATGAGTGTATGGTCAATCCAAGCGCTCGATTCAAACAGCATTGAATCAAGCTTGAATTCTTCTGGTTGGGATAGTAAAGTTCATAGCGGTGGAATTTATGGCTCTCGGTCAGGGTTTGGCTCAGGCTTCAATGCCTCCCGATCATTCTTAGATCCGGCAGCTATGGCATCGATATCGCGAAGAATGGCTCCACCGATTCACATTGCGGCCGAAGCTAGTAGCTACAGCTCTGCAGATCGATCTTTCTTGTCATCCTACCGTGTTGTCGACTCGAAGGAACGCGAGGATGAAGAGATGAGGAGGTTCGACCATCGACGAACCTCTTTAATGAGCTCCAATGTGGGTCTACTAGATCAGGATTCGATCGCTGATGAAGGCTACTTCCTACCCAAGCTAGATAGTGATCGTGAAGAAGAACGACTCAAGCTCTTGGGAGTGATCGTTTCACCCGCATGCACACTAATCGATCGCACTATCATGCATCGAAGCTGTGAGCTAGCTGCCGCAGCTTTTGGTGTGAATGCAGCCTTCATTGCACGTGTGGACGAGGAATACGTGCTGATTGAGCATGCGATTGGTACTCACGATCTAGCATCACAGGATGAGATCTTACGCCGCGAGTCCTTGTGCGATTTCGTACTCTGTCAACCCCAAAACCAGCCTGTGGTAATACTGGATTGTCTAGCTGACCCACGGACGCGAGAAATTCCTATGGTGCAGCACCTGCACATGCGGTTCTTCATTGGCATCAGCGTGTGTGTGCGTGGTCTTCCCATCGCGTGCCTATGCGCATTTGGGCAAGACGATGACAGCCAGAGTGAAGGGGATGATGGACATTTGACAGCGTCATTTTACGATTCGGGTATCCTAGAAAGCGCAGCACGTCGCATGGAAGACGAGCTGGAATGTCTTGTTCATGGCTTGGAATTGTGCTAGATACCACGGAAGCATAGCCTCTAAATGGGTTCATCTCGTGGCTCCACCAGGATTTCGTTTACGGCCACGTATGGCGGTTGCGTGACAGCATATAACACAGCTCGGCCGATATCTGCAGGTTTAAGAACCTCGCACTCTGTTATAGAGGAGTATTCAGCGGTGATAATTGTAGACATTAGATACCGCACAACAGTAATAAAGATCGCAGTTTGCAACATAAAGCCTTACCGGACGGTCCTCCATACAGCTTCATAGCCTCCTCATCTACTCCGCTGGCAGCATTCGCGTGCTTCACCAAGTCCGTAGCAACATTGCCAGGCTGCAAATTATGTTAATAGCATACATCTATGAGTCTCAATCAATACCCTTAGAAACTGAGCAGCAGCTTACCTGAATAGAGGTTACGCGGAGTCCACTGCCGACATTTTCAAGACGTAGAGCTTGTGAAATGCCCTCAACAAACATCTTTGACGCCGAATAAACTCCCAGTCCAGGGAAAACCTTGCGTCCAGCATCCGATGAAATGTTAACAATATGACCGCTCTTACGAGCCAGCATCTTCGGCAGCACAGCAGCCACGCCATTGAGCGTTCCCTTGCAGTTGATATCGATAGTCTACAGTACTGACAAGTCAGTCCATCTTTTACAAAAAGCTGCTCTATTCAGCTCACCCGATCCCAACTGTCCTGGTTCACGTTCTTCATGAGTTCAAAAGGCATCACTCCAGCTGCAACAATACATATCATCAATACATATTCTCTCTAGAAAGAATGAGAACTCCCACCATTATTCACGAGGATGTCAACAGCTCCGAAAGCCTCTTCCGCTTTGGTCACGAGGTTCTGAACCTCCTCCCGCTTAGTCACATCCGTCTGGACAATGACGACAGCCCCACTGGCTCCGATTTTCTCTTCGATGCTCGTCTTGACCGTCTCCAGCGCCTCGAGACGTCTAGCACCCAGCGCCACTTTAGCACCTGCAGTTGCCAGCTCCAACGCGATGGCTGCGGGATATTACGAGAGGGAAATTAAAGAATTGCAAGAGGTGCTGATGGATATGGAAGAGGTCTACACACCGGCACCGATGCCGCCTGAAGCGCCCGTGATCACCGCCACCTTGTCACTCAACTGCGTGTTGCTGCTCATCGTCGAAATGATTCGAATTGTTTTGTTTTAAGTACCGGTGTACCGGTTACTTTTCAGGTATTTTGAAGGTATCAGCAGCATTCTACCATTACGGTAGTAAACGGTAGTACCGTACGTAGTTGCTGTCTAGACAGACCTGTCACGAGGTTGCACCAGCACTTCATTCACAGCAACGTATGACGGTTGAGTGACAGCGTAGAGTACAGCACGGCCGATGTCTTCAGGCTGGAGTTCTTCGCACTCTGTTTCGATGGGGTGTTAGATATGCCACAACATCAATTTGATGTGGTAATGTACCTGGTTCCTCTTCGAACATCTTGGTGGCTTCTTCGTCCACACCGCTTACCGCGTTCGCATGATCCACCAGCGACGTCGTGACATCTCCAGGCTGTAACCGGAATGAATGATGTTAGCGATCGATTAATCCTTCATCTGGAGCGTTCACGCCACTACCTGGATAGAAGTCACGCGCAAACCACTACCAACGTTCTCAAGGCGCAACGCCTGCGAAATGCCTTCGATAAACATCTTGGATGCTGAATAAACACCCAGTCCAGCGAACACTTTACGCCCAGCATCCGAAGAAATATTGACGATGTGGCCACTCTTACGAGCCAACATCTTCGGCACTACCGCAGCTACTCCGTTCAGTGTACCTTTGCAGTTAATATCGATCATCTGCATCACCGTCAGATATCCGCAGCAAACATTCATCAGGCCCGTTCAAGACTGTACTAACTACAACATACCCGATCCCAACTGTCCTGGTCCACATTCTTCATGAGTTGAACGTGCATCACTCCAGCTACACCGATGCCGCAACAGCATTAATGACAACATCCTTAAGACTCCAGTATCTCGGCAGATACTATATCTGTCTACTAGATTGCACTCACCGTTATTGACTAGAATGTCAACCGGGCCCAAAGTCTCCTCGGCCTTGTCCACGAGGTTTTGCATCTGTGCAGTCCAGTCAGATTATAATCCTCAAAACCTTCTCCAAAGTGCCCCTAAACCACCTCTTCACGACTAGTAACGTCAGTTTGCACAGCGATGACCCTCCCACTCGCTCCAATCTCCTCAATATCTGTCTTAACACTTTCGAGGGCCTCCAGTCGACGAGCTCCGATCGCCACATTCGCACCTGCTTTCGCTAGCTCTAACGCGATCGCTTCACGGAATTACACCAAACAAATGAATCACCAGCGACACAACATCTACATCACATAATAGAGCGTCATATACCAGCGCCGATGCCTCCCGAGGCACCTGTGATCACGGCCACTTTGCCACTTAACATTGACAACCGAACTTAATCCGTACTTAATCCTCTATCCCCAATATTGTACCGATATACCAGTACTTTATCCCGATATACCGGGTATACTTAGCCAAAACGAATCAAACACAATGAGGTCGACACGTACGGTGTTCGCTCTGGCTCGGCCATTGCTGCGTGCATCGCGCAATTTCTCGTCTGCAGTAGGCAAACCACCATCGAACCCTTTCGAGATCGACTTGAAGGCGCTCAATGCGCCCGCGTCGACAGGAAAGCTCACACTGGACGATGCGAAGCGTGCGGCAGCGACACAACAGGCGGAAGCACAGCACGAAATCGACATTTTGCATGATGGTACGTGGACTATTAGATAAAAAGCGAGCGAATTAGGTGTGAGAGGACTAATGGGTAATAAAATGCGCTTGGTGATGCTTTAGAGATGTCCAAGTTGTTTGGGGAAGAGGTGGCAGATCACAGGGGCGATGCGTCATCGAGTGTGGAGGAGGCTGTAGCTGCCTTTGACAAGGTGGAGAGCAGAGAGCACGAGGTGGTGAGACCTACGGAAGTCAGTGTCAATGCTGCTACTGAGAGAGAGCAACTGCAATCACTGACGACGAGTGCTACTCGCGCTGAGTTGAAACCCAAGAAGAAGGAGAATGCTCCGAGTTGGAGTAGTGTGGGAGAACAGCGTCCAAGTGGTGACGCCCCAGTGGATGTAGTGTTGCTGCAAGGGCCGTGTAGCTTCGTTCGGGGGATTTGGACTGGGTAAGTAGAGAAGGTGTAGGTTGCGAAGCGAGACTGAAGGCTTAATGTGTTGTGGTTGTACAGTGGAGATGTTGAGAAGGAGGAGCTGCACCGCCACATTCACGCACTTGCTGATGAGCTGAAAATTGTGGTCAAGGGCCGCGATTACTACTCGGAAAAGATCATCTTGCAGACGCTGCTTGAAACCCGTGAAGACCAAGTGGTTGTTCTATGCTGGAACAGTCAGTAATCGATGTGTCGTTTGCTTGAATTTTTGGCACTGATACTAACGACTCCTTTTGATTGTGCTTTGCAGTCAGTTTAAGCAAGTCACCGTTTATTGTTCACGCACTTGAACTCATTCAGTCACGCATCATCATCGTGAGCCCTAGCAACGTGGAGCATGGGCCACTACCGGCGAATGTTGTCGGTGTGCTGTCGGGTACGTCTAGTCATCTTGAACAATTCCAGTAAGGTGATACACTCTAAAAGTAGTCTAACTTTTGTATGTGCATCTACCTTTGCAGGCTTCTGGAATCAGTCTTTATCACTTGCTTTGAACGCTGCGGCCAATATCCTTGGATCCAACAAAGTGCGGGAGACGACCATTGCTTCCATCAAAAACAACCAAGATTCGGTTGGTAGCGCGAACTTGGAGGGTAGAAGCTCGAAAGAGAAGAAGAAAAACATCACTTGCTATTTGTGTGGGAAGGAGGGCCACATCCGAAGCAAGTGTCCAGAGCTGCCAAGAAATAGAGTGTAATGTGGTCCTCAATGCGACAAATCAGTATTCAGTTGGGCTTCCCAACGTAAAGCACATCATATTACATACAATATGTCTGTGTATCGGTGCGAATTGATCCTGTAGTGAAGACACTGTAGTTCATGGAAGTGCGAAATGGTTCCTATCTGATTGGTCTACAGTACAGTCGATCGCCGTGCAAAACCTACTATCATCATCGACACACAGTAGTTGATGCCGAAAAAAACGTCAATCGATGTTATCAAGCTTGTTATCGCACAACTTGTAAACATGATTGTTAATATACTACTAGTAAGATCTTTTTGTACTTACAACATTGGCTCGTCATGCCGCAAACGTTAATCAAGCCAACGTCACCCCTTTCTCGAGGTCGAGATGAATCTTCGAACAGTTACCACAACACATTTCGCAGTACTGATTGTGATGCTACGAGCGTCGATCATGACAAGGTATCCCATTCTTCAGCCTAAGCATGTTACCGAAAAGCCGCTACCAAGGGATACGAGTAAAAATGATTCTTGCACGTACGCTCCATTGGTCTACACCCGAGCTGGGTAGAGATGTGAAAATAATTGTAGAGATGTTGACATCAAATAAATTATCCAATTCTTCGGTGGATGCATCCTCTTGCTCGTAAATTCAAATTAACCGTCAACACGTACGTCTACACATCAAATACATTATTCAATTCCTCGATGGATGCATCCCCTTGTTCGTAAACATGGTTGACGTGGTTTCCATTCTCGGACAATTGTGGTAAGAGGTGCACAATACAATTCCGTACCTCTTCCTTCCCTCATTCAGGTAGCATATAGCGCTATGATTCTCGCTGTGCTTGTAACCATCTTGACCATGGCGCCAGCTACTTCATCAGCATTCTCCTTCTCATATTTGTTTCACGACAATGAAGGAAGCGCAACTACATCCACTACGAGAGACGACGGACAGGATACTATCTCTAATGGCGCACAGATTACCGCACAACAACCTCTTCTTGACGCCGAAGATTGGTTTCTCACCGAGCAAGAAATTACGGACTCTAGAGGTGGTGTACCACGTACGGACATGGCAGTTTATACGACTGGCAACAAGGTGACGTCCTACACTGTGACGAATGAATTCTTTAAAGCCATGTATGACGATCTCAGTACGACCAAGGAGGGCGACCGAGTTATGTTTGCAGCATGGCTTGCTGCCCTCATCCCACTTAAACCTGATGTTGATCCATCAGGGAGCAAAACTGGTTTCAAGAAAGTGTTCGCTGACATTGTGAAGAGAGGAGGGCACGTTAATATCCTCGGTTGGGCGAATATTGCAGGGGGCTACATGCCATTTAACATCAAGGCTCGAGATGCTATCAACGCTATTCCAGTGTCTCCGCTCAACGGAGCTCAAGCACTCTACATTTTTGACGATCGTATCAACCTCATATCATCTCACCACCAGAAAACGCTGGTAATCGCAGCAAACAGTTCCTCTGATAAAGACGAACATCCAGTGGCATATGTGGGCGGGATGGAACTCGCCATTGATCGATGGGACACCATATAATATACCACAACAGCACCTCGATTCGCGACGCTGGTAGAATCACCTACAAAAGCAAGGGCTGGATCGATGATCACATCCGCATCCATGGACCTGCAGCGAAGGACGTTGCAAACAATTTCATAGCGAGATGGAACTCGGACTACCTGCCATGTCAAGGCCTGGATGATACTCTCCTAGATTTCAATAACCCTGTGTATGAGGACATCCCTCCGCTCAACTATGCCAGCAGCAACAGTGCAGCTAACCTCGGTAATCAAAGCATCCAGATCACACGAACCTTTAGCTGCACATACAACCACTTCAAGGAGTTTGCTCCAAATGGCGAGAATTCTCTATTTCAAACACGTATCAAGGCCATCAAGAATGCAAAAAATTTTATCTACATCGAGGACCAGTACTTTGTTTTCGTACCAGAACTACTCGATGCGCTCCTGGAAGTGATGCCGACAATTCAACGTCTCGTCGTCGGCACAAAAGAACAGACCAATGCGTTCACGAACGCAGGTTATATCAAGTATCTGTATCAAATGGTTGAGCCCATCCGATCGAAGTACCCGGACAAGTTCAAAATCTACACCACAAAACCAGACCGGAAGCTTCTGATCCACACAAAACTCGTCATCAATGACGACGTGTATTTGTCCATTGGTTCCGCTAACTGGAACCGTCGTAGCATGACGGCCGACTCAGAACTCAATGCAGAGGTAGTGGATGGTGATACTGTGGAGTCTCCTGAGGGTTTAACTGTAGGCAAATTACCTCGTGACTTTCGCATCCACAAATTCGTGGAAATGACAGGCTTGACATACAACAAGTTGAACGCTATGACATTTGTCGAGGCAATGGATCAATTTGCCATTGCTGCCACTGACAAATCGACAATATTGGCTGTCAATCATGTTGACCATCACGTTTACTTTTTTGCCATTACCGATGCAATGCGAAAAGTTTCAGATCCACAGTTCACTTGTCAATAAATGTTTACTCTTCACTCGTTTTGACTATGGTTGTAACAATTGTAACTTTTCGTTTTTGGCGGGAACAATGGCCATGAGTTCCATCGACGAGCATGTGGTGCACGATGGCAAGGGCAAAACACGAACGACTCACTGCCGCCATTGCAACAAGCTCTTCACATCCAGGAGCAAGGATCGTTGGCGTCAGCACATGCGCGGTTGTGACTGTTTACCATCGGAGTTCCGTCGCCACTTTTCCACTTTTGAGCGCAAACCACATGCCCAACAGTCCTTGAATCCGTCGGAAGCTGCATCTAATGTGATATTGGAGGCACCAGCAAGTCCTGCAGCCAGTTCTGAGCCCAGATCTACGTCTGGGAGCCGACTCTCCGATGTTACAAGTGACAATGTTGCATTTCCTACGGCTATTACCAGCACTAAAAGCTCATCACCTCCAGCAGAGAACAGTCTACTGAGAGCTGCTGATGCTACCAGTACTGCAGTTGCAGTAAATGATTTCCTGCACTCGCCTTCCGACGAAATCACGGAAATTCTGCTGATTTACGGACCCTGCAGCTTCATGCGAAGCACCTGGACTGGGTACGATGTAGCTAAAATGTTTAACCTGCTATTTATGTTGACTCAATGCGTGCTGTGCAGTGGGGAGATAACGAAGGCTGATCTGCTACGGGATGTGCACAACTTGGCTGTGGAAGATGACATCTCGCTGGTTACGCACGAATCCAATCACGAAGGAACCATTCTCGACTGGTTGCTTAATGCAAAGGAGAACGAGATCATCGTACTGTGTTGGGTTGGTATGTGAACGAGTCATTTGAGTTTGAAATGCCTGGGTCATTGATGCTTGTGTCTCTTGTCTGACAGGACGTCTCTCTGATTCGCCAACCATTCTTCGGGCTTTCGAGCTCATCAACAACCGCGTCATCGTCATTAGCCCCATTGGAGTGAATCACGGCACTTTACCACCTACTGTCGTCGGTGTGCTGTCCGGTGCGTAGTTGCTAGCGTCGTTTTGATAGTTACGAACTCTGACTGCTGTGTGCTTTACGACAGGCTTCGGACAGCTGTCGTTCAGCTTAGCATTAGCTGCAGCGAAAAATCTCGACACACAGCAATAGTAGATATCATCCCCCATTATTTTGAGATAAAATACACACGATAGAAGCCTGTAGCTCGTCATTCTCCGACTTCCGTTCTGTAGCGCATTTAATACGCAATTCGCACGCTGCATGCTGGAGATACTGAGAATCGATGACGTCCTAGATCACGGTTAATGTGAAATCGATTGACCTTGGTGAATTTTCCGTGACAATGATTCTTTGCGGAGACACTGTCCGCGCGTCTATAGCATGGTGTTGCGCATGATCTTGCGTCACTCGTTTTGCAAGCAAGCATGCTTGAAAGGCATCTTTGTGTTGTGCGGCTGTGATCGCGCGTAGACTAATGAATATGTCAATATGATGTGCAGGCGAAGATCTCCTTGCTCAGCCCAACTGCGGGGTGTTGATGGTCCACCGATAAGTGTCGATACCAGACCTGTGGCTACAGTATCTCACGTCGTGTCAAGCTTTCTCCAGCATGTCGTCACGAGCGCCACTGGTCTTGTTGTGCAGATCGATAGTCAGGGGCTGAGATGATTGACGAACGCGGTGCTACATGTAGCATACGAAGTGAACAGGTCGCGATCGCGTGCATCTTGCCACGTGCGGTGGAGCACATCGCGCGCTGCATTGCAACGGCTGCAAGGCACCAAGCAGAAACTCGGATCGTCATTGCGTCGAAATCGAGTCAGAGCCGAGCCATCGATGATTGGATCCTCAAGCGGCGCGCATCTGCGCATCTTGTCAAAAGGGCTAGGGCCCGCTGAAACGCATATCGGATATAAAAGGTTGCGTTCTGTGCACGTGATGTTTTCCACCATCGAAGCAGCAAAGCTGCTGCATCATGGTGGCCATCCATCCATCAGCACAAGATGCTATAGCTCTGTGAAATTCACACTCCACGCACAGCAAAGATTCATGAACATTCATGCAAATAGTCTAAAATAGTGGTGCATTTCTCTGCAAAACTTGCCAAAAGTGGGTCCTGCCTGTTTTATCGCACTGAGCAGCGTCCGGAAACGTCGCGAGCCAAAATTGCTTGGCCACACACTCGCATTTCCAGAGAAACGCCCAAGCGCTCACTCCAACGCCAAGATGAACAGGTTGCTGCCGAGGAAGCGAAGCCGCGAGATGGAGGCGGTGCCGACGCTGCCTGTGCTGCGCCGCCCCAACAGCGACGACCGTTGCTGGCTGCTAAATAACGTGCACAAATTACCCAAGATCGAGGCGCCACGTCCGCTTTCACGCGCTCATCTGAGCTCCCAGGAGCTTTTCCTGAGTGTCGTCATGGAGTGGCAGAAGGCAGAGCCATTGACAGACACGGCCTCAGATGGCTACACGACGCCCAGCTCAGACGACTCGGAGTTTGAAGCTGCGTCGCCTCCCACGAAGAGCAAACGCGTGGACGACGTGAGTCCTACGAGCGTGCACAACATGACGCCACTGCGTCTGGACTACGTCACGGAGCCTGTCAAGATGATCGGCGCCTACACGCCCGCGGCGCGTCGCGTTCTGTTGCAAAAGTACATGGCCAAGCGTGCGCGCAGGTTGTCACAGCACAAGGTGCGCTACGGGGTGCGCAAGACGCTGGCGAATGCGCGTCCGCGCGTCAAAGGCCGCTTCGTCAAGACGATGCAGCCACTCACGGCTGCCGCAGTGGAAGCTCAGCAGGCGCAGCAACAGCAGCAAGCGTAAGGACCGACCAACCCGACATGCCTTTTTTCCAGTTTAATTCGCTGCCGTGCGTGCTCGACGCCTGTACTCTAAACTACTTCTAATATATTGACAGCGCTTTCCTTGCCAACCGATCGATGCCATCCAGCACTCGCGCCATCATGCTAGCTGCTGTCGCCATCACTTCCGAGAAACGCTTTGCTGGGTTGATACATGCTAGCTCAATTGACAGGCCGTTGCGGCAGTTACTGGGCGGTAATGGCTTCCGGTGTTTGCTGGTGATGCATGCAAAGAAGTCTGGAGTAAGAAGTCTTGGCGGAGAACACGAGAGCTGGTTCTGGTTCGGCTGGTGCAGCGTTTCCGGAGCCAAGTTCAACCTGCCCCATCACTCCATCCACGTGGTTTAACGTCAACTTTAACTGCTGCGTAGTTGCAGCAAAACGTGAATGATACCTCGCTTCCTAGCAACCCGTACAAGTTCTCTACGGGCTGCACTGCTGGAACTGTGTCGGCATTAGCTCCTACCACAACATACAGCCGTGCTGCCATTACGACCGTGCTGCCATTACGACCGTGCTGCCATTACGACCGTGTAAGATTGAAAGCTTTACTCCAGCCAGCCATTGGCCAATACAAACACCAAGTGGTTAGGCAGATTGGTCAGCTCAGCTTGCCATGGACATCACGGACGCGTTCGACGCTATCTCTAGCTACGAGGAGACGCTCGTGGCGCAAGGTGAAGCCATGGGCGTGGAACGAGGACGCGAATTGGGTATCGAGGAAGGCCGCGAGCTCGGGTATGTTGCTGCTCGACGTGCTGTACCAAGAAGGCACTAATCTGATGCTCCATCCTAGTGTCATGAAGGGCGCAGAGATCGGCAGCGAGCTGGGCTTCTATCAGGGCTGCTACTTGGTGTGGAACTACATGCTGCAGAACGAAGAACTCAAGAGCAAACTCCCGTGCGTAGTCGTTGCTGAAGATGAGGTTGTCATGGACTCAATTGGTTGGTTTACAGAGCTCGAGCTGCCAAGTCGGTGGCGTCTTTTGGCACGTTGCTCGAGGCTTTTGAGCTCAAGGTGCGTCGAGATATAATGCTACGGTGTTTAAATGCTTTGGGGCTAAAGTGTCGCTGTAGAATTTGGTGGATGAAGACATGGTGCAGGAGCTGCTCCGAATTCGAGCTAAGTTTAAGGTAATTACAGCAATCACAGGTCTGCGAGAGAGTTTGGTGTACAGCGAAGAGGACATCAAGGCACATAAGGACATGTCGTTCTGAACAGGACCGCACTGAAAAGTAGGTGTCGAGTATGAAACTACCAACTTGGGGGGTGTTGCTACTGAGCTCTGGGGCTGATCGATCAACATTTAGCGAGTGATTAAAACTACAATTTTCATGGCGGAAGTGGAGTAGTTTCAGCGTCTCTGATGCTGTTTTCGAGTATTAGATATCGTAGCAAGAGATCAATAAGTTGATGATCAACGTACAAGATATTCCCACAAAATTAAACATACAACAACAGCTTCAGCTGTAAATGCCAGAGTATTGATCGCCTATTTCGAAGAAGCGAGAAGAAAAAAAATCACCAAATACACAGGTTATCCTCCTTTGCTCATGATTAAGTGCTGTGCGTATACTAGATACTTAAGTGATGTAGTAGTGCAGACAATTGCGATCACATTGCTTAAAAAATGATGAGATCGCTATGCGCATGTGAGCCGCATAACTAAACTTTTCATAGAAATCAGACCCTTCAGAGTGTCCACAATTACGGGCGCTGCATGTGTTTGATAGCACGCTTCCTCTAAGCAAGGTGCTCGTGTGACCCTGTCACAAAAGGGGTAATACGATTGCAATGGCAGCTTCCCTTTCGAAGCATGCACCCCACAGACTAGAGCAAACACAACCAACAATAGCGGCTTCGCGAGTTAAAGTTACTAGCGAAGAAAATTGAGAGGAAGGTGACAGTGCTTGGACTTTCATCAACGCAACTATTGTTCACGGAAGTTGCTGTTGTTGATATTGGGTTGCTTAGGGGTACTCTTGATGCCCTTGTATGCAAAGGAAGAGCGGACGATGTAGCATAAACCAAACACTCCTCCGCTAGCGTACGGAGAAAAAAAGAACGGAGATATATTGGCGTGTTTACCCCTCGTTTTCTTTGATGATCGATTATTGCCATACATCGACAAAATAGGAGATACACACTGCCAAATACAGGTGGCACACCACTATTAATAATCGGTGTGCCACAAAGATATGCAGAGAGAGTGAGGGAGAGGCCAGGGGGATGGACGAGGGTCACCCATCCCACGCCCCCCCACCGCCACCGCTGCCGACTCTCACTTTCAAAAACGCCAAGGACGGATACGACGACAACATTAATACGGGCGCGGCTTGCCACGGCCGGCAAGGCTGGCTCGACGGCGCCCTAATCAAGGTAGACGGACACGACGACGACACCAACGCAGGCGCGGCGTGCAAGGATGATATGTAGTCGGCAACGTGGGTCTTGTGCGGAACGAGTTGCAGGGCTAGACCCTGTACCATTCTAGCTGATGACTCCACGTTTCCGTCGACGTACCATTCAGACACCCGGGAGTTCGACAGAGTTGCTGTGTAGCATAGCTTAGTATACAGAGTTAGTGATAGTACAGCTTAGTAGTTAGATACATGGAAACTAGTAAATGAAAGTAGTTGTATTTTATTGATTGGTTTTAGTCTTCTTGCGCTTCCGCCTCAATGTATGTGCGCTCGACTTGAGTGCGTTTGCGCTTGCGGTACTTCTTGATCTCGTTTGACGGGAGGTTTACCGCAGGCTCCCAGGTAGGCTCCCACAAAGTGAGAAACACAACTCTCCCATCAACACGGCGGTCATCGAGAATGGTGCGCATCTGGTATGTAGGTTGACCGCTCAGGTCGGTACCAGATGGCAACACCCATTCCGCCTCGCCAGCATCCTCACCTTGGGCTACAGTCTCAATGAGACGGGCCTTCGTGATGCGGGCTTGAGGTACTGCATCAAGCAGCCGCTTGATTGCGTCACCAACATTAGATGTATTACCTCGTTCAATGTGGCCCCATGTCCTCAAATAGCGAGCAGCAGCCTCATCGAGGCGGCCCCACCCACGTTCACGGAGGTGCTGTTGGCACCACTGGAAAAAAGCGTAGAACGCAGTAGGAGGGGCGTCCGCCGTGGTTTGAACGTGGCCTTGACTTGATTCCATTGTCGTATGATAGAAAACAGCTATAACAAGGCATTTGAAAGTTATAGAAGATCATTGGTTTCATTACGTTTGGTTTCATAATTCTATTTAAGGATTAAGGTTGTGAAACAAAAGGTTTAGCGAATTTGAAAGTAAAATTGTTTTAAAGGATCAATAATCGCACCTCGAACTAACTTCACTCAATACTCAAGGCATAACCATTTGTCAGAGGCCGACCCACAGGGATTCGACACCACGATGTTTGAGTACGGCGACGCTTCTTAGGTACAGATCGGTTAACAAGTGTTTGTTTGCCATCCAGTCCAGTGTAGTTCTTGAGTTGAAGTGCGAAAAGCACATGAATGCAGATGGAAAACTTGAAGTTGTACTTGCAACCGCATGAAAGTGTACTCACATCGACGTTCCATCCACCCTCTGGTTGTCCTTCCACTTCCATGCGTGCGTAGTTAGCGCCCATCTGGGCGGAAACAGAGGCCGTTTCTCGACTGCGCCCTAGCTCCGGTAAATACACACGGTGGCAACCACGTGATAACACGCGGACAACATTTGGTGTTGGCGAAACAAGCAGGAACTCGATGCTGGACCTGTGGGGAGTCATATCAACGAGTAGCTCACGCTGACGAAAATCCTTGACACGCGCTTTTAGCTGTTGTGTTGCATCGGATACCTCCTTGAAAACACGGGGCGTCACGGACTGATGTCCGCAACAATCCGCTAGTAACCCAATTAATGTTCCAATCTTGTGTTTTGTCCGGAGAGTATAGTCACGCTTGATCAGGCAGTTAAACTGCTCTACTGGGTTGTTCGTGGTTGCATAACCGCTATGTGTGTGATAACACTGCCAGCGGCTGAATGCGCGTGTTACCCATACGCTATTGAAGTAGGTCTCGAATCTCACCAATCGATCATCGCTCTTCCATCTGGCTAGAACCTTGCTCTTCATCCACAGCTTGACAGGAAGCAAAGTGTAGGTCGTAAATGTCAGCGACAACATGGTCGCACAAGGTGTCTGGGACACCGTTAAGTTTCTCATGAACCTTCGCCATCACATGGTAGAAACACATCAGGTACTCGAAGTCCGAATCCATCCCAAAGACTTCGGTGACAGCATTTTGCTGTGCAGCTTCAGCATCGGCCATTACATACTTGAGTAAAAGTTGCTGGTTCGTCACCACTGTAAATATCTTGCGTAGCGGAACAAGTGCTTTCAATTAAAGTGTTTCCAGCCGCTGCGATGAGATGAACAAAGCTACCAGGTGGAACGACCGACACCTGTCTGAAACACCACACACAATGACAGGATACGCAACTTGGTTTAACTTGAAGGTGACATCCATGTGAAATACGAACGTCGCTGGGTCACGAGCTGCGTTACGTTGGAGTCGCTTGGTAGTCAATCCAACCAAAAACGGCTTTTCGTCGGAACCTTGCCCAACATCGGGCTTCCCATGAGCATCGCGTTCCCATCCAAATGAAAACGGCTGTGTGTCGGAAACACCAGGTCCATACCGTAAAATCTCCGACCTCTCCGACCCCTCCGACCGGTGCGTAAACACTGCGAAACGAAGGGGTGTCACCTTTATCTATCACCTGCCCCTAAACCAAAAACCCTTAGCGGCTCGCTGCGCTCGCTGACGACAGAACCCTAAGCCCGCTGCTGCTCGCAAGACGAGCCTCCGCTTGTCTTAAAGGCAATGATTGGTCCTGGGGTTTGCATCCGCACGCTTCGCGCACGGTCTGCAAACCCCAGGCATACTCACTGCGTTCGATTGGGATGACATCCATCCTCGGACCTCCGACCAATAGGCAAACGAGGCGACTAATATATATAGGGGATAGTATGCATATCACATTGTCGGAGGGATAGGGTAACGAGATATGTGAGGTCGGAGGAAGACTAGCAATCTGTATGTGTCGCCCTTAAGTACGGTCGGAGATTTGATGATATTCATCCATACCCCAATTCCTCAATCTGGGCTAAGATCTCGGCGTAATCGTCGTTGCAGTGAAGATTGCGCTTAGTGAAGTTGCTGACGAACCACTGTTCCTGGCGCAAGGATGGCAACTCAGCCTCCGACAGCCCATAACGGCGGGCCATACTCATGCGAATCCGGGCAGGTTTCAATCCTTGTGTTGCCAATTCCCGTCCATAGTCCTTTAGGCGGGGGGTTAGTTTGGCCTTGCGTGGCTCCCTTACTAGCGTTTCGTGAGAGCCAGTCTCCATTATCGTCACTCGGTTTAGCTCTTGACAAGTAAGCACTTTTCCCTTCCAGCGGCATGCGTCATACGGAGTAGCCGCTTTGCATGTTTCCGAGGAGCAGTCCAGCAACTGGTAGCGCATCTTGTGTGGCCTTGTCAACGCGCACACGTTGCATGCCAGCATATGGCTCTTCACGATTACGAAGGCTTTCATGTCTTCCATCAGTAGTTGCGAGTCTTCACGAGGCATGTCGCGGCAGATGGCAGTCCAGGTGTATGTTCGAACCATTGCGAGTAAGTTGAAAGCTTGTAGGTTGGTGAAAATGCGGGTTTTCAAGTATTGAGCGAGTGTTGAAGACTGGGTTCATCTCCTAGATCGTTTCTCATTGGTAGAAATAACCCTGTATTATCAAATATGGTTCGCTAAAACTTGACTGGTGTGCGCTCGCCCGCATTTGGTGTGTCCTTACCTTTAAAAGTGTGCCACGTGTTTGTTTAGTGTGGCACCACCTTAACATTGGGTGCTGATTGTGGATCTGTTGTGATGGTACAATCTGTTTATGTCAAACCTATTTTCTGTGTGTTTCTCCGGTTCTGTCCCATACATCGGACCGCATCTTGTTGTTGAGATTCAGCAGCACGAAATAGTGCAGTCCTCTCGTTCGTTTCATTACTTGTTTTCTCGAACACTTTATTGACCGAATCAATCAGGTCATCATAATGCGCTTTCCAATATTTCATGGCGAAGACAGGGAGTTGTGTGTTCCACATGAATTTGGCGTACCGGTACTATACCGCATATCGACATTCTGTCCACGTGACCTGTAAACTGAGAGCCAAACGATTGCCTCTCACTTCATATTTAGAAGAACCAAGGCCAAGTTTTACAAGTTACAAGGGGGTTTAATACTCTACAAGAACGATGAACACGCGCGGAGCTTCAGAACCGATCACTACGCCCAGCTCGCCATCGTCCAGAGCCAATGAAGCTCCGACGGACAGCGAGTCTCAAAACGCAAGCCCTGAGGTTGTCTACGTGACGGACGGAGGAGACCCTGGACAGCGACCTCCGCGAGGCATATGTCTGACCCTCCTCCACTCCGATCAAGCAAGCGCGCCATTCCGAAGCCAGCGACCGAGGGTGCGCAGGTCGAAACCCGCAAGGGCAAGAAGAAGACGACCAAGCGCGTCCCTCCGTCAGTGGCAAAGAGAGCTACGCGTGCCGCGGCACAAAGCGCCGAATCCGACTGCGAGGAAAGGTGCCGCTCCGATCGCGAAGAAGGCGAAGACGACGTTAACTTCGCCGTCGCCAATGCCGAAGTCTACCCACGCTCCACGTGGCACCGTGATCAGCTCGCGTGGGCAAGTCGTTGACCTCTCTGAGTTCATGGAGTCATTCAAGCCTGGGTCCGCCACTGCTACGAGCTCCGTCGACACCGAAGACGCCCTAGCGCAGACGACTCCGGCATCACGCGAAGTATCGGGTGGTCAAGCGGATGGAGACTCACCGGGCATGCTGGAGGAGCTGCGTGCACTGAAGGCTGAAGTACTCCATCTTCGCGGCCTGGTGGGAGCCCAAGGAGCGATTGGTGGAAGCGTTCTGACACGCACTACAGCCACTGCGCCAACGCGAAGGGTGAACTACCACCTATACAGTCGTGCGAGCGGAATTTTTCAAGAAGAGCGACTGTTTTACCCTTCGACATCCCGCTCCTGACGCCGTGGACACCTTCCTTTGCTCCACTTTCCCCGGAGTCACTGTCGCACCCGACGGTCCCCTGACCGCGTAGCCGGATGTGGTTATACAACCACACTCAACTATATAGTTGCCTTCGGCTATACAACCTATATCGACTATACAGTCGTAACCGGCTATACAGCCCGCAATAGCTATACAGCCAGTGTCAGTCATATAACCGACACATCATAAGCCACCATCCCGCATAACGGGTAAACAACTGTATGGTCGGTCAGATTGTTTGCGTTACACACCTAACATGCGAATACGCGTACCATTGCGCAACTCTATCAAGAGTAGAGCTAAGAGTCTCCATCTATCAGAACATGCTATCAGTTCAATGCGAAGGCAAGCTATCAAAGCAAGGCCTCTCAACGGGTACTACGCCCGGTGGTTTCCAAGCACATCGCAGAACGCATGCATCACAACGCACTAGGGCGTTGCCACTTGAGCAAGGAATTTCGCACAGTTACAATGGCAAACCGCATGGAAAGTTTCGGAATTAAACCGCCCACTTCGGGTTATCCGGTTTACCGAGAAAGCGACACCGGGCGTAACTACCTCCTGAACAAACCGATGCAACGCGCTCTCTCAGAACTGGCACGTCGATCACGTGCATCCCTCCCGACGTTTGTGGAGATTGTACGGGGGCAAACCGCGCATGACTATCGCCCAAACAAGAGCTTGGTACCCGAGGTTTTAGCGAACGGGTTACCAGCACCTCGACAACCTGCTAATGATTGCTCGGGAAGGCGTCAAAGTTCACCTGAAGAAAACACCGCCTCGGCAACAACTTCGCCCTCCAAACCACGGTTCCGCTCGTGACCGAGTCAATATCTTACGTAAGAACATACGCAAGGAACAGGATGCATAGCGTTGTCTTGTCCTGGATGTGGATCCGCTTGGCCAGTGGCCAGAAATAATCATCAACCCGTTCGGCGTTGTGGACAAAGGTAGGTATGACGCCAGAATTTCTGGCCGGACCATCCATGATCTGTCATGTCCAGAAGGCGATTCGATCAACGACTGCACGGACCCCGGCAGTGTCATCAAACCGGAGTACAGTCATTGCGATGCCGTAGCTACCGAAATTCTTCGAGCGAAACGTGAACATCCACACGCGAAGGTTGAGATCATGGCTGGTGACGTGGCGTCTGCCTTCCGCAACATTAGTATCCACAGTAATTGTGTGTACCTTTTTGCCGGGCAGATCGAAGAGGAGAATGTCCTTGTCATCGAGTTATCTGCTCCTTCCGGCTGGACAGGTTCTCCTGGGTTTCGTGAGGTTATCGGTGGCGCAATCTCTCACGTTCACGGTTCCCATTACAACTCTGCCAACCCAACCGGGGTTTGCAACTATTATTGGGTCGGTGATCACATCAACGTGGCTCCAAATGTCGGTAGAACCTTAAGTGAAGCGGAGAGATCGCTCCGTTTCGCTATGGAAGCTATTCTCGGTGCCGAGGCTATTAACGACGAGAAATTCACGCAATGGAAAACGCTTCAACGAGTACTTGGTCTCGAGTTTAATTCGGTGGCTGAGTTTGTTTCAATGCCTTAAGCAAAGATAGACAAGGCCCGTGGAATCGTCGCGTCAGCATACTCAGCAACGTTCCTAACGTGTAAGGCATACCGCTCCTTGATGGATAGCCTTCTCCACGTAGCAACTTGTCTTCGCGCGGCTCGACCTTTCCTTCAACGCCTGCGAGTTCGCGAGAGTCACCTCAACCGATTCCAGCATGCACCTGTGTCCGACGAGATGAAGCAAGACCTACTGTGGTCGTGGCTAGTTCTCCACACGCCTCAGCTGAATGGAGTCTCTCTAGAATTTTTCAATGTATTGCCACCTCCAGATATCGTCGTCGAAGTGGACGCATCGGATTTTGGTCTATGTGCATTGGACACCACTGCTCACCATGCGTTGACCTACCAGTTCTCCAAGGTCGAGACCGACTTGATCAACGAGTTCAAGACCGGCTCCCCTACGATTTCGACATCAACGTCCGCGAGCTACTGTCGTGTGCGTTTTGCCGTCCACACGTGGACCCCCCCCCCGCTGGGAGGCAGCCCATCAACGTGACAAACACCCCCTTCACGTTCATTTCCACGTCGACAACACTTCTGCTGTTGCCTGGCAAAACAAGCTATCGTCGCGAAATCCGAGAGCTCAATCGCTCATCCGTCAACTTAGCTGGTGGGAGACCACGTATCGACTTCGATTTTCAGCGTCCAATGTGGCAGGAGTTGACAATGGCCGTGCTGACGTTGGCCCCCGCATATCTGCTAACCCGTCTTTTGCGACTCCGTTTGCATCACTAACGCTGGGTTGGACGCAGGAAACGGCAAAGGTGGACGTTCAAGGGATGGCCGATATTTGGCGACGTATATCCGCGCTCACTCCGTTGCCGACTCCACTTATAACCAATACGAACGAGCACTAAACAAGTGGCACGTTTGGGCTTCGTGTCGGGGTATTTCTGTATGGCTCGCCGATTACCCACTTGCTGTCCAAGTACAAACCATTTCAGAGTTCGTGCACCACGGCTTCCGTTTCGGCTACGGGTGAGGCGGTCCCATTCGTAGTGAAACTATCATGACGGTTCTTCACGGTATCCGTCACTTCGTCGCGGCAGGCGGCTACGAGTTTCCGATAACACACTCGCACATTCGGATGCTACACAAAGGTATCTGACGCCCCGCGCACCAGCAAGTCTCCAGTTTCCATGGAGCTCTTGGAAACCTGTTTTCGCGGCATCAGCTTGAACGATCCCTTCGAGCAAGCATTATGGGGGGTTCTATGCCTGTCATTCTTCTTTCTCTTGAGGCGATCGGAGATCGTAGCAATCAGCAATGGCAAGTTCAGATGGTTTGCAGTTCGGGCGCAAGATATCGTTGTCGTTGACAGAGTCGGTCAACCAACCTTGATTCCGTCTCAAGCCCAGTCAGTCTGTCTGCGCCTGATCGGTTCTAAGGCAAATCAAAACGGCGCACCCATGACAAGACTGCTATCACGTTCAGGTAATCCTTTCCTGTGTCCAGTGTTGGTGCGCTCATCCTCCATCAATCTCGGAAGAACCTCCCCGCGAATATCCCCGCAGCAGTGTTCTTAGCTCGAGGTGGAACCCCTCCTGTGTTTCGACCTCAGATGTGTCAGATACAATCAAACACAAGGCCGCTGAGGTCGGGCACGATCCACGCCTCTTTAGCTCGCACTCGTTACGCTCTGGAGGTGCAACACACATGTATCGCTCCGGAACTGGCGCGCTCACGATTCAGTTCCACGGTCGCTGGGTATCAGACGCATTCAAGACGTATACACGATTGTGCAAGGAGTCAGTTGCGACATTGTCTTCGAGTATGGCGACTGTACAACGGGGTGATTCGACGTTGCATTAGTGGTGCAAATGCGCGACCATTTATGGGGGCACCGCTCTCCTCGTCCCTTATCGGACTGAGTTAATGGTCACTGTATAAGCTTCACTAATAAAACTAGTCGTTTCACCCCATAACATAGTGGAAATAGCGCGTACCTCAATATTAACCCAATCAATCCATCAACGGGAATGGTCACACACATGAGCGAACGGCCTAAACTTTCTACACATCGTTTTTCTTCGAATGGATCCTCTCCATACAACCAAGTTATGACCGCAAGGCCCACAAAAACGGCACGTGCGACGGGGTCACACGAGCACTTTGCTTGAGGAAGCGTGCTATCAGGAGTATCCAAACTCCTAGTGAACGATAGTTCACAAGCCTGGTCTTAGGGGACTTAATAGCTAGTTTGGAGTAGGTTTAAGACTGATTTATATTTATAGCTAATTAGGTCATTTGGCCTGTAATACAAATAACTAATAACTATAGTTTGTTCTATATATGCATATAAAAGTAGGTCAAATACTGTTGGTTAGCCCTCAGCCACCCGACCTACGTGGCAGTGGTGTGATCCACACCACCCACGACTGAGTAACCACTAAACGAATATTCCCAGAAGTATATCTACTTCTAGAGGCGGTACCCTATCTGGGGTACCCTCATGTAACCCCGTTACAGCACGTCTTAGAGCTACCGAAAATAGGAAGTTTTAAGGTGCTTTATTCGGTATATCACGGTATAGATATGTTTCGGGGGTAGTTATCTTTCCAAGTGCCCAAGAATGAATTACTGGACCTCCATACTTAGATGTTTTGGCTAGTTAGATTAGCGAAAACTTGTAGAGGTTATTATAATGATGAAGGCTCGGTAACTCTATTGAAATATTACGATCCGACGCCGATAGCAAGCGCTTCCAACCGAATCTGAAGCATGTATGATCAGAAAACAATGTATTCATGTGTTTACAGACGCACTCCTCTTTCTTCACTAGCCTGACCCAAGAGATCAACGCACTTGTTCAGATAACGTAGGCGTAAGTACGGAATGAGACTGTAAATCTCATCTTCCCATACTTTCCCCGTAATTAAGAGTTCCAGCACAGCGAGGCATAGAATTCCACACGAACTTCCATCTTGCTGTTGACACCACTTCAAATTCACCTAGTTCAGAGCGATCTCACTATACAATAGAGGTTTTACAACTTCTCGAAGCACTTTGGTCATCGTTTTGTTGCTTCCTTGTTGTGGGTCGAACGTGTGACAAATGTTCGTGTCTCGGCTAATATGATAAGCCACCCAGTGTGATCCCGTAATGTTAAGCACTCCCACTATTTGCCGCTTCGATATTTCAAATGTTCTGAAAGCCGATGCCAACCTTACCTTGTCTGCAGGATCACTGTGATGGTAGAACGATGGGTTCACCACACCAACGCATGAGTAGGCTTGTTGGAGATACATCATCGCGGTTATCATACAGGTCAGATTTAACCACAAGTCCTCACGGTACACCAGTAAGCTTGCTCCGGACGTCGCTTCCGAGTTAAGAAATTTAGTCCCTAAAGCCATTGCTATGACTGCACCCTTGCGGTGCGCCTGTGGAACACACTGCTCAAATTAGATTTCGGTACCATTATGTGTAGTATCAGAAATACTACACTAGTAGGCCGTTTCTGTTGGTACTTCTGTAAAAATTTTGGTAACAAAATCGGTACCAGTTTCTTACCGTGGACATCATGTGTTCATCGCCTAAAGGGACCTGTACCGCAAGAAGATTCGCTTCTTTCCATGTTACTTCCTCAATCCAGTCCAAGGTAAACCCAACGTCACGCAAATTCTTCTTGACCGTGATGATTCGCCCCATAACCAGGAGCTGATCGTACGTGATACTCCCAAACTCTTCCCAGACTGCTACATACGTCATTCCGTCTTCAACATCGAATGGAAAAACCGCTTTTGCTTCTTTGATCTTTTCTAGTTTGAGCATTCTCGTTACAACGGGTATGGGTTCTCCTGTTTCTAGTAATTGAACCTTAACTGATCCGCGTGCGTCACACGTCTCCAACTCCAGCTCTGCCATACTTGCTTTCACAGTTGACCATGAATACTGGTCGGATACCAAAGCTTGCATGTCCTTGAACGTGGTAAGCTTGTCTTTCTCAGCATGTTGCTCTGCTTCTGTCCGAGTGGCAAGAAGCTTGGCTGCTCTAACAACTAGTCGTAGTTGTTTTTTCGATAGCCCAGGCGACTTGGGCGGCGGAGTGAATTTAAACTTGCTTTCTGCACGTGTAGTTGTTCGTGGCGCTATTGTTTTTGGGGTGCATCCTGAGCTGTCCGTTTCAAAAGTCATTGTCGACAGCGAGCCCCTTGATGTTGTATTTCGGTTGATGTCGTTCGCAGCAGCTTCGGTGCCGGTTAGCGCCATATCATGCGCCCAGTTTCCTGCCGCAAAATCTGCAAATTTCCCCTTGTGAAGAGTTTTTCAAATTCATCTAGAAACTGCAGTGTAGCTTTGAAAGTGGGAGTGCTTTGGATCGATAGGACGGACACAATTCTCTCCATATAGCTCTTGACCTTCATATATTTGACGTCGGAGTTTAAAGTTTTATGCACCACTGTATTTTGAATTGATTGAAGCGTAACCTTGCTGGTACCAACATCGCCGATAGCTAAGTTGTTGACCAAACTGCCTCTCATCCAGCTCTTAGCGAAGGCGTTGTATAGAGGCAGCACAGTCTCGCTTTGGTTCTGTAGTCTAAAAAAGAGAACGTTGCGACAAGGCATTAGGAAAGTCTGTCGGAAGATGCAATTGCATAAATTCGACTAGAAAAACCGGTTGTTAGATTATCAGTATATCATGTAGAAATGTTAACACAAAAGTTCTTCCAAAACGGATTGTTACTTTGAAAGCATTTGATAGCAAGATGTAATTTGCCTTTCGTCTCCGCCTTTACCAAAGCGTGCTGGACATACTCGCCCTGTAACATCAACCAAAACAGTTAGGTAAGTTCACTGTATAATTTCGGTATCAAATTATGTATCTGAGTTTACCTTGCCGAAAAAGTCAGTTACCATAAATCTAAAGAGCTTATATTGGATATCGTTCGTTCCATGCGTGGTATCAACAAGGATCATTTCAGAAAAAGCTTGGAACAAACGCTTCATGCGGGCTGACTGAAATACAACAACATGTGCAACTTGAGATACTTCCTCGACAAAGATAGTTGCTGAATTGCCTTGCTCTTGCTCTATGAATTCGCAAAGAACATACTCAACGTGTGGTATAGCGGGATCAGCAAAATCTACGAGGTTGCTGGATCCGACTTCCCACCAATGCCCGGACACCGACTAACGAAGGGGGTCCTCCGATGATCCGTGATATGCTGAACTTGCTCACCTTGTGTACCCGTCAGTTGGGCTGGATCTTTCTCTCTTTGTGACTGCTAAGTTGTTCGATCTGCGTTGGTTGAACGTCTTGGCGTGACGTTGTAGAGTAGCGTGGGAGTCTTCACACCACTCGCCAGTAGTAGATCCGGGGTCCAAGCTATTAGATCGAGCTTGGATCCGGCGGCCTAGATATGAATCTGGCCTTGTAGTAATTCCTTTGGTGTTGTTATCCTTTCTTGAGGTCCTTCAGTTGCTTGACGCTTCCAATAGCGTGATCTTGATAATTGAGATACCGAGGATCTACCGGCTAAGCAATTAATACCGGGATCCTGGATCTGCACTTTGGGTAAGATACTAGGAGGTTGGATCTAGCCAATATATTATCTAGATATTATCAACCACCCTAGATCTACACACCTAACTCGCTATTAATACCGTAGGGCCAATGTAGTTCCCGTTTCCAGGCGTGTAGCGGAGCACTTGTGTCGTACAATGCAAATTCGGTTCTGATTTAATGTTAAGACCTATCCGATCCTGTATCCTATCCTTAACGACACATCGACTGATTACGCTATCCTGATTCTTGTCCTTTCTCGTTCCTCACCATCATAGCAGTCGACATCCTTGCAGATCACCCTGGATCTGAACCATAAACATTAGATCACTAGTCGTATCATCATGATCTGGACTACTGCCTTCACCAATATCGTAATCCTACCCCATGGTACCTAGATCACGCGTCTCCCGAGTCAGATCACGCCTTAATAGGCTGGATCACGCTTATCCAATTCCAGATCCACTAGATCTCCTTGATCTAGGGCTCCCATGTCTGATCCAGTGGTAATACTTCGTAGTAAGCATAATCGTAATGTATCCAAGCTTACTCCATGCTGTTAATCCTCTGATCATCATCCAGCTTTGCCATAATATCTCTAGGTCCCGGATCCCTCGGATCCGCCTATACATCTAGGTCCAAGGCCTTGATCTAAGTTCCCTAATTGGAACCTGGTATGCGAACCGTTCTGGACTTCGCAGATATAGACTCTGATCAAGGCCCATGTATCTAGATTTATATCACTGGTCCCCATAGCACACATAAGCATATCGCCTCACCCATCTTATAATCACGCAAGTCCCACATCATCCATATCCACATATAATCATCCCAACCCTTCGGATCTGGGTATATGTGTAGATCGTATGCCAATCCATCCATCTCGTCCCACCCAGGGTACCACTTATCTTCTTCAATCTAATCAGTCAACTGGATCTGTGACTAGATCCATCCACATCAGCTCGTCATCCAATCCAATCTCATCACGCTGGGTCCAATCACGTCCAATCGGATCTTTCCCAGATATTCCACTGCCAAATCTTTCAAATCCACTTCACCACAAACGCGTGTAGCATCGGTAGTATTCCCATGCTTCTCACCGCGTATGGATTGTAGAATGTTATGCACACCGCGTAGGGTGGTCTATTCCCTAAAGACACAACCGAAAGTCAAACGATTAAGTAAGCTATTGCATTTCTACCGTAAACATACCCATCACTGACCAGTGCGCTTGCATAGATATGCGAGAACCCCCTTAGCGCTTGACCCAGTCTCACGCGTATCACTCACAGTCTGCAACATCAAAGGGTCCTGGATCCGCCGATTTTCTACGTAATAATCCCACAGTTCAGGCGATAGAGCGTGGTTGTGACTCCCTTTCGCTATGACGTAGATGTTGTACAGTTCTTGGTTGCCCTTTACCAACGTCACATTCACTTGGGCAGTACAATCTGTGAAACCCACGACACGATGTGTCCGCTGGCCATTTCCACGTTTAGGGTGTTTGATTACATGCGTACACTTGAGCGTCTTGCTGTACACACTCCACAAAGCAGGAACGAGGTGTGGTCCTGTACTATTGCCTGCAGAATTCATGTCACCACCTCGACTTGTCGTTTTTTCAGACGAATAGTCCTTCCACCCATCCTGACATCTCTCATCATCCACGAAAGATACACTATCATCATTGTTGTTGTTTCCACGATCTGCGTGGTTCTTTGCATTCTTTGCTTTTTTGTTGGTCGAGATCTGCTTGTTGCGCTTCTCAACCGAGGTAGTTGACCTAGCCGGAAAGCACTGGTAAGAGTTTGCAGCAAATTAGTCGAGCTGTTCATGGAAACGTTCCCACGAAAACCATCGCTGAGGAAATCCTGTAAAAAAAGCTCCGTCCTTATCCGGTACTAATGTGTTCATCCCCAGTAGCCGGTCGATAGCTTCTTCTTCAGTTTCAGGTATCATGTTGTGTAAATGTTTTGGTGTACCGTTCTGTAACTAGACCTCTGCAGAAAGTGGTAGGGAACCAGTTGTGCCTCGAACCCCCCCCCCTTTGTTTGCTTTGACCTAGAAGAAAGTTTGGCTTCTAGGGCAGCACTCTTGCCTTCATTTGCACATTCGAACTCAACCCGACGACGAACTGTCGGTGCACGATTCATAGTTACAGTTTCCAATCTCTTAGACTTGGTTTGGGGTTTAATGTCATGGTCAGACACGTAACCTTCATCATTAGAGTCATCAACATCTGCCGCGTCGTCTTCAAATGCTCCTTGATATGCTCCTTCCGGATCCCATTCGCCGTGTCTGTTTGAGTCGAGAAGCGACCTCTCAGATGATGTATTTTTGTTCGGTTGCTCCTTCTATACTGATTCCAGTATCATGTTTGGTGGGGGAATCTTAATCTTCTTCGTCTCCTCCATGTGGGTTGTATCCTGGTCCAAATCTGGATTTTTCGGTTGCTGATTGTGTACTGATTTCGGCAGCATATTGGGCGGGGGATTTTCAATTTCTTCGCTTGTCATCTTGCTGTATCCCTAGAGAATTTGTGTGGACTTTTGTTGATTCGCCCTCCATCAAAATCACTTGCTGCTTGAGAAATGCGGTCTGACTCCGACAAGACACGTGAACCACTGTCCACCATTACGTTCTTCTTTCGCTTTAGTAGGGACTTCATCTCTTTTGCTGACATGTGCTCTTCCTGCGCTGCGCTTGCCTCATTTATCGATACACCGTTCTTCTTCACACTACCGTCCAACAACAAGTCATTCCCCTTAGCCGTACAGTGGTCGTCATCCATAGCAATATTACTGATCTGGCGAGCTTCAAAGAGATTTCGAAATTCTGTGTGCAGTTTCTGTCGATACACTGCAATCGTGTTTGAATACTCCTTCCTCTTCTCGTGGTCGGACCAATCCATGTTCTCCCGAAACCTTTCGCTTAAGAAAATGCGGTTTCTTGCCGATGCGAGCGATCGCTGTCTGTCCACCTCCGTTTCTTCTTCTAGCAGGGAGTGATTGCGAGTCTGTTTATATTCCTCAAACAGTTCACGGAGCAGTCTTTCACACTCGCCATCACTTGAATCCGAATCCTGAGCCACCCAGGACATGGAGGGGAGACATACAATACAGGTTGGGGCATTAGAATTTGAGAGGAAGGATAATCAGTTGGAGAGGGGAATTAATGGTGGAGAGAGCAGCGTGTGCTTACCATCAGCACCGGGGAGCGTGCACGTTTACCGTCACTCTGGTATGACCTTCACTCCGGAAAATGAGCGGCTGTAACGGGGTTACATGAAAGGGGTACCCCAGAAAGGGTACCGCCTTTAGAAGTTGATATACTTCTGTGAGTATTTGTTTTAATACTCTGATGGAGTTGTGTGAGCCACACTGTGGTGTGGGCCACACTACTGCCACGTAGGTCTGGTGGCTGAGGGCCAACCAATAGTATTTGACCTACCTTTTATATGCATAATTAGGATAAAGTATCGTTAATTAGGAGTTTGTATTACAGGCCAAATGAACCTAATTAACTATAAATAAATCAGTCTAAAATCTACTCTAAACTGGCTATTAAGTCCCCCCAGACCAGGGACTAGTGAACTGCCGTTCACTTAGAGTTTGTATACTCTTAATAGCACGCTTCCTCAAGCAAGGTGCTCGTGTGACCCCGTCACAGCGGCTGTGGTGGAACGAGGTAGATTGACGAATGCCACGCGTTTGAACGGATATCACAAAATAAAATTATTGTATGATACGAAAAACCGTAAAATAAATAAATTTCAGACGCGTCTGTGACGTGTGTTAGTGCTACAGATTCTGATACCGACACTACAGAGAGTTCTACCGTTTTTCAGCGATTTGTAACACTGTGATCCCAGAGACGAATATTCCAACTTCACCCACGTAGAGCGATGCCTCCTGTTCGGTCCAGACTCCGACAATCAAGTACAACGCATCTTCACCAGATGAAGAAGCGCTTGTGCTGCTGCGGCTGACCTAGGCTACGTGTTCGAATCGCGTGATGGCCCCATGTGTAACACGCTCATTCAGGGCAGACCTATGTCGTTGTCGCAATAACGTCGCCATATTGGTAACGTACCGTAAACCCGCTGAATGCAACAGTTGTTAAAATCCCATTATACTGTCGACAGGGAAAATGTATGAATGACCCACCATTATATTTTTTAAGTACAAATGGACAACTCGAAATAATTGCAATAAATTTGGAGCAATAATTTATTGTCCTACATTAAGTAAAGTTACCAAATATTTTTCGCTACGTTTAAAGTGGCAAGACTGCCTAATTTAGCATTTTTGATCCTTTAATCTGCGATATCTCTAAATAGAGGAGGTGCCTCGTGTCTCCCACAGATGGACGTCCGTCATTCCGCCACCGCCATGTAACTTCTCTTCATGATGGAAGAGGTAAGCACCAATCGCGTTGTCTACTTCTGAGCGGAAGGCGAGAACGAGGGCGGTGTGAATAGAGACCTATTCACTAATGACCGATGAGAGAGAGCGGACGAAAAACTCCTCTGAAACTTTATAAAGCGGACGAAAAAAAATTCGTCGCAAAACCGTTTTTCAATACGGGGCACCTTACAAAGATCGAGTCGTTATTTACGGGGGCCGATGAATTCATCGGCCTTTTCGTCCTCTCACTGACACCAAGTCATTTTTGGCGGATCCCTCTTTAAACTGATATCGCGTGTTTCCAAATGATCGCTCCATTGACTACAGCTGTAGTATTGATTGTAAACGGATCAACTCACACGTTGAAGCGAGCGACCAAGGTGTACAAGTCGCAGCAGGAGCATCTCAAGCAGCAGAAGGCCTCGAAGACGCAGTGATCGCCGCCAGACGCGATGCGCGCACTCTCTAGCGTGACATGACTGCAGAAGGCGTCGCGCCCCCGCCCTTCGCAAAGAGCGCGGGCTTTTTCGTGTGTGGCAAGACACTGCACAGACGTCGTCATCACTGCCGTCCGTGCCGAGAGAGCTGCTGTCCGCAGTGCACCAATCTCGACCGAGTGACACGTAGTCATCGCGTACAGAAGTTCCTCGGATGAAGGTGCGTCCTTCACGTCGTTGACAATCGGGGTGAATCAGAACTGCTGAGAGCATGAAGATAGAAGTGAAGAACGCCACGTACTAATTGTTAATCATATCGTTGCTCATGACGAAGTAAGTCGAAATGGAGCAGACGAAAAAGATGTAAACGAACAAGATCGCGACCAGCACCTTCGCGTGTTCACTGTACTTGAAGCGCATCGGGAACAAAATCGACTGGATCAATTGGCCCTTGGTCGTGTGAGCACCCGTCGTCTGAACAATTGCCAGGATCTCCTCGTTACGACCTGAAGACAGCACGCGAGTACCAGCCAACAGCATGTGCTTCTTGCTGCCCTTTTCGGGGTCGTACAGCTCAGCGCTGCATTCGGGAATCGAAATTTCTGCACGGGCATCGATTCACCCGTTAGCATGGACTCATCACACACCATAGTGCCCTTCACGATGGCCATATTGCACGGCACCACCCAATCCTCAGACATGATCACCAGGTGACTTGGTTTTTGTAAAGGGCAATTAATAGCGCTCGATCTTACAGAATTACGTTAAGTGCGATTCGACTGACTTGGTTTTTGTATGCATTTGTCAAAAGCGGGGGCTAAATTGCGCTCAGTAGTACCGTACACCTCACAAAACGTGACAGTGGCCCTTCCTTGTCCATGATTACGCTTCAGGGCTAGGGCTTCGGCCACTTCAGACAATAAGCCTGCGCGCTCTGGCTGCAGCTCAGAATAGGCCGAGGGCAGGCTTTCATTAGGCCAACGGACGAGATGCGGATCGAGTTTGCGGTGCCCTCGCCATCCGACAGCTCGACAGACTACCAGCTAGACATGGGCGGCCAAACTGCTACTTCAGGGGACGGCCAGGCGCCTCCGACGTCTGCTACACAGCCCCCGACGTCCCTGTCCAACCACAAGAACTTGCGTCGCGCGAACACGTTCACTGGAAGCGCCTAATGAAGAAGAACAACGCAATATCATCTCGCTGCGGTATCGTGCCGACAGGTACGACTTTTTCGTATTCTAGGCACTTTTCAATAGTAAATGAACGAACGCGCTAATGTTTTTTTATGTTTTAACAGTATGGCAGACTCCGTAGCGTCAGATACCAAGCCTAATGCAGAGACCAAGCTCTGGAACCTCTTTGAGAAGGTTTTCTGCTTCCTCAAGGGCATGACCATCTACCAGACACGTCGTCGCCTCAAGTTCACGATGGTGTCACAGACCATCATCAACTCTCTACGTATTTTCCCCATTATTTTGGGTCTGAGTTTCCAAGCTACAGTGCCAGTGCTTATCCTGTACATTACACTTGTTCTAGGTTGGCACGGTACTAAATTCCTGGTGCCTAAATTCCTGCTCAGCTACAAGATCGGCATGCAACTGACGCTGCTGGTGGATGTCATTTGGTACTGGAAGGGCTACAATGGTAAACTCAACAGTGTTAGCAGTGGTACTTCAGTGCTTATGCAGGGATTCTTCTCCATCCTGCTGACAATGCTCAATATTACGGGCTTTATGTACGGCTGGAAGCTCCGTCGTATCGTCAAGGCGGTGCAGAATCAACGAGAGTGTGATCGTGCTGCACTCGCTACGATGATGCCGTCACCGCAGCGAGTTAATTCAATGCACCAGACACTGTCTATTAACCCATCGGCGGAAATGGACGAAGATGAAGGACCGTCGGCTCGTCGTAAAATTGTGGTGGGTCCAGGTATCCCGAACAACAGGTTGAGACGGAGTCAGTCAGGTGTGTCGGCGTCTTTTCTGGATGCATTGAATACCAAGAAACAGAGGAGGAAGGAGGCAGAAACACAGGAAGAGGCACCTGTGTTCTGCTCCAACCTCATCATCACGAGCAAGTACACGTACTACAATTTCCTGTTCGTCTTTCTCAAGATGCAGTTCAGCCGACTCGCGAACTTGTACACGACCATTGTGGTGGCGTTATGTTTCTTCGACTTTTCTCCTGTGAGCCCTGTGGCGAGTCTCACGCCACTTTTGATTGTATTTGCAACGTCAGCACTGAAGGACGTGAGCGAGGATCTTCGTCGGCAGAAGGGTGATGCTATGGTAAACTCTAGATCTGCGCATATTATTCGTCGTGATGTGCTGGATGAGGTGATGCATATTGATGGCACGTGGCAGGATATTGAAGTCGGGGATGTACTGCTTTTGAAGGATGGTGATCAGGTCCCTGCGGATTGCATTCTGCTAGCCACGAGTCGATCTGATGGCAGATGTTACGTTGAGATTGCTAATTTGGATGGAGAAACTAACTTGAAGATCCGACAGGTTGCGAGTTACAAAGAGAACTCCGGAACCAGTTTGACCATGGATAATTTGATTTTACGTGGCAGCGAAAGCCGCAACGCCGAGTGGACGCTTGGGCTCGTGATCTACACAGGCAAGGAGACAAAGGTTCAGATGAACTCGGTCGCTGTGCCTCTGAAGCGTAGCTTTGTGGAGAAGACTTTGGATACCATGTTCGTGCTGGTTCTGATGCTGCTTTTCGGAATTTCGATTGCCTGCACGCTTGGCAATAACAACTGGAATTTGAATTTGGCCGACGAGAAGACGCCATGGTACATTCAGGAAGACTCAAATGGCTACATCTTCTTGAGTTACGTGGTCTTGTTTAACAACTTGATCCCGCTCTCTATTTACGTGACCATGGAAGGCGTGCGTTTTGTCCGCGCACGTTACATCGAAAATGATTTGGAGATGTACGACGGCAAGACAAATACACCAGCACAGGTTCGTAATCGCAACATCAACGAAGATCTCGGACAGATTCAGTACATTTTCTCGGACAAGACAGGTACACTCACATGCAACGAAATGATCTTTGCAAAGTGCACGATTGCGGGGCTTCGCTACAATGATATCGAAGTGGACCCCGCCAAGCCCTTAAGGCCTGGCACCCGGTTTAACGACGGCCGATTGCTAGCGCGTTTGAACTCTAACCACTCGACAAAGAAGGAAATTCACGACTTCCTGTAGCAGCAGCTTTTCCCCACAAAAACGAAAGGTAAATACCATTGAGCCTTGCTGATCCATCCTCTGCGCTCTGTTCTGCAGTAGAGAGATTAGCAACAGCCATTTCACAGGAATACTATAGCGAATACTTACGCTGGTACTTGACCAATCTGGGATCAGGTTCGCCGATATTGACACATTGAGATTCTGGAACTGGGAGCTCCACCAAGACGTGAATCTCTTTGCGTCCCGGCTTAAACTTCGTACCAAGGTAGTCTTCGTCGAGAATCCAGTTGGGGATCATCTTGACATAGTCACTGTCGTCTCGCCGTCGTTGTTTCGAAAAGCTCTCGAATGTGGGGTCACTCTTGAGCCACACGCCGTTCGCGTTCCGCACCCGGTACAACGTCAATGTGCTTGGCGGAAACGAGAAGCGATCGCGGTAACGCTGATCGTCAAATATGGCCTTCTGCAGCGCTTCGACTTTCGCATCACTTTTGACCTTGCCGTACACCGCGCACTCCAGCTCCCAGAAAACAAGTAATGAAGCCAACGAGAGGGCTGCACTACTTCGTTCCGGTGAATCTCAACAACAAGATGCGGTTCAAGCACCGCTTCGACCCCCAATGTATGGCAATAATCGATCATCAAAGAAAACGAGGAGAGGCCAATGGAAGCATCAAACACGCCAATATATCTCCGTTCTGTTTTCTCCGTACGCTAGCGGACGAGTGTTTGGTTTATGGTGCATCGTCCGCTCTTCGTATACAAGAGCATCTAGAGGGGCCCTAGACACACCCTTTGAGGCAGCGATGATGTACCATGTAGTACATGTACATGTAGTAAACTACAGTAGTTTTGTAAACTTTAAACTTTATATAATAGTTTTTATCATCCTTATATTTGCCGTGGACTTTCATAATATGAAAGTCATACACACTGTATGACAAGATTATGGTGTTGAGTTGTCTGCGTAATACAGAGATGATGCATAATACACAGATGATGCAGAGAGCTCAACGCCATAATCTTGCCATACAGTGTGCATGTACCAGCAATTGACATGACAAATTTTGTATCAGGCCTCGTTGAAGTGACCATCATAATCTTTCAAGCAATTCAGAAATTACTGCATAATCTCTGTGTCACAGCCAGATTATGAGGCACGATTGACCGGGCTCACCCAGATCTCACTCTTCATTTCCCCCAAAAGAACACGCAAGTACCAACCATGAGTGCCTCCGCTCCGACCAAGATGACCTACCGCTTCCTCGGTAACTCGGGATTGCTGGTTTCCAAGATCTCACTTGGTGCGTGGATGACCTGGGACGATCGCTGCTCCGACGAAGCGTGGTACGACATCATGACCGACGCCTTCAAGAGCGGCGTCAACTACTACGACAACGCCGAGTGCTATATTAGCGGCAAGTCTGAAGAGATCGTGGGTCGTGCCATCCAAAAGGGTATTCAGGAGCAAGTTTGGTCCCGCGAAGACCTTGTCATCTCCACCAAGATCCACGTTGGCACTAAGACTGGCCCAAACGATCAGGGACTAAGTCGCAAACACATTGTTGAGGGGCTTAAAGCCTCGCTCAAGCGCCTTCAGCTCGACTACGTCGACGTTGTGTTCTGCCACCGACCCGATGACTTCACGCCCATTGAGGAGACTGTCCGTGTGTAGTGTTTTCCCGGGTTCTTGATCTGGAAACGGTAAGACAGTCGATGCGGGGACCAACCCGCACGGAATTGTAGGTCAAGTGTATTGATGTCTTGGTCACTTGGTAAAATGAAAAGTGAGGGACGTGGTAGGACCATGAGTATGATGGTCACCAGCTCGTTCCTACCAAGACGCACCCTCAAGTATACGGACTGACTGGAGCAGAGGCCACCTGCTCCATCACAGCCCTTAGAACATGCAGTAAAGGAAACATGCAGCAGACCATACAAACTCCTTATGCAACTCGGCAAGGTAGTAGTTTCCTTTCCGAGCCACAGAACAGCACCCATTGTCCACGTCTTGCGGCCGTCAGACACACCTGGGTCTTGCCTGTGATCTACTTCAGACATCACTCGGTGACTGAGCTCTCAGCTCGTCGCCAGATCTGGATATCTTGTTGATCTTGCCTGGAGGTTCCGCTGCGGTGACACCAAGCTGACTATCCTGCTGCCCAGCGCCCACTACACAGCCCTCCAAGCTTGGTTTCCCCGCTCCTTCGCTTCGGTCTCCGCGAACACTTGCCTGCTCTTACACAGCACTAGTGACGCTGGTCCTGGTCCTTACGATTACGAGAGGAACGGGTCGAATAGCCACGAGGAGTTTCCTCAACCCCTGCTGCTGAGGTCTTTGACCTGACTTGGCGTCCTACAGACCCTGCCGGTCCAGTCGCGGTCTGCCCCAAGTTGATTTGTTGATCTTCATTGGCCACGACTTGCTGCTGTCCAGTTGGCTCTCGCACAGAGCTGCGTCCGTGTTTACCTCCACTCCGCTGATGTCCTCCTGGACTACTTGCAATCCGATGTCGTTGTTCGGCCACGGCGCCCTGCTGAACTTCAGACCCTTGAACAGAGCTTTTCCGGTGTTTACCTGCACTCCGCTGGTGTCCTGCTCGTTCATATGTAGATGATCGCCGTCGTTTCTTAGGTTGGCGACGCTTGGCCAATCCCGAGGAGTTTACATTCTCCTGTATCGACGCAGTCGAAGTAGCAGAAGCTTCATTCTGTCTCCCACCTGGTCGTGTCTTCTTCCAGTGCACAGCAAGCCCTTGGTCATTGGCTTGATGCACGTACTTGTCCACCAGGGTGTGGATCTCATTGGCTAGGTCAGCCAAAGGTTCGTGCGAGTCTTCAATTGGCTGAAGCCCCTTCCAACTAACCTCGATTTCATAGTCATTGATTGCAGCGTTCCACCGATGGCTCTTTAGCTTGTCGACTGCTAATACAATACCTTGCGCCGAAATGTGTTCGAGGAGCTCATCGGTAACGTCTAGACTGTCGTCAGCATACATTTTCAGCCTTGAGGCATGCACGTCTATCTGTTCAGCAGTTACCAAATGCTGAACACGAAATGAGTGAGTGTCTGCTCGCATCACGCGGTATGGTCCCACCCAGGTCACTTGCAGTTTGTTGCCGTGCTTTTCGTCCACTCGGGAACGAAGCACAAAGTCGCCCACTGTAAAGTTGACCAGGTTCTCGCCACGTTCTCGCTTCTTGTTGAGTAATCGCTGCTTGAGTCGTTGGTCTTTGACTGCACTATGCATAGCTTGTATGCTTTCACGTAGCTGCGCGAGATACTCATCAATTTCTTCCGTGGCTGGGATAGTTTGTAATTTCTGCGTCTCAGGCCTATAAAACTCTCGTAGTGGAGTTGGGTTCTGCAATCCTGTGAATAGCTCCGTAGGCGAATGATCACCTAGTGATGGTACTGCCGTGTGATTCAAGCTTGCTTGTATCATCGGGACTAAGTACACCCAATCCTTGTAGCTAACTTTATAGGCAAGTATCATTGCTCGTACCACCTGCAGTATATCACGGTTCACGCGTTCCACCGACCCATTGATCCAGGGGCTATACGCAGGAGTGAACTGTTGCTGGGTACGTAATCTCCGACTCAGTTCAGCAATGACTTCATTCTTGAAATGTGTGCCTTGGTCTGACACCCATTGTGGTGGTATTCCAAATCGCGAATGCCAATCCAGCAATGCTTCAGTCGTGACGCTGCTGTCAGCCGTGTCCGCCACCACTAATTCACAATAATGTGTAGCATGGTCTTTCAGAACTAGTAGGTATTTACTTGCTCCATAGCTTGGTCCCATGTAAAGGAAATCAAAGTGCAAAACTTCATTGCGTGTGTTGCAGTTAATCAATTCACCCCAAGGTCTTGGGATAATCCTTCCCCCTCGGCAATGCAAACACAGCAAGCAATTATTCACAAACTTCGCCACTATCTCCTTCAGATGGTCAAGCACAAAAAGGCGTTGGAGATGATTGAGCATGGCCTTCTGGCCTCGATGACCTTGGGCTCCACAGTGAGACACAATACACAGCCGCTGTATAAGCTCAGTAGCCTCCTCTGGCACCCAGATGCGATCACCAATTGTAAATACTCCATCTTCAGTGGTGACTGCTCCTGTTGGAGCTTTGTATTGACGTTGCACTGTCACCAATTCGTCCAACGTTGGCCAAATGAAATTCTCGTCATCTAGAGGACGCAGTTGCGGTCGCTTTATCACGATTTGTTGGCGCACCGCCTTGATACGTTTAGTGGTTGTGGTTGGAATGTGGTTTCCAGCCCACCGAGATATCATGTCGGCCCAGACGTTGTCAGGGCCTGGAACATGCTCTACCACATACCGGAAATTCATCAGCTTCATCGCCCACCTTAAAAGTTTGCCCCGGATGTGTTTTTTAACACTTTCATGGGGTGCAAACACGTGGATGAGATTTCGGTGGTCGCAGAACATCCGAAATGGTTGTGGTCGTAACAGCAAATAATCCATCTTCTCACACGCTAGTACAATGGGTAGAGCCTCTTTCTCGATTACAGTCCAGTTCAGCTGACTGCCAGTGAAAGTTCCACTAATGCACTGGATAAGTTGATGTTGCTGCTCAGTTGCTGGCCGCTTTGAGTCATAGTCTTTGACTTGGGTGATGATAGCCGCCCATCCGATGTCTGAGGCATCAGTGAATAGACAAGTTGTGGCATTATCATCAGGAAATGCTAGTGCTGCTGATTGCGCCAGTAGTTCCTTTATTTTGTCAAAGGCAGTTCGCTCCTCCGTCGTCAAATTTATCTCAATCCCCGCTGCTGTGCGTCGAGTTCGCTTTGTGCTAGCAAGGGCTTCATCTAACCGACGTTGTAGTGGCGCCACTTGTCGTGCGAAATCTATGATGCTCTCACGCATCCAGTTAATGGCGCAAACGAACTGTTGTAGCTCGCCAGCAGTGGTCGGATAGGGTAGAGATCTCAACGTGTTAATACGCTTCGGATCATGGCGTATTCCGTCCTTGTCAATCAAACGTCCACACCACTTGACTTCAGTCTGGTACAAGCTTGATTTCTTGACACTCAGTTTTAATCCAAACTGATTGAGTAGTGCAAATAGCTCAGCAAGTTTCTGGAGATATACTTCTATGTCGTCAGCATAGAGAAGTAAGTCATCAATCCATATGAGTAGATGTTTGTATAAAATGCTAGCAAAGCACTCTTCCATAGTCTTCTGGAAGTGAATAGCGGCGTCCGCACATCCTTGTGGTACACGCTTAGGGGTGAAGATCTTCTCATCAGTCATATAGGACATGAACTCCTGGCAAAGTTCTGCCAACGGCAATTGCCAAAATCCCTTAAGAAAGTCAAATAATCCGAAATGTTTCATTCCACGTGCATTTTCCAGAACTAATGAGAGAATTGGCATCACTGCCGCCATGACTTCAGTCTGCTCGTTTCGTATTCGGTAATCCGTTGTCTGCCGTAGGTCCATTAAATCCGCAGACTTCTTGACAGGCAGAACGGGACTCGCCCAACGACTCTTGGGGTTCTCATAGACCAGTCCTAGTTCCACCAAATGACTGTTAAAATCTCGTAAGAAAGTTCGGATATGTGGAGGATATTTGCGAGGCTTACACTTTGTTGGTCGAGCCCCGTCCCTAAGTCGCACTTCAAGTGGAGGCACCTTTGCCGGAGGATCATCACGCAGTTCTAGACGCCAAACGTCGTAAGCATGAGCAATAGTGCGCAAAGTCTCCACATGTTCACGTGGAAAGCCATTTTCCACTGCGCGGTCGATCAATCGTTCCACAGCCGCGAAAATATCGGCATCTCCACTTGGCTCTGGTTCGTTCATTCTGATGGGCAACTCATCTGCCTCCAGAGTTATGGGATCTCCACTGAATTCATCATTGCCTCTTGCTGCTAACTGCTGCAATTGTTGCTGCACATCGATACCTAATGACGTTAGCAGGTCATTCCCGACAATGAACTCGCCATCATCGACATCCACTACGAGAACATCCACGTCATGCATAGGCGCGACAGGTCCCACAGCTGTATGGATCATCACTCGAAGCTTGGTCTTGTACTTGGCTGTCACTGTCGTTGAACCAAAGACCTGGTTCAATATTGGAGTCTTCAGCTCGATGGTGGTCACACTTGGATCCAGAGCTTGCAACTGATTCCAGTGTGACTGCCCAATGACAGTGTAATCGGATCCGCTGTCAGGACAGTATGGTATTTCTAGCTTACCATTCAGAGTTACCATCCGATTGCTAGTTGGCATAAATTCACCAATGCGTTTCAGTTTCGCCTTCTTCTTGCGTACTTCTCTCATCTTTGCCCATAGCTGTTCCTTCTCCGGCTGCGAGGCTGCTGGGCATTCCCTTAGCCAATGCATTTCTTGACATTTGGGACATGGTCCAGGCGGAGGCTTTGAAAATCTGGTGACTTCAGCTTTCTTGTCACCCTTATTCTGATGTCCAACGATGATTGGAGTTGAGGCCTTTCGCATCTCAGGCGCTTTTTCTTCCCACTGTCGTTTTTGCTTATAACTCTTATGAGTCTTCGCCTTATCCTTCTTTGATCTGCTCTCATCTTGCTTCAATAGACGCAGTCTCTCGTGTTGTCGTTCAAGTTCGTGGGCTTTTTCCAGAATTAGTCTGAACAATGCTCTCGGGTCATTTGCTGCATCTTGATGAGTGAAACGAATGCACTGCTTCACCTCAGCCTTCAGCATCTTCGGCCAAAGATTTGACACTAGCCTCTTGCACTTTTCCTTCAACCCATTTGCACCAGAAAAACATTCTGCAAGACCATGATCCTCGACAATACTATTGAAGCTCTTGAAATATTCAATGAGTCGTGCGTTCACGTCGCTCTCGTCCTTCTTCATCCGAAGATCCTTCTTGAATAGTTCCTTGATGTTTGGCAGCATTTCATTCTTCACACTGCCCACAATGTGCTCAATCTCAGCTATCAACATTCCATCAGTAACATTTGTTGACTCCACGTTGAGCTGAAGCTCACAAAACACATCGAGAAGTCGTGGTTCAAAAGAATCACGAACAGATTGGACCACTGCTTCGTAGTCCTCTCCAGTTACTCTGCATCGTGCTTGCATCTTGGTTTCGTAGTCCCGTCGATCCTTCTTCCACTGCACCAAAGCTTCATGCGAAACAGACTCGATCATTGGTGGTAGAATAGGAGTGAAAAGCGGTACAGTCCCAGTTGGACCATCCGTCCTATCAGCACGTCGCATTCTTGATTACTCGATCACTGATCCACGAACAGCACAAGTTCAGCTCTGTAGACCAGCGACTAGCGATTCCAGCTCCACTGCGGTACGTCTTGTGATTGATGGCGTCACGTCAGTGGAAATTCCTACTAAAGAATTCTTTGTAGTGTTTTCCCGGGTTCTTGATCTGGAAACGGTAAGACAGTCGATGCGGGGACCAACCCGCACGGAATTGTAGGTCAAGTGTATTGATGTCTTGGTCACTTGGTAAAATGAAAAGTGAGGGACGTGGTAGGACCATGAGTATGATGGTCACCAGCTCGTTCCTACCAAGACGCACCCTCAAGTATACGGACTGACTGGAGCAGAGGCCACCTGCTCCATCACAGCCCTTAGAACATGCAGTAAAGGAAACATGCAGCAGACCATACAAACTCCTTATGCAACTCGGCAAGGTAGTAGTTTCCTTTCCGAGCCACAGAACAGCACCCATTGTCCACGTCTTGCGGCCGTCAGACACACCTGGGTCTTGCCTGTGATCTACTTCAGACATCACTCGGTGACTGAGCTCTCAGCTCGTCGCCAGATCTGGATATCTTGTTGATCTTGCCTGGAGGTTCCGCTGCGGTGACACCAAGCTGACTATCCTGCTGCCCAGCGCCCACTACACCGTGCCATGAACCACGTTATCAACCAAGGTTGGGCATTTTACTGGGGCACCAGCCAGTGGATGCCGGCCGACATCGCAGAGGCATGCGAGATCGCAGACCGTCTTGGTTTGATTCGCCCTGTGGTGGAGCAGCCCAAGTACAACATTTTCGACCGTCCTCGCGTTGAGTACGGGTTCCTGGATCTGTTCAAGAAGTACAAACTGGGTTTAACGACGTATTCGCCCCTCGGTTACGGAGTGCTGTCCGGCAAGTACACGAAGAACATCCCTGAGGGTTCTCGCTTTTCGACCGAGTTCTACAACAAAATGGTGCCGGACTTCCGTGACCGTGTCGTGAAGACGTTCGAGCTGCAGAAGATCGCGGATGAATTAGGCTGCTCGCTCGCGCAGATGTCTATCGCTTGGTGCGTGTCGAATCCGAACGCGTCGACGGTGATGCTGGGAGCTCGCACCAGGAAGCAGTTGGACGAGAACTTACAGGCCCTTCGCTTTGTGGAGAAAATCACCCCTGAGATCAAGGCTCGCATCGACGCTGCGGTAGACTACAAAGTGCAAATTCCGGAGAAAGAGGCGCTCGCTAGCGTTCGCGCTTGTCACTTGTAGGTAGACATAGCACTTACCTATCTTGTTAGTGCATCTATGACATTGCTTGTGAACAATTTGCAACTAAAGCAAGAAATCATCAACACACTTGTTCTTGCGAGAAATCATCAAAGCTATCACTGTTCCCGGCACTCTATGCAAATGTATCTCCCCTGCGCGTGCCGGCTCTGATCGACTTCAATTTGCACGCCTACCAAAAAGACGAACCTTCCGTTTCGCCATGTCGCGGTGCGTTCCACAGCAGCACGTTCGGCACCACAGGGACTTGCAAAGGACGGCGCTGCACTTGTAACTAACGAATTACAAACTGCGACTAGAGTCTGGATGAGTTGAGCTGATTGATCTACACCGAGAGCTGGATGGATGAAGTGCGTGGAAAGGTATTTGGGACTTACAAGCAATAGCATGATATTTGCAGTTGAGTAGCTCGTCCAATGTCTTGTTGCCAAGCACATGTATGTAGTCCAACAAATATGAGGTGAGTACAAACTAATTTGCGGCCGACAGCGTAGCCATCTGCGCCAGCCGTACACGCCAGTGCTCCCATTCCTGACGCAGGTCTCCATGTCGACATCGCAGCCAGCACACAAGGATCTCAGCCATGCTTGTCATACGGTGGAAAGGCTCACTTCGCGGCGTGGTGTTGTCTGAGATGCGAGCACCCGTTCGTCGTGGCGATGGTGATGGCTGATGAAATTGTCCGCACAGAGATCGGTGAGTACAGCAAAAGCTACACCAAGGCAACAATGCTGTCCGAACGCCAAAAGAGACAGATACAATCGCTTCGTCTCTGTCCACCAAGGTGGACAAATTCGCAACATGACGCCAGGTACGATGCAACAGCTGTACGGACAGCGTGCGGACAGATTGGCAATGTTCCCCCCTGGACTTGGCTACTCTATTGACTGGCAGCACCAACTGCACTTCATGCTTGTCTGTTCGTGCGCAACACCGATCCTCTGTCCGATGTCTGGATTCTTCACCCTGCAGTCTTATCCAGTCTGTTGACCACCTTTTCCGCTTCTCATTCACCAATTTGCTTCGTTGTAGGCAGATACAACCTCGGTCTCACTTCCTCCTAGCAATAACATGAAGGTCTACGGCGTGTTCCTCATGGCTGCAGCCATGGCCAGCGCTGTCTCCGCTGGCAACGGCAAGATCTGCGATATGGACCCTGCTCCTGCCGTGACCCCAGCTCCGGTGGTTCAGAATGAAGCCCCAGTGACTCCGGCTGCTCCCGTGACCGAGGCTCCAGTTGCCCAGACCGAGGCCCCGGCTACCGACGCTCCCGTGACGCAGGACAACACTTCCCAGCAGGGCAGTGGCGTGGCCGGTCAGTCCAGTGTGTCTGGCTCGGGTGATGCCACTCAGCAGACCACCCAGCAGCAGACCATTTCGGGTGGGGAGCAGTCCACCGCCGGCACGGTCTCGAGCGCGTACTCGTACACGGGTGCAAACTGCGGTGGCCCCGGTTCGTACGACCAGGTGACGGACATTGCGTCGTGCTCCAAGTCGACGGTAACCACGTCGAACCCGGTGTCTCCTCTTGACACGGGTGTCACGCTCGCCTTCCGTGGATGCATGACCATCTCCAACATCGCTGTGTTCGATGGCAGCAACGGCTCGTGGAGCAAGGTTTCGTCGTACGAGAACGGCGGTGCTGCTACTAACATGGTGTTCCTTAACAATGAGAACGTTGACTACACGGGTGCTGGTTCCCCCGAGGGATTCTGTGAGGCTGACGGTACGGGTGTCGCCAAGCAGTCCACCCCTTTCAGCGGTACGTTGGCTTCGGCCTCGAACCCTGGTGGCCAGTCGATCCTCGCTTCGGAGGCTACTGGTGCTGAGGTGCACATCATGACTGAGAAGCAGTGCGGTGTCGACGCCGAGTGTGAAGGTGCCTATGATACGGATGGCACGGCGTTCCAGGGCTGGACGGGGTCCAAGAAGATCTTCCTGACCAAGGTGTCGATGGAGGAGTGTGGTGCTCCCAACGTGCCTGCTATCTGGATGCTCCCAGACCAGGTGACTCACTCTGGCCAGTACGGATGCAACTGCCGTGGCAAGGGCCCTGCCGGTGGATGTGGTGAGCTCGATATTGCTGAGGTGCTCGAGAAGGACACCAGCTACGTGGCCACACACTACTACTTCTACGATGGCACGTACAACCCGGGTAACGACCAGTTCTCCAAGCGCCCCGTTGATGGCCCGACCACTTACATCACCATCATTGACGAGGACTACGGTGTCAAGGTGCTGGAGATCGGCGCTGACGACTTCGACTTCAGCTGCGGCACGATTTCCAACGACGTTGTCTCGCAGTGGGAGGCCGCTGAGTAAGCTTGTTCGGAGATTCTTTTTGTATAGGCAACCTCATTAAGCGTTATGCATCATGTTCCCCGATCGTAGGGCGGATGTCAATACAGTCTTTTGATTCGTATCGCAGCTTGTCTTCGTTCTTGTTAAAACTTTTGTTGTCGCTTGATGGCAACTACAGGATTTATGTTGCTTCTACATGACCGAGGTAAAGTCAATCACGACCTTGGAGAGCTGGAGTTGGTGCTGCATGTACTGTACACCGGCCATGTCCAAGAGCCGACGTGATGCCGCAAACTTCCAACTACAAAGTGAGCCAACAAAAGGTCAGAAATTGTACTCCGATCTTTGCACTTCAACATACTCTTGATTGTACTTGTCAGAACAGTAAACGACGCGCGAGATGCCGCTCTAAATGGATAGCAATACCATCACAGTCAGTTGTTACCCGCAGCTACGATCACGCAGCATCAATACCTGAATAATAAGCTTGGCGCATTCATTGCAAGGAAAAAGCGCCACATATATCTGAGCAAAATGGTAAAGTTAGGTTGGCCAATGAATTCCAATACAGACACTCGTACCGTGCAGCCTTTGACATCCGTCGAGTTCTTGTTCAGTATAGCATTCATTTCTGCATGGCAAACATACTACAGAAGACGAACTTAGCTTCAACATTCATGATGGGAGTGGAGAAGTTTATGCTAGGCTCTCTCCTGCTGTAGGTGAGTGCACAATCTGTAGATACAGTGCGAGACAGCACCATAAACAAAAAAACTTGTTACCTTACCGGATACTTGGTGTCAAGTGGTGAGTTGGTCTCGCTCTCACGTGCCCATGGCAAGTCATCGTCACCACAGCCATTGGGGAACCCGTTGTATCCAATGCCAACGATCTTTCTTTCAGGGTTCACAATGCTGTCAAGACCACCACAAAGCTCGATAAGTCTAATCGCATCTAAATCCCAAAACCAAACTCCCTACCAAGCTCCAACTTGCGTCGATGGGTCTAGCACAAATAAACAAACCCATCAGCGACACCAGTCCAGTCCTCACAAATTCCAACCCCCACTAACCTTTCGAGCGCATGGCACTCAAAAATGCAACACTCATGAAATAGTCATCCCACGACAAATAGCCAGAACGCTTTTGCACAGCTGACGACGGAGCTGTAGGTTGCTTCACTGTCCCAGTCGTTTGAGTCTCCGACTTGTCCTCTCCGTCACTCGAGTCCAAAATGGATTCGTCCAGAGTTACCCCATTCATCTCGTCTTCACTCGCTGCAATGTCTGGGGCCTTCGCTTTCCCATTTTTCTTAAGCGTTGGAGATTTGCCACTATTGGCCATTGCGGGGACGGGGCTCGGATGAGCTTCACGCGTGGCAGCCGCCACCCAATCCGCGTGTTTGACCAGAATGTGTTGCACCAAGTTCGTGTACCCATGTCTGAGTCTCTGAGCACGCGTCTTACCGCATTTGCAACGGAATACAGTGGGCAAGTCTGCCTCCTCTTCAGCCCCATCAACAGGCGGGGATCGTTCTACCTCCGTGTAGAACAACTCCATCATTTGCCGTCCGCTAAGCTTTCGGCTCGCCATTTTGCCTGCTAATACTATACTACTATGGTGAGCCATGTATTTGATCCATTTTCAACCAATCAAAACATCTTGTTTACAATTGATAAAATGTCCATAAAAATGTCCACCAAGCGTTAATTTGCGGTTACACAACGGTGACGTTGATCATGATGCGTTCCATTGCTAGCTGGAACGCTTGCATCTCCTCAGCACTGTACAATTCGCACTTGAAACGAGACTGCAAAATGCCCATAAACAACCGGATACCAAGCGGAATGGCCTTGTCGTTGAAGTCGAAGTGGTTCGAGTGCAGCGCGCGCATCTTTTCCGGGTCTCCGTCTTCTTTCGTTCCCAGGAAGAAGTAGCAGCCCTTGCGTTCTTGCAAGAAGTACGAAAAGTCCTCGGCTGCCATCAGTGGCAAACCTTCCTCACTCACATACATGCCCATGTCCATGGCAATCTGTTGCACTTGGCGTGTCTCCACGTGCGGGTTGATCACAGGAGCGTAGCCATCTAGGAAATGAACGTTGGCTGTGGCACCGTACGCAGAGCATGTCGAGTGTACCAGCTTGGCCACGCGATCCTTGATTTTCTCTGCAATTTGGAGATCAAAGTCACGGATGGTTCCGCCTAGGAACACGCGCGACGGAATAACATTGTTCGCGTCACCACCACGGAACTGCGTCACCGACACAACGGCTGTGTCCATGGTGACAAAGAACGGCTGACAACGGACTGCAAAGCTTGTACCACGGCTGAACCTGCAAGAATTGGGTCTACACATTGCTGAGGTGCAGATCCGTGGCCTCCAATACCATGGATGTCGATAGAAAACTCAACCTCATGCGCCATGACAGCTCCAGGACGCACGTGGACGCTGTACAACGGAAAAGGTGCGTTGTGCAGTCCGTAAACTTCGTCCACATCGGTTAGTGCTCCATCCTCAATCATCTTCATGGCGCCACCAGGACCCTCTTCGGCAGGTTGGAACAAGAAGCGCACGAAGGTATCCTGCGGAAGCAAGTGCGCACTACGTACCACCATCGCGCACAGTCCTAATACCATGACCATGTGCCCATCGTGGCCACACATGTGCGCAGCAGCGGTCGAGATTTGGAATTCATCGTCATCATCTCCCCCAGTACTGGAACGGGTGGAGCACCGATCGTCGTGGTCGTAACAGTTGACGGTTCAGGCAGCAAGTTGGTCGCTGGAGAATCCATGTTTACATCGAGGGTCACATCACACGTTCCTGCGGATGCGACACCATTTTTATCGGACGGAGCTGCTTCGTCTCCCTCTTCCTGTGTCTTTTTCGGCGATGAGGGTTGCATTGAGCTCTTTCGTTTCTTGCGCTTGCGGAGCTCTTTCTGTCCCTTTTTCTGAGTAGAACAGTACGGCAAGTGGTGATTCAGCTCTTCAATAGGAAGTGCATCCATGTCTGCGCGGAAAGCAAGCACAGGCAGCTTGCGTTTGTCCGAGGGTGAAATAGTTCCATTCTCATAGCATACATCCACAATAAGTCCCGTAGACGCCATCTCGTGGATATTCTTGCCCGGAATATGCAGTGCTTGCTCGCAGAATCGCTTGATAAACGCCTGTGTACGGAATTCCTGGTATCCTGTCTCGGGATATCTATGAAACGCGCGACGGATGTCACGCAGCATGCGCGAGAAGCCAATCCAGTCGAGTTCATCTGTCTCACTAGCATCTTCAGCTGTAGTTGCATTACCCACATTGATGGGTCCTTCAGCAGCAGACACTGACGTAGTCAACGCTGCATCGAGTGCATGGGTCGATGTCTGCAGCTGACTCTTGCTCTGTGTGAAGTTTTTAAGAAACGGCGTGACCTTTGCTAACATGGCATGGAGTCCTTGTTTCCATGGATCATCAGATGGGTACAGACTCTTGCTGTGGGCGTGCACATTGCTGCTCGAAGAGCGACTAGGCGTTGAAGCACTCGAGACCGCAGATCCGTTGAGTCCGCAGCTGTCCTCGTGCACCGAGAGACGCGTGCTCTTACCGCGTAGTCGCTGGTCTCGGAGCTCCTCGGGCGTGTCGTAATAACGTCGGAGGAACTCGTCCTTCTTGAGCAGCAGCTTCCGGATGGCAGCCTCACTCACGCCGAACTTGTCGGCCAGCTGACGCTTGGAGATCTTGCTGTTCTCTGCCATCTGGATGATGTCCACGCGCTGTCGATCATTCAGACGCTTACCTGAGCCTTGTTTGCCCTTCTTGGGCTCGTTGTCGCTGCCGTGCTCTTCATGGTCGTGGTCGCTCATGGCTCGCGATCTCAAGCGATTATTTGTTGGTCGCTTTGTCAGTAAACAAGACGATTGGCTAAAACCCAACTCAATTATTCTGGTCAGTGATTAGTGGAAAATCAGTTATCGATCTGTGATTGGTGCAGAATAGGCAAAGTAAAATTGGTTTTGGCTCGGATTCCAAACTGGGATTCTCTGTTAAGTACGACAATGGTGGACAAAAACGGGTATGAAGTTTTGACCAATCAGAACTGGCGCTTGAAGCCTACGACTGGATCTGCGACCGCAAACAGCAATGGCTCGCAAGTTGGATGGCAAGACGGCGGTGGGCGCTTGGAAGGGCGAGAACATTTTGTCTATTGCACAGTTTGGCAAGGAGAGTGCGCAGTACGTACATTATTCTACTACAACTATCCACGTATTCACTGCTCACTGTATCTCTTGCAACAGACGCGTGCTGACTGTCGCTGATGAGATGAAGACGATGGTCAAGACGCAAGGCGCCAGCGACCTGCTCAAGGGCAAGGTGCGCACTGCAGTGCAATTGATTCTGTGATTGTCTCTCACTGCTTGTGCTGTAGCTGCTGGCCAACGTGTTCATGGAGCCGTCAACACGCACAAGCAGCTCGTTTCAGGCTGCGATGAAGCGACTCGGCGGCCTTGTCGTGTGCGTCAATGAGACGTCGTCCAGTAGCCAGAAGGGCGAGACGCTCCACGACACGATCCGCTGTCTGGAGTGCTACGCTGACGTGGTTGTGCTTCGTCACCCAATCAAGGGCAGTGCTCTGGTGGCTGCAGAGCGACTAAGAAACCTGTGCTGAACGCTGGTGACGGTGTCGGCGAACACCCGACCCAAGCCATGCTGGATCTGTACACGATCTACAGTGAACTCGGTGATCTGGAAAACTTTAAGGGCAAGGTCGTTACTATGGTGGGTGACCTCAAGTACGGACGCACGGTGCACTCGCTGTCCAAGCTGCTGGCGATGTATGGTGTGACCTTCAACTATGTATCTCCGGAGAGCTTGAAGATGCCGCGCTATGTGTACGATGAGTTGGCGCACAGGGTATTCAGCAGAATGAAACCACTGACCTGGAGTCAGTCATTAACCAGACTGATGTGCTCTACGTCACACGTGTGCAAAAGGTAGGTGATCACTGGATGATGACTGGGGGGCGTGATGCTCATATTCGCTTGTGTACTTGCTATTAGGAACGTTTTGAGAACGAGGCCGATTACAACGCTGTGAAGGACAGCTTCCGCATCACGCTAGAGACCATCAAGGACGCCAAGTCTGAAATGATCATCATGCACCCGCTGCCGCGTGTTGGCGAGATCGCTGAGGAGGTAGACAATGACCCACGTGCAGCCTACTTCCGCCAGATGGAGAATGGCATGTATGTACGCATGGCCCTGCTCGCTCTCGTCCTAGGCAAGGCATAAATCATCTCAAAATGACAATGGCAGCAGGCATTCCATGCATTCCTCCGTTCAACTGGTGTACTAGTTCTTGAAAAAAAAAATCAACTCAGCGCATCCTTTATACACTAATCTCAATTGCGATTCGATCATCCACCGCAGCACAGCGCATTTGTACATTCTGCAGCATTTTCACATCGATATTCAACAGCAGCATCATACGCCTCCACATTCAATCTTGATCCCAAGAAATAGGCTAATTCTCTCACAAAATGCTTGGCGTCTTCGTACAGAAATGGCGTGAGCGCTTGTTGTAGCTCATCGTAGCATTTCTTCACTCCACACTGTGTGATCTTGTTAAGGCAGCACTGGATAATCACCAAAAGCACTGTCAAATCAATATCGCGTCCAATACATGCTCTCAGTTCTCTCTCGATCCACGCTTCATATTCGCCTTTCACCTTGTGCATCTTCGGAAACATGTGTGCGTCTTCCACCTTCTTCCCAGCCACTCGAACGAGTCTCATGTGACGTCTGTACACAAGCGAACGTCGTCGAAGTCTCTGCCTATTGCTATCACTGCTGTCTCTTGTCTGTTGCTATCATTGCTGACTCTCTGTCTCTCTGGACTTGAATCTGTCTCCTTGGAAGCTGAAGACTTCAAAGTCCGTCTCACTTCGCACATTAGCGTAGACATCTTGAAACGGAGCTTTGCACAGTGGACACGTAGGCGGTTCCACGCCATGTAGTGCCAGACTATGTACCCACGTGCTCAAACACTCGAAGCAGTAGACGTGGTAACAGGCCGTGAGCATCACAGGATCCTCCAGTGTCTGCAAACAGATCGGACAGGCGTCACCAAGCACTGCGAGGTCTGCAGCTCGAGTGTCTTCGTCCTGCTCGTCAGTAGACGCATCCACTTGGCCACTAGAGGACGCAGGAGGTGCTACAGTATCTTGCGCATCTGATGAAGTCAATACAGCGTCATCACCACGAGCAGCCCAGTCGCTTTCGTCCTGCGCCGCTTCCTGATCCGTGCGGTCTCCTAGTGACATTTTCGAACTGCATCAAAGTCTCAGTACTTCGTGTGGTGTACATAGAATATTTGAATCAGCCAATTAGAAACAGAGTACAACTTTCATTTCATCCAATTAGCTGTCAGTGCCTGCCTTCCAGTGCTTTTCCAAGAGCTACGACGGCCACTACGTCACTTTACGGCAATGGCGGGTGACGATCTGCTCAAGAAGGGAAAGAAGAAGGGCTCAAGTGGAGGCGCAGATGCAGGCACGACACATGGCAAGAGCAACGGCAAAGGTGCAGGCGTTGGCGGCTTCCAGCACTTGGGTCTAAGTCCTCCAGTCTTCCGTGGCGTCATGGCCATGGGCTACAAGGTGCCTACACCCATTCAGCGCAAGTCGCTGCCCATTGTACTATCAGGCAAAGACTGTGTGGCCATGGCACGTACTGGTTCTGGTAAGACGGCCGCTTTCTTGATCCCCATGGTGGAGAAACTCAAGGAACACTCGACCAAGATTGGCGTCCGTGCTGTGGTGCTGTCACCCACCCGTGAACTGGCAGTACAGACGCTGCGCTTTGCGAAGCAATTGTCCAAGTTTACATCGCTGAAGATGGCACTCATTGTGGGAGGTGAAGGCATGGACCAACAGTTTGAGGCCATTGCAGCCAATCCAGATGTGCTGGTGGCTACACCCGGTCGATTGATGCACCACTTGCAGGAAATTCCAGACTTTAACTTGAAAGCTGTAGAGTATGTGGTCTTTGATGAAGCTGATCGTATTTTCGAGATGGGGTTTGCCGAGCAATTGCAAGAGATTCTCAAAAACATGCCGACTAGTAGACAGACGCTGCTGTTCTCTGCTACACTGCCCAAGGCGCTGGTGCAGTTTGCACGTGCTGGTTTAAGTGACCCAGAACTGATTCGTCTGGATGTAGAGAACAAGATCTCGGAGAACTTGAAAATGGCATTCTTTACGGTGCGATCGCTGGACAAACCGGCGCTGTTCTTGTATATGGTTCGTGAATTCTTGCCAAAAGGAGAGCAAACCATTGTATTTGCAGCTACTCGTCACCATGTGGAGTTTTTACATGCATTGTTGGCAGCGAACCATATTGAAGCTTCGTGTGCTTATGGTGATATGGATCAAGCTTCGCGTAAGATTAACTTGGGCAAGTTCCGTGCCAAGAAGACTAGTCTGCTGATTGTGACGGATGTGGCAGCTCGTGGTATCGATATCCCTCTGCTGAACAACGTGCTGAACTATTCGTTTCCGCCTACAGCCAAGCTGTTTGTGCATCGTGTCGGTCGTGCTGCTCGAGCTGGTCGCAGCGGTACAGCTTTCAGCTTTGTGGATCCGGACGAAACGCCATTCATGGTTGACTTGCACCTGTACATCGGACGCCGCCTTGAGGACTCATCTCCGGAAGAGAGCGCTGGTACGAAGCCGTACTCACTGAGCACGATGCGTGTCGAGGACGTACACTATGGTGCGTTCCCGAATGATCTTATTGATCAGGAGAATGAGGCAATTCAGGAAATGATGCGCAGCCATCCGCAGGTGTCACCGCTTGTGAAGGTCTGTGACAACGCTTACAAGGCGTACGCGCGAACTCGAGCAGACCCATCAAAGAATTCCATCCGTCGTGGTAAGGAACTTGCAGTGAAGAGAGATGCACCCACTCTTCCAGCAGGAGTATGTCCTTGATAAAAGCAAGGCCGACAAGGCTGCGTACATTGATTCGCTTCAGACATTCCGTCCGCCACAGACGATCTTTGAGATTGCGTCTGGTGCCCACTCGTCGGCGAAGCGCTCGTCACCTGGTGTACAAATGATGGTCAAGAAGCGCAAGCTGCATGGGAAGATTATTTCAACTGAGACCACGAAGGCAGCTGAGAAGGCCAAGGCGAAGGAAGAGCTGCTGCTCTCAACGCTGCTGCTGCCCAGGAGGAAGCTGTCGGTGCTGCCGACGATGGACTGACGAATACCAAGAATGTGGATAACCAAGAGGAGGGGGTTACAGAGGAAGTTGCTCAAGCTCCGAAGAAGAGGCGTTTTTCATAACCAAGCACGAACGGAAGCAGCTCAAGAAGCGCGTGGCTGCTGGTGAAAAGGAGGAGGAAGTAATGAAGGAGTTCGCTGCAGCAAAGGAACAGGGAGCAAGCAGCATTGTTAATGGAAAGGAGCAGGAAGAGGGTGAAGGTGCTTCGTTCAAGATGACGAGAACTACATTGGCTACATGAAGGATGGAGACTACACTACAGAGGGTTTCCTGGCTAAGAATGCCGACGGTGGTAAGGTGAACGCGTTCGCTGAGGCACGTTTGGAAGAGGCCATTCTTGATGTGAATCCTGACGAGGCCATTGAAATGAACAAGAAGCGCCGTATTCTTCACTGGGATGTACGCAAGAAGAAATTTGTCAAGACTACTGCTGGCGAGCTCACTAGTCAAGGTACGCTCAAGCGCCGTAACGAAAGCGGTGTTAATGTCCGCAAGAAACAGCAAGTGGGTGAGGTGTACCGCAAATGGCAGCAAAACAACACAAACGTGTTGCCGGTGGCGGTGTGGAAATGGATGACGACGATGACGCTGGTGGCCGCAAGCTGGACTACCGCAACGGCAGGAAGCCACGGGGTGGAGCTCTTGTCATGGGTAAGCGCAGCAGCGTGAACAAGTTTGCTAAGGACGAGTTGATGAGTGAGGGCAAGATCCGCAAGGAAGAGAAGCGCAAGGCCCGTTCGCGTGGTGTCAAGGTAACGTCTGGTGTGAAGTCAAAGCGTGGCAAGGGAAACATTAAGGGTAAGAGCCACGGTGCTCCTACGAGAAGCAAAGCTATCATCAAGAAGCGGTAAGCTTCTGTTGAATGAGGCATTGACTGTTATCCGCCAACTCCATGCATGGATACGTGCGCGACGACGGCAAATAATATATAGACGACTTGCTTTCACTTAGACAAACATTTGATGCTTGAAATCTTACCAACCGATTGCGTCGCCGTTGCCAAAGTGGCGCAGTTGAAGCGGTTCTCCAAGTCGCGTTCGTGCAATGACCTGTGCCATGCCAGCCACGCTCTCCTCAGGTCGAACATCAGCCGAAGTAGGCACGCCTTCGGGCTTGTCATCAATACCCGAGTGGAGCAATACACACCCGATCTTGTGCGGCAGGAAGTCTGCGATCAAAGTCTTGGTGAACATGTGAAGGGCGCTCAGAGAAGCTCGGAATCCGTATGACCCGCCTGCTACATTCTCCGAGATGCTTCCTACACGCGAAGAAACATTCGCCACGAAAGCCATTCCGCGATCACGCACTGCAAGCCGCATATTCTGCAACAAAGCACGCGAGACAATGAAAGGTCCTAACGCATTCACCTCGTACTGTCGAACACAATCTTCTGGCGTCGTCGAGTGCATGTATCCCTTGGTAAAAAGCCTTGCATTATTGATCAACAGGTCAATGGGCACATCCTTCAGCAATTCAGCAGCATTATCCACCGACGTCTTGTCGCCCGGGTCCATTGCTACAATCTTCCACGGCACAAACTGCTTGACTTTATCGCACATTTCACCTTCAGTACACGCAGCAATGACGTCCCATCCTTCTTTCAAATAGTGTTCAATAAAAGCCATTCCAGTGCTGTTATCAGCTCCAGTAATTAACACCGTTCTCTTGGGTCCCGTATACACTGGCAACGGTGCTTGCAGCGTAGGCGTCGGAGTCGACACAAGTCCCAATTGTGTCGGACGTGCACCACGTCGTTGGGTATTTGCAGCACTCGACGTCCTGCAGCCGTGAGGAGGCTGGGTTGACCCTCGTAGCTGCCATTGGTTCAATATGGATCTCAGCATCACCTCCCTCTCCATCTGTCTGTAAAGATCGAGGCCGTAGTCCCATGCCATGACGTCGCATGAAGCTCGTGAGCCATCCGTCCGAGAGATTGAGCGTCGGTGCTGCGTCTGGGATCGTCACGAGGATCTCACGCGCCTTATCCACCAGCAACCTGCGCGTCAATTGCATCTGATTCTGCACACAAGTGTCCACGTAGTTCTTGAGCGCCACGTCCAGTTCTGGACACGAGACGCCGTGG